>ONZH01010537.1:0-377714 GCA_900303285.1 Rhinella marina | reverse complement strand
TTGCGCAATTTTTAACCCACCACAAAAATAATATATTGCAGCCAGATATAATATCCCTTAAAAGGGCTTTTCAACAGAACAACTAGCTCTGCCTAGCCAATTTTTAACCCTACACTATCTGTCCCTCCTTGCGCAAACTTTATACAGCAGACACAGCGCAGGTAATGTCGCCTTGATTAACGGCAGAAAAAATTACACCGTATGTCAGCTATATAGGATACAGCAACGTTCTAATGCACAAGCTGCACAGGTGGTGTTAAGGACAGGCAAACTTGCGTTCTTTTTGCCCCAATAGAAAAAAATAAATGGCAGCCAGATATAACAATAGACTTTTGTGTCTTTTTAACAGAACAACTAGCCCTGCCTAGCCAAATCCTATCCCTACACTATCTGTGCCTCCTTGCGCAAACGTTATACAGCAGACGCAGATGAGGTACTGTCGGCTTGATTAGCGGCAGAAAAAATAGCAAAGAATGTCAGGTATATAGACTACAGAAACGTTATAAATGCACATGCTGTGCAGGTGGTGTTAGCATTAGGAAGAATTGTGTTCTTTTTACCCAAAAGAAAAAAATAAATTGCAGCCAGGTATAACAATAGACTTTTATGTATTTTTAACAGAACAACTAGCCCTGCCTAGCCAAATCCTATCCCTACACTATTTGTCCCTCCTTGCGCAAACGTTATACAGCACATGCAGCTAAGGTACTGTGGCCTTGATCAGCGGCAGAAAAATGACAATGGATGTCAGGTATATGGGATACAGAAAGTATTAGAATGCAGAAGCTGCATAGGTGGCGTTAAGGTCAGGCCACCTTGCGCAATTTTTTACACCCAAAAAAATTATAAATATATTGTAGCCAGATAACACAATAGCCCTTAAAAGGGCTTTTGGGTCTTTTCCACTGAAATACTAGCCCTGCCTAGCCAATTTCTATCCCTACACTATCTGTCCCTCCTTGCAGCAGCTCTCCCTGACTCGGTCACATGTCACCGGGTGCTATATAGCACCCGATGATGCATTCCCGGCCAGCAAATGACTGTAATGCCAGTAGCCAAGATGGCTATGGCATTACAGTGAATGCCAGTACTTTCCGGCACACTGATTGGCTGTGTAGCAGCCAAGAAACGTGCGGGAAGGGGACCGCCGTGCTCTCCCGAAAACAGTATTCGGCCAAGCATGCTCGCTCATCACTAATTTCTATGTTTTTCTTCTTGTTCTTCACCCTTTTATTCCCATAAGGTATGTACTTCTCACAATTAGGGTTTAGGATGCTTTTAACAATATCCCATTTTGGGGCTGCATTTTTATTTTTGAGGACATTTTCCCAGTTAATTAGGCCAATTGCCTCTCTTAGCTGGTCAAATTTTGCCTTTTTGAAGTTTGAAGTTTTGAAGAAACACTTTTGACTGAAAATTGGAAAGTTATTATTTCATGGTCGATATTTCCCAGATGTCTCCTGACCTGCACATCTGTTGTTCTATCAGGTCTATTGGTTAGTACTAAGTCCAGTATGGCCATCCCTCTAGTCGGGTCCTGAATCAGTTGGGAAAGGCAGTTGTCTTTGGTCATTGCCAAGAACCTTTATGAGAGCTAAAGCTTTCAGTTTCCCAGTATATAACTGGGAAGTTGAAGTCCCCCATAATAAGGACCTCATTATGATTTGCCACCTCATCTATCTCCTTTAGTAGTAAATTTTCTGTGGACTCTGGTATATTAGGCAGCTTATAGCAAACTCTTATCAGTATTTTATTATTGTTTTTGCCTCCATGTATTTCTACCTACAGTGACTTCACATGTTAATTTTCCTAAGTTATATGTACCCGGAGTGTATGCTTTAGACAGGACTACATAAAGGGCAAACCCCTCCCCCTCTATGGTTTTTCAGACTGTAACCCTGTATGTTAACCGCTCAATCATAGCTATCATCCAGCCATATCTCAGTTATTTCCACTATGTCATAGTTACCCTCAGACATTACTACTTCCAGTTCACCAGTTTTATTAGTCAGGCTTCTGGAATTGGTATATATAAAATTAATACATTTTTGTTTATTTTTTACCCTACACCTTTCCTTATTAACTGTTCTGATCCCTCCTTCTACTCTCCAATTTCATTACACCGCTCCAGGTCTCTATCTGCATTATCTACCCCTTATATGATGTATTTATCCTCTCCCTAGTCCCTAGTTTAAACATTTCTCCAACCTTGTAGCCATATTCTCCCCCACAACAGCTGCTACTTCCCAATTGAGCTGCAACCCATCCATACAATAGAGCCTGTAGCCGACAGAGAAGTTGGCCAAGTTCTCCAGGAACCCAAACCCCTCCTTCCTACACAAGTTCTTGAGCCACTTGTTAACCTCCCTAATCTCCCACTTCCTTTCTGCTGTGGCTCCTGGTACAGGTAGCATTTCAGAAAACACTACCTTTGAGTTCCTTGCCCTAAGCTTTTAATGTAAATCCATAAAATCATTTTTGAGGATGCTCCACTTACCTCTAACTTTGTCATTGGTTCTAATGTGGACCATGACCGCTGGATCTTCGCCACCCCCTCCCAGTAATCAGTAAGTCAAATTGACTCAAATTCACCACTAACAGGAAGTACAGTATGTCATGAGAAAACATTCTCAGAAGCAGTTGGATAAGTAAAAGCATTTAATAGTTATAACCAGATAAAGTGTAATATGCTAGATTTGGTCATGTAAGGAAGGTGAAAAATGTCTGGAAGAAGTTAATCCTTTCCCCACATATGACATACTAGTACATCATAGCGAGAAGTGACTTCCCGCAATTTGACTTATTAGTACACCATGCTGATCAGGCGGTGCACACCTGATTAGGCAGGCACTCACTGACAGCCAGGCACTTTCTGTCTCCTCCAACATCAGCTGACCACAGCATAGAAGGTGTTTGCAGTGTCTAAGGGTCACCATCGGGTCCCCGAAAAGTAGACATACAGTATTTGATATTGTCGCATCCGTAACAACTTGCTCTATAAAAATAGCATATGATCTAACCTGTCAGGTGAACATTGTGAAAAACAAAAAATAAAAACTATGACAGAACAGCCTTTTTTTGTTATCTTGCCTCATAAAAAGCGTAATATAGAGCAATCAAAAATCATAACTTGAGGGGTGTAGTTTCTAAAATGGGGACACTTATGGGTGTTTTTTATTATGTAAGCCCCACAAAGTGACTTCATAACTGAACTGGTCCTTAAAAAGTGGGTTTTTTAAATTTTCTTAAAAATGTTAAGAATTGCTTCTAAAATTCTAAGCCTTCTAATGTCCTAAAAATATAAAATGACATTTACAAAACTATGCCACCATAAAGTAGACTTATGGGGAATGTTAAGTAATAACTATTTTATGAAGTATCTCTATCTGTTTTAAAAGCAGAGAAATTGACATTTTGAATTTTGTTGTTAAATTATGGATTTTTTTAATAACTAAAGGTGAAATACCGTATATATCCGCTCAAATTTAGCACTGTCATGAAGTACAATGTGTCACGAGAAAACAATGTGTCAGGTTAAAACTGGTCCGAGGTAGAAGAGGTCAATCCCTAGCTGTAGACTGTACAGCAGTCTACACCACATAGGGAAATCTTTACCAGCCTGAATCCATGCAAAGTTTCCAACAAAAAGGGCCACTCTAAAGTATCATAAGCCATCACAGTGTCTAAGGAAATTGTACCCGTTTTTAGGATGACAACTTTATCCTCTCTCTCTCCTTCCTGAATCAAATCAACTATATTTCTGAATCTATAGAATCCGAATTTTTCTAAAAATTTACGTTGAATTCTGATTTAATAGAATCGATTTACTCATCTCTATTTATGACCTTTATATGTAAAATTAGACAGAGTGACTACTACAATGTATAGTAGAACTCAAAGTGTTCAATTCAAATAATGATCTGGAATGATCGTTCCCCACATTTGCTTCATTGCCACATCCTAAGAGTAGTGTTGAGCGAGCATGCTCGGCCGAATACTGTTTTCGGTCGAACATTGCGGCACTCAGGACCACGCGGTGTTCAGCTGAACACTGTGTGTGCTCGAGCGCCATGCTGGAATCCCCTCCCCGCACGTTTCTTGGCTGCACAGCCAATCAGCGTGCGGGGAGGTGCTGGCATTCACTGTAATGCCGTAGCCATGTTGGCTACTGGCATTACAGTGATTGGCTGGCCGGGAACGTGTCATCAGGTGCTATATAGCACCTGGTGACATGTGACCCGGCTCAGTCCGAGTCAGGGAGAGCTGCTGCAAGGAGGGACAGATAGTGTAGGCATAGAAATTGACTAGGCAGGGCTAGATTTTCAGTTGGAAAGACCCAAAAGCACTTTTAAGGGCTATTATATCTGGCTGCAATATATATATTTTTTTTGGGGGGGGTCAAAAATTGCGCAAGGTTGCCTGACCTAAGCACCACCCGCGCAGCGTGTGCATTATAAAGTTACTGTATCCTATATACCTGACATCCGTTGCTATTTTTTCTGCCGCTAATCAAGGCGACATTACCTGCGGTGCGTCTGCTGTATGCTGTTTGCGCAAGGAGGGATAGATAGTGTAGGGATACGATTTGGCTAGGCAGGGCTAGTTGTTCTGTTTAAAAGACCCAAAAGTCCTTTTAAGGACTGTTATAACTGGCTGCAATATTTTTATTTTATTTTGGGCCAAAAATAACGCAAGTTCTCCTGACCCTAACACCACCTGCACAGTGTGTGCATTATAACGTTTCTGTATTCTATATACTTGACATCCGGTGTCATTTTTACTGCCGTTAATCAAGGCAACATTACCGGTGTTGCGTGTGCATTATAACGTTTCTGTTTCCTACATACCTGACATCTGTTGCTATTTTTTCTGCCGCTAATTAAGGTGATATTACCTGTGTTGCGTGTGCATTATAACGTTATTGTATACTACATACCTGACATCCGTTGCTATTTTTTCTGCCGCTAATCAAGGCGACATTACCTGTGTTGCGTGTGCATTATAACATTACTGTAACCTACATACCTGACATCTGTTGCTATTTTTTCTGCCGCTAATCAAGACGACATTACTAATGCTGCGTGTGCATTATAACATTTCTGTATCCTAAATACCTGACATCCAGTGTCATTTTTTCTGCCGCTAATCCAGGCGACATTACCTGTGTTGCGTGTGCATTATAACGTTTCTGTATCCTAAATACCTGAAATCCTGTGTATTTTTTTCTGCCGCTAATCGAGGCGACATTATCTGTGTATTGGAGTGCCTGTTCCTTGTAATTTTTGGCAGCCCTTTCACTTTGTGCATAGGCTTTATGAGTGTAGGAGTCTCACGACATGAACAATTGTACCACAATATGAATGAGGCCCTCCTTTATGTGATATACCGGTTGTATCAGAGTGCCTCTTCCTTGTAATTTTTGGCAGCACTTGCGCTTTATGTACAAGTAAATATGTGTTTCCTAACAATATTTCCTCTAAAATCAATGTTATCTTCGGTTTTGGGGGTATTCTTGTCATTCCATAAAAGTGGCATAATACTGGGACAACATCGTTAACAGTAGTGACTTTGGAGTCCAAGATGCATCCAGACATCCTCTCCATGCTGTTTCTAAACCATTTCAGTGGGGTTTCCACCATTTTCTCACCTTTCCCTATGAACCAGAGCAAGGGGTGCCTGGTTTAGTGCTCGGGTTCTTCCATTGACTTCCATTGTGCTCAAGCACCGCCTAGTGTTAGACCCGAGCACCCGAACACTATGGTGCTCGATCATCACTACCTATGAGTCATAATTAAAGGGGTTGTCCGGGTTCAGAGCTGAACCCGGACATACCCAGGTTTTGACTCCCGCAGCCCTCCTGAACAGGGCATCAGAGCATCTCAAGGGCTCATTTGTTTATAAACATTCACTGCCGGGCGGAGGCTTCCGCCCGACAGTGAGTTCGGTGACGTCACCGGCCGTAATGGGCCGGCTTTAGCGCTGCCCTAGATGTTTGAATGGCTAGGGCAGCGCTAAAGCCCGCCCATCAGCGCCGATGACGTCACCGGGCTCACTGCCGGGCGGAAGCCTCCGCCTGGCAGAGCCCGGTACGTCACCGGAACCGGGCTAAATTCCTTTGCCCTGCGCTAATTAGCGCAGGGCAAAGGAGGGCATCGGAGCATAGGATGCTCCGATGCCCTGTTCAGGCGGGCTGCCTGGGTGAATTGAAAGGTATGTCCGGGTTCAGAGCTGACCCCTTTAAGTGATTTCTTGGAAACTATGAGTGCTTACTTTTCTTTTCATCATATGCATTTCTTTTTCTCATGTTCCTACAAGTTTAGGGCTTCTTTCCCTTTATTTATGCTTCATTTTATGAGGCTTATGGAATGTGCAATATTTTCATGTTGTATAGGCAATTGGATGACAATATGTTCTGTCCTTGTTCTTTTCTTTGTTCCATTGGGACTTAGATCTTATTTTCATACTGCTTATAATCTTTAGCAAATGTTTACCTTTATTACAGCTACATCGTATTCTCATCACAAGTCATGCACTATGAAAATCTTTTTCTTCCAACTGAGAACTAAAAACTGATTACAAATAAATAATGATGTGGAAAAACCATGAAGACACTGTATAATTTGAAGAGTCTGGGTGCGATCACATGGTACAACTAAAGGGAAGAATGAAGGCTTATAATTAGTGTTGAGCGAAGCTGAATTTCCTCGCGTTTTGTTGCAACAAATAATTTTTTCCCTAAAATGGCTGCGAAACATGTTACAAAGTGAAAGTAAGAAGCTCAGGAAAGCAAGATCACCCATAATGCTGTGCAGCCAGACAATCCGCAGATAACCATCGCCTGTGATGTCACAGGTGGCTCAGTGGTTAGCACTGGTGCCTTGCAGCGCTGGGGTCCTAGGTTTGAATCCAACCAACCAATCCAACCTGATAGGGACCTTAGATTGTGAGCTCCATTGGGGACAGCATGATGCTAATACGCTGCTGAATATAGATGTGCCATATAAATGCGTAAAATAAATAACTTTTATAAAAATTCCAGCAGTCTCCACCATTTCACTGTGTGCTGAGCATAGGCAGAGATGTGGAAGCACTACAGCGCTATGGATAGCAGTGTTGATGGTCTGTAGAAAAAGAGAATATTAAATTTCCAGTGTGAAAGATACATGGATTGTAAGCTGAAGCTGAAGGGATCCATAGGAGACAGAAAAGTTTGAACTAATTGTGGCGTATGGGCACACAGCTAGCTAATTGTGTCCACAGTGATTAGTAGAAAAGCGTTTGGGCCCTGATTGCCAAATTGGGTTGAATAATCTGTCTCATTCTACTGTTATTAGAGTGTATACCTTGTTTAAAAGATAAACATTTGACACATTTCAAATATGGGCGAATAACGTGCCTCCAACTGTTATTGGGGTGTCCACCTTGTTTAATATATAAAAAATTCTATTAGGCCTTGATACTCAAACTGGGGTGAATAACGTGTGTCCTTCAACTGTTATTGGGGTGTCCACATTGTTTAATAAAGAAACAATTCCATTAGGCATTGAGTCTCAAATTTGGATGAATAACCTGTCTGATTCGACTATTATTGGGGTGTCCACTTTGTTTAATAAATAAACAATTATATTAGGCCTTGATACTCAAATTGGGGTGAATAAACTGTCTAATTCTACTTTTATTGGGGTGCCCACCTTGTTGAATAGATAAACAATTCTATTAGGGCTTGATTCTCAAATGGGGTGAGTAACATGTCTCCTTCAACTGTTATTGGGGTGTCCACATTGTTTAATAGAAATACAATTCCATTAGGCATGGAGTCTCAAATTTGGGTCAATAACCTGTCTGATTCGACTATTATTGGGGTGTCCACTTTGTTTAATAAATAAACAATTATATTAGGCCTTGATACTCAAATTGGGGTGAATAAACTGTCTAATTCTAGTGAATAAACTGTCTGATTCTCAAATTGGGGTTATTAACCTGTCTTGTTCTACTGTTATTGGGGTGTATATGCTGACATTGAATAACTTATTTTACACATGCAGTTGGTGTTACTGGACAGTATGTCCAACAGACAGTTGCCAGGGCCCTCCAAAGGAATGGGCAGTGGTGAAAATGTTGCTGTAGTCGGCACACTTAGCAGCAGAAGAAGGAGGGGTTATGCAGCCGCCCCAGCAACAGGCCAGAGCTGCCACTGTCATCCAGCGGTTGTGTTTTGATGACTAATCCTGCTGTCCTGGAATGGTTTACTTAGTCTTTAACATCATCTTAACTGACATCAGACACACACAGCTAGGAGTTGGTTGCTCTGATACCACACTTAGTTGACATGGCCCGGAAACAAGCTCTGTGCTCTCACCTTTTCTGAAACTGCATCTTTCCTCTGCTGCTCCATCTGGCAGGCAAATAATGTACACCATTAGGTTTGCACCGCTTTTCAGCGAGGACAAGCTTATTCAGGAGCCTACCTGTCAGAAAACAACTTAGAGGCAGCGATAGGCAGTCATCACTGAGTGGTGGAGGTAAAATACCATACTTGCCAGTGTGAGAAATTTTTATCAAGTCGCTGGAGGACATTAGCGTGGCGGTATGCAGGATTTGTGGGCAGAAGGTGAAGCATGGCCCTGGATCAACACATGGAGCATCACCATAAAGTGCTAATGTAGTGGTGCAGCCTGATGCAGCAAACGCTGCATCTCTCAACTGCCAGCACCACTTCTCCAGCAGTCAGGGCTCCTTAACCTCAGCAGAAGGAAGTAAGCTTTGTCTACTTGCCCTGATACTCCTACTTCTCCTACTACTACTCCTTGTAACGCATTTCACCAGCACCAAGGTGATTGCAAAGAAACAGCAATATGCATGCACTTATCCAACGGCGCAGAAGTGGACCGTGCTCTTGGTCAAGTTTCTGGTACTACAGTCACTTCCTTTCCATGTGGTTGAACATTTCAGAGAACTGATGGCTTACGCCAAGCCAAGGTGGAGTCCCAAGCTATCATTACTCCTCTAAAAAATCTGTACCAGCCCTTCATACATACATACAGCAGAACGTGTGCCTGTTGGTGTCTTGTACAGTTCAACACAGCGCCGATGTGTGGAGCTATAACTATGGTCAAGGACAATATATGTCCTTTACAACCCACTGGCAAAATGTCGTTCCAAACCAGGCACACCAGCAATCTTGCCAGGTGATGGCAATGCTGCCTCAGCATTCTCACGCTGGGGTTCTGGCACCAATGTCCTCCTCTGCCTCCTTAGCCTCCACTGTAGACATATTTAGAAGTGATCCTTCAGCATACTATCTATGCAGAGCATGACATTGTCATACGGTTCTGCACCTGGCCAAACAATCACCCCGGGGAGGAACTGCTTCATGTCATCAACCAAGAAATCAAATCCTGGCTGTCTCCTTGCCAACTTAAGAGCGAAACCTTGGTCACTGATTAAATGTTTTGTCAGCGCTGTGTCAAGGAGGGCTGACCCATGTGTCCTGCAGGGCTCAGGTATTTAATCTGGTTGCAACTCGGTTCCCGAAGTCTTACACCCAACTGAAAGACGCCTTGAAAATGGCCAGGAAACTGTGCATGCACTTCAACCACTCTTACTACGCAAAACATGCCCTCCTTGAGTTGCAAAGGCAGAATAGTGTTTCCCAACATCGCCTCATATGCAATGTTTCCACAAATAGGAACTCCATCCACCACATGTTGGACCAAGTATATGAGCAGAGGAAGGCCTTAAATGATTTCTTGATGATGAGGTGGACAGGGTTACTCCCATGTGTAACTTCGATGTTAGCTAGTGGCAGCTCATGTGTGACACCTGTCATTTGCTCAGGCTCATTGTGTAGACAACTTCATTTGTCAGTCATCAGAACTATGGGATATATGATGTCATTCCACTCCTTCACATCCTGGAGCAGATGTTAAGTCTGGCTGACCAGGGGACATGGCACCTACATTTTCCAGCTACCTGAGCCCTGTGGGGACTGGTGGAGGAGGAGGAGGAGGACACTAACAGCCAGGAATTGTATACAGAAAATGAAGATTACTTACGGTAATTGGATTTTCCAGAGCCGACGACAGCACTAGTGAGAGAGAGGATCCACCCCCAAGACAGGAAACCTGCATGAATAAAAAGGCGGAGGACCTCCTCTCCTCAGTGTGTTTATCCTAGAATGAGAGAAGCTCCGCCCATATATTAGTACATAACATACACCATAGTAGAGACAAGCTCCACTGAGCAAAAACTTTTTTTTTTATGCACACCCATGAACAAACCATCACCAAAAGAAGGGAAGGGAATATAAGGGTACTGTCGTGGGCTCTGGAAAATCCAATTACCATAAGTAATCTTCATTTTTCCCTTCACCTACGACAGCACTAGTGAGAGAGAATTACCAGAGACTGATTTAGGGAGGGATAGCCACAGAAAGAACCTTTCTTCCAAAGGAAAGATCATCCTTGGCTGAAAGGTCCAGCCTATAGTGCCTAAAAAAGGTCGAAGGTGAAGACCAGGTAGCGGCCTTACAGATGAGTTCAATAGAAACAGAGGACCTTTCTGCCCATGAAGTTGCCATCGACCTGGTCGAGTGAGCCCTCAGGCCAACTGGAGATGGTAAATCAGAGGATGTATAGGAGGCGGCTATTGCCAACATAATCCATCTTGCTATAGAGGCCCTTGATGCTGCCTTGCCTTTATTGGGACCGTGAAAAAGAACCAGAAGGGAAAAGGATTTTCTCCAATCTTTAGACAGAGCCAGATAATGAAGGAGGGTTCTTCTGACGTCAAGGCAATGAAGATTTTCCTCCTCTTCCGTCTTAGGATCATTATCGAAGGTAGGAAGGACAATCTCCTGTGACCTGTGAAACTTAGAAGACACTTTCGGGAGAAAAGCTGGGTCAGGTCTGATAACTACCCTGTCTTCTAAAATGGTGGTGTAGGGGGGCAAGGCAGAAATCGCTTGAATCTCGCTAATGCGACGGGTCGAGGTTATAGCAATTAAAAAACACAACTTCAAAGTAATAAACTTTACGTGAATATTCTCCAAGGGCTCAAATGGAGGACGAGTCAGGGCTCTAAGGACAATATCCAAATCCCAAGAAAGGACCTTAGGGGAAGCTAGAGGAGTAGATCTACAGATCCCCTTAAAAAACCTAACTATCCAGGGATCACCAGCTAGATTTTGATCAAAGAGGGCAGACAGGGCCGACACATGAACTTTTAAGGTACTACCCGATAACCCTAGCTCTAAACCCTTTTGCAGAAACTCTAGTACTAGAGCTACCGGGACAGAAACAGGAAGACTAGCAAGGTTAAACTTAGCAAAATCTAGGAACCTCAACCAAACCCTACAATAAATAGAAACGGTTACCCTTTTCCTACTTTTTTGTAAGGTAGCAATAAGACCATTGGAGAATCCTCTATTGGCTAGAAGTCTCCGCTCAAGTTCCATGCAGTCAGGTGAAGACTTCTCACCTCCGGATGGAAAATGGGACCCTGACTCAGAAGATCCCTCGACTCTGGAAGAACCCAAGGGTCCGAGATTGACAGACTTCTGAGCCAGGCAAACCAAGGTCTCTTCGGCCAAAAGGGGGCAATTAGAATGACCCTCACTCGGTCTTCCCTTATCTTCCTCAAAACCCGAGACACAAGAGGAAGAGGAGGGAAGGCATAGGCCAGAGCGAAATTCCACTTGTGAAGGAAAGCGTCTAGACCACAAGGGGATCCCCCTGAATCGAGAGAAAAAAGCCTTTGCACTTTCTTGCTCATAGAGGTGGCGAATAAATCTATCTCTGGGACGCCCCACCTCAATGAAATTTCCCTGAAAACACTCTGTTTCAGGCTCCATTCCCCCTGGGAGAGGGTATGGCGACTGAGGAAATTGGCCTGAAGATTCTCCACCCCCTGATGTGGACTGCAGAGATGGAGAGGAAATTCCTTTCTGCAAGAGCAATGATTCTTTTGGCCTCTAACATTAAAAGGTGACACCTGGTGCCTCCTTGTTTATGTGGGACACAGCTGTTCTGTTGTCGGACAAGATTTTCACATTCTCCCCCCTGAGATTCTCCAGGGAGGATAGAATCGCCATCCTCACAGCAGTCAGTTCTTTCAAATTTGAAGACTGCTTTGACATGGGATAATTCCACCTTCCCTGAAGGTAAAGGCCTTGAACATGAGCGCCCCAACCCCAGGGACTGGCATCTGTCGTTAAGCAAACAAAATCTGAAATTTTCCAGGGAACTCCCTGGATCAGATTCTCCTTTTTTAACCACCAGGAGAGGTCCAGCAGCATCAACCTGGAAATCCTGAGCCTTGATTCCAGGTGAACACTCCCCCCCTTCCAATGGGAAAGGATCTCCCACTGGAGAGAGCGGAAGCGATACTGAGCCCACTCTACAGCAGGAATGCAGGCTAAGAGGGAACCCAGAATCGACATCCCTCTCCTTAGGGAAATGAGGGGATTTTTCTTCAGACTCCAATTGATCCGAGAAATGTTCTGCACCTTGGAGTCTGGCAAAAAACATCTTTGGGCCCTGGAATCCAAATTGATTCCAAAAATATCTGACTCTGGGATGGAATTGGTTTTGATTTCTTCCAATTGATTATCCATCCCAACTTCTCCAGGATCTGGGATACCGAGCAAACTGCTTCCCTGCAGGAGGATTCTGTCTTTGCAACTATCAGGAAATCGTCCAGGTAGGGTAGAAAAAGAATGTCCTTCTCCCTTACATGGGCCCCCACTTCTGCAATAATCTTGGTAAAAAACCCGGGGAGCCATGGACAGACCGAATGGAAGGGCTTGATACTGGAGATGGAGCAGATTCCCCCTCACCCAAACCGCTACCCTCAGTAATTTCTGATGGTCCTGACAAATGGGGACATGGTAATAGGCATCTCTGAGGTCTAACACCGCCATAAAACAAAAGGGGAACAGAAGATTGATTACTGATTTTATTGTCTCCATCTTGAATTTCGTCAAGTGTAGGTAACGGTTCAGCCTTTTTAGATTTATGATAGCCCTGAATGAATCGTCCGGCTTTTTTACCAGGAATAAAGTGGAATAATAGCCTCTCTCTCTTTCTTCCTGAGGTACGGGAACCAGAACTTCCTTCTTTAAGAGATCTAGAACCTCGCTTTCCATGGCAGACAGACCCTGATCTGAAGATTGAACTCTTGTTATCACAAATCTTGTAGGAGGGGGAACACGGAAATCTAGCCTCAGCCCTGAACCGACTACCTTTAGGACCCATGAATTGGTTGAGATCTGAGACCAGGCAGGGAGAAAATTTCTCAGTCTTCCCCCTACCTGACCCCTGGCGTCAAAGATCAGGCTTCTTTTTATCCGCACTAGACTGGTTAAAGAAGAACCCTTTTCCCCCCCTTTGGCCTCTTTTGTCCCTTCTATCTCTACCGTCTCTTTTCCTGTTGTCTCTGAAGGCACGAAATGGATTTCTAGACCTCTGTCCAAAACCTGAGGGTTGGAAACCTGGAAATTTTTTCTTCTTAGCAGCTTTTTCCAGCAGATCATCCAAAGCTGATCCGAATAAGAATTCCCCCTCTCAAGGCACCTCACATAACTTCATCTTGGAGGGGAGGTCTCCCCGCCAATTCTTAAGCCAAAGGGCTCTATGGGCAGAGTTAGATAAAGCAGATGCCTTTGCTGCAAGCCTGACCGAGTCAGCTGAGGCATCTGCCAAAAAATCAGCTGCCTTTCTGATAGTAGGGAGAGAGACTAAAAGATCTTCTCTAGAGGTTCTGTTACGAATCTGGTTCTCCAACTCAGACAGCCAAACCATAAGAGATCTGGCCATGCAAGTGGAAGCAATACCGGGCCTGAAAGAGGAAGTGGATGCTTCCCAGGAACCCCTAAGAAGAGCCTCTGCTTTTTTATCTAAGGGGTCCTTAAGGATACCCGTATCTACAAATGGAAGGGCTACCTTCCGAGAGACCCTGGAAATTGCAACATCGATCTTAGGGGCCTTACTCCATGAAGCACAGTAATCCTCATCAAAGGGATATTTTCTTTTAAACCCTTTAGAAATAAAAACCTTTTTATTAGGCTTCCTCCACTCTCCCTTGATCATGGCCCACACGTTCTTATGAACAGGGAAGGTCCTGTGATGACGAGACTCTAAACCCCCAAACATAATGTCTTGCACCGATCTGGGCTCTTTCGTTTCTTCGATACCCATAGTCGCTTTCACAGACTTTAGAAGTTTTTCAGTATCCTCAGCTGGAAAGCAAGACCTTCCTCCATCTTCATATTCGTCTGAAGAAGACAAGGAGGAGCAATCGGACCTCAATGCCCCCTCTTCTTCAGAGTCTGAAGAAGACTGGTGGATAGGGGGAACTTGACGGGGACACTTCACCCCACCCCCCTCCATCCTACCGCTGGACATGGAAGAATTTATTTCTGACCTGACCAGGGCCTGAAGACATCTATAAAAGGAAGGGGATTCTTCCGCCACAGTCTTGTCAATACAAACTTGACATAACTTCTTTTCCCAATCTGAGCTAAGGGACGCTTTACAGATCCCACACTCCTTGTTCTTCCTCTTGGTCTGCACTTTCTTAGGTTTTACCTAGGTAAAGTCGACAGAGAAGGAGGGAACATAAACAGAAAGCCCCAAGAAAAAATCCTTAAACACTCACCCTGCCCACTCAAGTACCAGGGTGGGATTAGCAGGGGTGTCCTCAGTAGCTTTCTCTTCCTCCATGCTTCAGCAGATTCCGGTTATCAGCAGGAGAATATTCCATGAACTCCTCAATCGCACAGAGGATAGAGCAGCCGCCCAAACTCCGCTCAGGAGCCGCGGACTTTCAAGCCAGGCGCGCGTCTGACGTCATCCAGTAGCGCCCCTGGCGTCCTGACGTCACTTCCCGCCGCCGCTTAGGCCGGGAGTGAAAAAAACCCTTCCTCCTCGCATAATTGTGCGCGCGCCGCTGCCCAGGGGGACCCCTCGAGCAGCGGCTCTGTCCAGAAAAAACACCCCCCAATGCTGCAGAGCTCCCTCCGGAGATGCAGCGCCTCTGCAGCCCCAAATCCACCGTCAACCTCACCATTCAGCTGAAGGGGCCGCAGGTAAGGGAAAGGGAGGGGAGGGTAAATTTCAAAAAAATCTCTCTTCCCCACGGGAAAGCAGGCTTCCACCTCAAGACAGGAAACCACACTGAGGAGAGGAGGTCCTCCGCCTTTTTATTCATGCAGGTTTCCTGTCTTGGGGGCGGATCCTCTCTCTCACTAGTGCTGTCGTGGGTGAAGGGAAAATTGGTAGTTTATCTGCCAAAACAACAGTATAGGTGCAGGAGGAGATGGATGGTGATGAGGAAGAGCAGGCAGATGACCCAGGCACACTGTGGCAGTATGCAGTGGAGATGGAGGCAGAGAGTCCCTCCAATTCCCTTGTGCAAGTGGCCAGATGCATGCTGAGTTCCTTGCATAGTGACAGCTGCATTATCACATACTTGGACTGCATCCTGTCACCCCAGATCCAAGATCCCTAGGGTTACTGGCCAGCCAAACTTGAACTGTGTCCACAACTGGCCAAGTTTGCCTTGGACAAGCTTTCCTGGCCAGTCAATAGTGTGGCATCAGAGCAGGTGTTTAGTGTGGAAGCGGGCATAGTTACCCCAAAGAGAACTCACTTTTCAATACAAAATATAGAGAGATTAATCTTTATAAAGATGAATCAGGCATGGATCAGCCAGGATTTCAACACACCAGTGCCTGATGCATCACATTAGATCATTCTGGCAGTAATGTTCTGACTCCAGTATGTTGCTATACCAGAACATTGTGAAAAATGGCCTGATACTTCTGGCCACTATTCTAATGCTGCCACCCGCGTGATGCCACACACCTGCTGCTATATTCTCCAACTGCCACCATCTTGTGCTGTTACTGCCACTGCTGTTGTCCCACCACCTCCCCACTCATGACTGTTTATTTTACCCTTCTGATCTGTCAGAAGAACCAAATAATGAAAAACACAACGGATCCTGTCTTTGGGGCATCCATAAGGCCTATATCACACAGTCAGTATTTTGCATCAGATTTGGAAGCCAAAAGCAGGAGTGGGTGCAAAACACAGAAGACATGTAAATATTCACATGTCATCTCTTTTTTGGACCAACTACTTTTTTTGCCTTAACACTACTAATCAATTACTGACAAAATACTGACCATGTAAAAGCACATGTTCAAAAGTCAGGATTCGCTTTTTTTTGTTGTTGTTGTTTAGATAAATAAGAAGAAGGGAAAAATAAGCAGTGATGTCAACACATGGGGCCACTACTTGTGTCAGTAGCTAACAAAATAGGTTATCTAGCAATCTATGTGGGAGCAGCAAGCAGTGTAAAATGAGACAGCTCTTTCCCACATTATACCTGACACTAACATTGACCTGTGAGGCTGAATTCACACTTCAGTTATTTGGTCAGTTAATTCCAGCAGTTAATGTATGATGAGCCAAAATTCAGGAGCCAATACTACTCTCAGATAAGGTATCATGAAAAGAGAAATGAAGTGAGTCTAAGAGTAACACCTGTCACCTGCCTGTCATACTAACTGACAGTAATTGGTTTCACTACCACAAGGTATGTATGTGGCTGCAATGCAGAGTGATGTGCACCACGATATACTCTCCCTGCATGCCGAGATATAGGTGATTTAAAGTTTTTGGGAAAAATTTGGCAAAGCGTCCGAATCTAATTTTTTAAAACTTTTCTCATTTCTAGTTAATAGTGTTGGCAGTAGAGGACTAGCAGCAAGGAGTAGCAGCTGTGGCAGCAGCAGCAGATATATGTTGTTACATGTTGGTAGGCAGTGGCATGATGGCAGAAACAGCTGTATAGAACATGATGGTGGGCATGGAGGCAGACAGACAACAACAGTGAAGAGGGTGGGAAGTGGGTGACCCTGTGTGGGGGTTGAGTGGGCCCTCCCTTTCAGACATGCTGGTGACAAGCTGCATATACAGTTTTTCCTGGTAATAAAGTAATATGGCCTCCCTTTCGATGAGAGGAAAGAATTCTCCCATTTTTCTTTGATATCAAAGGGTCTAAATGCATGGCTATCCAATAATCAGAAAGCTTCATGTGAATGATACGCCTGTCGGTGCGTACTAGATGTGTACTAGAAACTCTCTGTTCAAATGAGAAAAAAAAATATTTGTTTCTTGCAGGTGGCTAGTTTGGTAACCCACAACACCAATGTATAACATTTCAGGGCAGGCAGACAATTCACTTGTATAAAAATGGCATTATTGTTCTAAAATGCTTTTGCTATAATTCAATGTGTTTAATAACACCTGAAAAACACAAACACTAAAATAAAAACGTGCAATTGCTCAGGAGCAGAATGCTATTGGGGTGCTTTGCTGGCAATACTAATATATAGAAACTTGAAGTTTTTTTTCAAAGAAGACAGTCTTTCTGTTCAAATGTGTAAAAAGGTTTTTGTTTTTTTTTGCATGTGGCTGGTTTTGTAGCACAGAACTACTAGGGTGAGATTCTGCATTAGCTGTATTATTAAGAACTGACTGTGCACCATCAGTCCCGCACTCCAAGAAAGAGCTTTACCTACACATCCCCTATTATTCTACACAATTATTTATTTCTATTCTGTCCCTCCACTGACACTATTACTCTAGAAGAGATGATTGCTTGTGTATATGGTGTAAGATAATTTTCTGTCAAACACTGCATACTCCCATCAACCCTCATTAACAGCTCAACAAAGATTGACATCTGCTTGCTCTGTAGAGGCCTGCTTCCACCCCTGATTGGCTGATGAGGCTGTTTTTCAGCCTATGAACCAATAAGGGCAAGCCTTCCACCTCACTTCCTCCCAGGGTCTTGTGAGCATCCTTCTCACTTCATGGTTTTTCTCATCAACATGTGCAGTAAAATGGCACTGCTCTGCGTTTTACTAAATTTGTCTGAAGCAAGCTTGAAAAGCTTCAGGTTCCTTTGTGGGACAAATCTTTATGAAATTGGTAACAGACCCTGTTCGTTATGAATCAATTCATTACTGCTTTTTTCCTGCCATCTACTTGTATATTATTTATTTACTTTTGTGTGGGATTTTTTTATTTGGGCAGATACTTAACATGGTGCCTACCTTTGCTTTCTACATTATGGCAGTCACTACTTTTTAAATCTTTTCAGATTTTTTTGGGTCCTTTGATTAATATTTGATTTTTCTGATTTTCTGACTCATCATATTCTTCCCACTTGGTGGCCCCATCTCAGTGTGAGGGCTTGGAAGTTAACCCTAACAGTAGATTTAACAATAAATAGGCATGAGGGATGTTTTTACATTTATATGATTTCTTAGTGGAGCCTGCCTACATTATTTGCATGTTGTAGAAATGTAAACATTATTACCAAAGACACAATTACTGAGACAATAAATGACTTCATTAAATAACAGGGTACCAGCACCTAAATAAGGCTTTATTATGCCCATGTGGCATTTGTATCATGTCTACACAGCATTGCATTGCTGCTGGCTCTTAAACTATGTTTCTATAATTGGTCTGGTTCCATGGGTTATATTTTATCTTTTTTGGATATTGTATGAATTTTTGTTTGCCAAGTTATTTAACTGGCCTGTAAATAAATTTCATTTCATAAAGCTCATTTTTGGATACATGACATGACTCATGTCAAATTTTAACTCCAGTCTAAACAAGTGTACTTTACATAGATTGAAAATTAAATTATTCTGGTTTCCATTTAAATTAGTGTTTAACACTTTAATGGAAAAATGTATCATAGAATGTTATGACATATTGCTAGAATGTGCCATAGGATTAATATTAAATGCTTATGGCCACCCCATGTGCAAGAAACTACATGGCAACCCCAACCAAGTGAATAGGGCTCTTTTGCAATTCCTTGTATAGTGGGTAGCCAGGAGAGCCGAGATGGAGAAAAACATGGTGAAAAATTAGCTAGACCCCTACCAATCAAGTGATTGTACAGTCATGGCCAAAAGTTTTGAGAATGACACAAATATTATATTTTCACATGATCTGCTGCCCTCTGGTTTTTATGTGTGTTTGTCAGATGTTTTTATCACATACAGATATATAATTGCAATCATATTATGAGTAACAAAAGCTTATATTGACAGTTAGAATGAGTTAATGCAGCAAGTCAATATTTGCAGTGTTGACCCTTCTTCTTCAGGACCTCTGCAATTCAGCCTGGCATGCTCTCAATCAACTTCTGGACCAAATCCTGACTGATAGCAGTCCATTCTTGCACAATCAATGCTTGCATTTTGTCAGAATTTGTAGGTTTTTGTTTGTCCACCCGTCTCTTGATGATTGACCAAGTTCTCAATGGGATTAAGATCTGGGGAGTTTCCAGGCCATGGACCCAAAATCTCTATGTTTTGTTCCCTGAGCCATTTAGTTATCACCTTTCCTTTATGGCAAGGTGCTCCATCATGCTGGAAAAGGCATTGTTGATCGCCAAACTGCTCTTGGACGGTTGGGAGAAGTTGCTCTCGGAGGACATTCTGGTACCATTCTTTATTCATGGCTGTGTTTTTAGGCAAGACTATGAGAGAGCCGATTCCCTTGGCTGAGAAGCAACCCCACACATGAATGGTTTCAGGATGCTTTACAGTTGGCATGAAACAAGACTGGTCTCATGCCGAATAAGCTGTTTTCCAGATGTCCCGAACAATCGAAAAGGGGATTCATCAGAGAAAATGACTTTACCCCAGTCCTCAGCAGTCCACTCCCTGTACCTTTTGCAGAATATCAGTCTGTCCCTGATGTTTTTTCTGGAGAGAAGTGGCTTCTTTGCTGCCCTCCTTGAGACCAGGCCTTGCTCCAAGAGTCTCCACCTCACAGTGCGTGCAGATGCACTCACACCTGCCTGCTGCCATTCCTGAGCAAGCTCTGCACTGCTGGTAGCCCGATCCCACAGCTGAAACACTTTTAGGAGACGGTCCTGGCGCTTGCTGGTCTTTCTTGGGCGCCCTGGAGCCTTTTTGGCAACAATGGAACCTCTCTCCTTGAAGTTCTTGATGATGCGATAGATTGTTGACTGAGGTGCAATCTTTCTAGCTGCGATACTCTTCCCTGTTAGGCCATTTTTGTGCAGTGCAATGATGACTACACGTGTTTCTTTAGAGATAACCATGGTTAACAGAAGAGAAACAATGATGCCAAGCACCAGCCTCCTTTTAAAGTGTCCAGTGGTGTCATTCTTACTTAATCATGACAGATTGATCTCCAGCCCTGTCCTCACCAACACCCACACCTGTGTTAATGGAGCAATCACTGAAACGATGTTAGCTGGTCCTTTTAAGGCAGGGCTGCAATGATGTTGAAATGTGTTTTGGGGGATAAAGTTCATTTTCTAGGCAAATATTGACTTTGCAAGTAATTGCTGTTAAGCTGATCACTCTTTATAACATTCTGGAGTATATGCAAATTGCCATTATAAAAACTGAAGCAGTAGACTTTGTAAAAATTAATATTTGTATCATTCTCAAAACTTTTGGCCATGACTGTATATTGTAACCTACTGGACTAACTATACATCAAGATTTTATTTAAATATTTGAACAAAAGCAAACCTATCATGTTCAACATACTGGCAACATGACACAGCGCAAGAGAGCTAAGAAGGGAAATGGTTTGTATTACTAGAAATTTTTATATCAAGCTTGACCATGGCACTGAAAAAGTCCCCAGGGCTGTCTCATGTAAAAGCCTAGGAAGTACATATGCTATACTTGAGTATTCTAGTATATTGGGGTTGAAAAAAATATTGTAAAAAAAAAAATCTTTAAAATAATGTTAAAAAAAAGTGGATAACAGAGAAAAAAAATAAAGGATTATGAAAAAAACTAAGAAAATTACACCAAAAATATGTTTTAGTAAAATACACTTATAAATACAAATAACAAATAAAACATGTATACAATAATATAGCTCCTTCTTTAGTATACAGATACCCATAAAATAGCTATACTGTATATGTACTTATAGCCATTGCTCTGCTATTTTCGGCAGCTTCATAAAAATGAACGGAAGACATACGGAAAGTCATCCATAGTGTTCCGTAATTTTGCGGACCCATTGACTTTAATGGGGCTATGGACGTGTTTTGCGGCCAAGTATAGGACGTTTCCTTTTTTTTGCGGGAGAACTTCTGTAATACCGTAGTGTGCAGTGTGCATTCCGCATTTTTTTTTCTCCTATGGAAAAATGAATGGGTCCGTATGGTTCCGCATCTTATCCGCAAAAATGCGGATAAGATACGGAAATGAACATACGGTCGTGTGAATGGGGCCTTAAGTTCAGCCATTTTGACTATAAATATACTTCAAACACTCTGTAGAAACAAGCCACTCTTTATGCAAGTTTATGAATGTATCTAAGTTCAGTCCTATTCTAAAATGGACAGCATCAGGAGAAATTACTATATTGAATGAGAATAAAGTGCAAAATATATCTTTTTTTATAGTGTGTTTCTATTGTAAACTCTTTGAATACCTCTGTGTACCTCTTCACTGGTCTGCTTGAACAATTCCCATTTATCATTGTCCCTTTATCATCTTTCCAAATTGATTTCTCTATCTCATTACTACAGTATGTTTTTCTAGAGCTTGACTTATTGCTGGAAGGTCTCCTCTATTACACTAGAAAATGTTACACTGCCAGCATGCTTTATTCTTTGGGTTATTATCTATATTTCACTGTTAGGTATACCTCTTTTTTTCCTAATGCTGCAGCCAAGTTTTTATCACTAAACAGATCCGTTCAACATGAAACCTACAGCCTATACTATCGGCTAGTCATCCTCTGACTTCCTATAACCTCTATAGCTAACCTTCCAGAGGTGACAGGGGTTCCTCTGCAGCTCATCACTCATATCATATCTCATTCTTTCCTTATCTGTAAATCAAATTTAGTTTTCTTTACTCCTCAGATAAAATGCAGTTAAATGCATTTATGGACACAGTAGTTACACATTATTATAGCATTAAATGGCAAATTTTAAACAGGTCTCCAAATGTTTAAGGCTACTTTCACACTAGCGTTTTAAAATTCCGGTATTGAGTTCCGTCATAGGGGCTCAATACCGGAATAAAACGCTTCAGTTTTGTCCCCATTCATTGTCAATGGGGACAAAACTGAACTGAAGACAACGGAATGCTCCTGAAAGCATTCCGTTCCGTCTTCAGACCGGAGAACAAACCGCAGCATGCTGCGGTTTGCTCTCCGGTCCAGGCATCCGCACCAAGACGGATCCGGAATGACCCCCAATGCAAGTCAATGGGGGTGGATCCGTCTGGTGTGACCATAATGGTAACCGGATCCGCCCTCCATTGACTTTCAATGGAGTCCATTACGGATCCGGCTACACATAGACACATACATACACATACACACACATATAGACATACAAACACACATACATACTTACATGCTCCCCGGCAGGTCTTCGGAGCGTCAGGGACAGGAGGGCTCACACAGGTCACGATTCCCCACAGCGCCCTCTGCTGGGCGCCTGGTGGAATCGTCATGATTCCACCAGGCGCCCAGCAGAGGGCGCTGTGCGGAATCGTGACCTGTGTGAGCCGTCCTGTCCCTCTGACGCTCCGAAGACCTGCCGGGGAGCATGTAAGTATGTATGTGTGTTTGTCTATATGTGTGTGTTTGTCTATATGTGTATGTATGTACTGTGTGACATGTGTGGGGCCGGAGCGCGGTTCCGGCTCCACACATGTCACTGCGGCAGGCCTGATCCGGCAGCACCCTTCACCTGCCGGATCAGGCCTGCCGCCAGTGTGAAAGTAGCCTAAGAAGGATTTGCTACGTAGTTACTGTAGTAATGTTTATATCTTCTATAGGTGATGCTGCATGATTGAGAATTCATAAGGAAAACTTTTCCAGTTTAAATGATTAAATAATTCCAGCACATAGAGGTACTGTTGCACAGTAGTGATTCTTTTATTCAAGTGCGGCTGTATACAATAACGTGATGTTTCGGCCCATCGGCCTTCTTCAGACTGCAATCAAAGATAAACATAAATACTAGAGATGAGCTTCAGATGCTACTTCCGAAGTTGCTTCATTAAAAAATTAGTTATAATACTGTACAGAGATAATGCTATACGTGTAATTGATTATTACAGTGAAAAACCTTGGAATCTAACTTGGCTTCGGTTCCAAGGTACCACTCGGAACCGAAGCCAAGTTCGATTCCAAGTTTTGAAGCGTTTTTTTTTTCAATTTAATAATCAATTACCGTAGTTTCTTGCAACTTTGTGAATAACTTACTTCAGCTCATTGAAGCCCAGACAAATCTCTGTACAGTATTATAACGAATTTTTCAGCAAAGCAGCTTTGGATGTAGCATCCGAAGCTCGCTTTGCTCATCTCTAATAAATACATCAGAAAAAATTACAGAGCTTATATACAAGTGCATATATAGATAAACAAGTCAATGTCTGGATTATGTGGATCTAATACATTCAAATTACATATAGAGTACAGGCATAGGACAAAGTGAGGTATGAGTAAATAAATTAAAAATTAAAAAAAATAGAAAAAATAAAATAGAAATTGAAAAAATAAACCTGGATAAGTGGAGACTAACAAGAGCCACCCATATGAAAAACAGTACAAAATGCATACTTTTGCAAGGCATGTCATAGGCAGCACTCAAGGTATATTTTGCGCTAAACAGTACTACAAGCATATTTTGACGCTCATGTGATACAGGCCCCTCGGATACATTGAGAATGTAACAGGCAGAATAGTGTATCTGGCTGAAGTCTATGGGATTCCATATATAGGCAATGCTAGCCAGAAATGTACATCAAAGAATATGTGTAACCATTAGGGCATAAACCATATTGTCACTTGAAATCCCATAGCCGAATATGCTATTCTAGAACTTAGAACACTCCTTTATATGATTACCCTTTATTTTTTTTCTAAGATCCACTTCCAATTTTCTTTTTCTAAAACAGTAGCAATGTTAGCATCTAGCAATGAGGGCCTATGCCATGGATCTTTTCCCTGGTGCCCAGCTATCATTATAGTTATTTGTATCTGCATCCTTTCCCCCTACTACCAATTAGGGGGAAATCCTGCCAACAACACTGGGCTAAAACATTTAGGCTAGTTTCACACTAGCGTTTCCTTTTTCTGGTATCGAGTTCCGTCATAGGGGCTCAATACCAGAAAAAAACGCTTCAGTTTTGCCTCCATTCATTGTCAATGGGGACAAAACTGAACTGAAGAGAACGGAGTGCTGCTAAATGCATTCCGTTCAGTTCACTTGCGTCTCTAGACCGGTGAGCAACCGCAACATGCTGCGGTTTGCTATCCATCCTGGGGATCCGCACCAAGACGGATCCATCATGACCCCCAATGCAAGTCAATGGGAACAGATCCGTTCGGTGTGACACAGTAGTAAACGGATCCGTCCTCTATTGACTTTCAATGGAGTTCATGACGGATCCGTCTCAGCAATGTTAAAGATAATACAACCAGATCTGTTCATTACGGATCCACATGGTTGTATTATCAGTAATGGAAGGGTTATTGCTGGACCCTGCCAGATCCAGCAATAACGCTGGTGTGAAAGAAGCCTTAGGTGATAAGGTGTTTGCTCCATCTGGGAACATCACTGATTAGGAGAACAGGGATATCACGTCCTCCATTTGAATGGAGCATGCTCTCTCTCCTGTTCTAGCTTAGAACTGTATAGGACTGCAGGGATAGCCCTGTATTCTGCAATTTTCAACAGTCCCATAGATAGTCTTGATAAGTGGTGGTCCCCAAGGTCAGAGACACATAGCTCATCAGTGGTCATCATTTTTGTGAGATCACACTGCTTAGTACCATACTAATCTGAAATTCTCTCAATCATTTTCATGGTATCCTATTAACTCACTAATGACATTAATGAGGCACAAAGTGTCCTATGGTGTCAGTAGAAGCTAATGATTTAGAAAATAGACTGCTTTACTATAAGTGACAAAACTGATGTCTCTGCTCCTTATGTAGCTGGCAGGTCTATTTTACTGGACTTATAGATATATGCATATTATTGACTCCATTGACTTCAATTATCACGAGTGTCTTTAGCATTTGATAAAAAAAAGCCTGTGTACATTTACATAGTAACATAGTTTATAAGGCCGAAAAAAGACATCTGTCCATCCAGTTCGGCCTGTTATCCTGCAAGTTGATTCAGAGGAAGGCAAAAAACACCTGTGAGGTAGAAGACAATTTTCCCCACTTTAGGGGGGAAAATTCCTTCCCGACTCCAATCAGAATAACTCCCTGGATCAACGACCCATCTCTAGTAGCTATAACCTGTAATATCATTAAACTCCGTAAATACATCCAGGCCCCTTTTGAACTCTTTTAGTGAACTTACCATCACCACCTCCTCAGGCAAAGAGTTCCATAGTCTCACTGCTCTTACAGTAAAGAATCCTATTCTATGTTTGTGTACAAACCTTCTTTCCTCCAGACGCACATGATCTATTTATCACCTCGTCACAGTCACAGTCCTGGGGATAAAAAGATCATGGGAGAGATCTCTGTACTGACCCCTGATATATTTATACATAGCTATTCGCTCTCCCCTCAGTCGTCTTTTTTCTAAATTGAATAACCCTAATTTTGATAATCTTTCTGGGTACTGTAGTCCACCCATTCCAGTTATTACTTTAGTTGCCCTCCTCTGAACCCTCTCCAGCTATGTCTGCCTTGTTCACAGGAGCCCAGAACTGTACTCCATGTGTGGTCTGACTAGTGATTTGTAAATGTGCACTATGCCTCTTTTGATGCAACCCATTATCTTATTGGCCTTGGCAGCAGCTCTCTGACACTGGTTTCTAAAGCTTAGTTTGCTGTTCACTCAAATTCCTAGGTCCTTTTCCATGTCACTGTTACCAAGTGTTTTACCATTTAGTATGTACTGGTGACTTGCATTATTCCTTCCTTTGTGTATAACCTTACATTTGTCAGTGTTAAACCACATCTGCCACTTCTCTGCCCAAGCCTCCAATCCATCCAGATCCATCTGTAGCAATCTATCCAGATCCATCTTTTGAAACATTTGTGCTGTCAAAAAGTCTTAAGAAGTGTCTTCAGCATCTGATTAAGGTGTCTGTTGGTATAAAGTTCCATTACAGTTGTTATACATTCAATTTCTTTTTTTCCCCCTTTTTCCCTGTCTTTTTTCAGACTGCATAGCCATGCACAACCGCATATCATGCAGCAAGGTTTTTTTTTGTTTTTTTTCCGTGATCTTTTTTCTGACTGCCCCAAAAGTATACTATGCAAATTCATAGCCTTAGATTTCATGTAACTCAATGGCATATTTGATTCAGGTCTGAATAGATTCTACCCGAATCGAGAGTGCTCCATGTGGTCTGAAAAATCGCATGTGACACTCTGAGGTCTCCTATGATTCGTATTTTTCCACTCTATTCTCCCACTTTTTTCTTTATTTTTTAATTTTCTCTGTCTCCATCTTGGATTCGGATTCAGATGCAACTCAAATTTTTACAAAATTTGGGTAGAATCCAATTCATTTAGAATTGATTTGCTCATCTATAATCTCCCAAAATAGTTAATAATAAATCTGGCTGTTCTTCAGAGGAGTCATGCTTATGCATGGCCTACCTAGCTACAAGATGCCAATCAAGAGAAAATAGCCATGGTTGGCTCATCATGAGTGTTCTCTCCTGAAGAACAACCAGATAACTCATATCTGCTGATCTCCATATGGTGCAGGAACACTTTGGAATCTAAAGGACATGTATATTGCCTAATTAGTAAAAGGTAGGGTAATGGAAGTGATTGAATTTTCATCCACTGCCAGTCAGTAAAGTTTGTTTCAGAGGTAAGAAGGTGGTGACAGGTTTTCTTTAACAGCCCCTATGTCCCCTATAAAAATTTACTTTTAATCAATAATGCAGTTTCCTGTCTCCAGCAAAAAATCCACCATGGCTCAAACAATTTGACAACATACATGGAATGCCATTTAATGTTTACCGTAGAAACCTTGATACAGAATTTGTTTTTTTTCTTCTTACTCGTCAGATAAATGAGTAATCCCATAGAAAATTTGAGCATAAATAAGATGCTTCATCTCTGTTTTGAATCCAATCATGACTTTGCTATAATGCCATCATCTTGTGCTGTTACTGCAACTGCTTTTGCCCACCCCCTCTTTCCTCCTCACTCTGTTCCGAGGGCCACTATTGTGACTCTTCATGCTGATGTCAGCCTCACCAGTGTGTTACAGGCACACTAGTGTCCCTGTTTGGCCGTATTGACATCACTGTTTATTTTTCCATGTTTGTCTCTGTTTTGCACCCATTCCTATTTTTGCCTTACAAATACTGATCAAATGCTGACCAAATACTGATGGTTTGAAGGCAGATGCTCAAAATACAGGATCCCTTTTTTAAGCTGCTCTTCTGACGAATCAAAAGAGTGGAAAACTAAACATTGATGTAAACACAGACTAATTGCAGACACCCTCCCCACTGTCATGGGGCCACTACCTGAATCTTGGGCCACTGCACGGTTAAGTCCATGCCAATAAATTAGACCTGACGCTAACATTGATCTGTAAGGTGGAAGTCACACTTCAGTTATTTGGTCAGTTATTTCCATCACTTATTGTGAACCAAATTTATGAGCCAAGCCTACTCTACGATTAGGTATCATGAATAGATCTGCACTTGTTCTGTGGTTTTCACCTGCAACTGTTTTGGGCTGACAATAACTGATGAGAATAACCAAAAACGTGAAATGTGAACTGAGTCTAATAGTGACACACAGTCATTCTACAGCTAACAGAAGAGATTCAAAAGCATGTATTTGTGTAGAAGGAAGTGTTTGCCCTGTATGATATGTATGTATATGTATATGTAATCAGGCATGCATATACATGTGTGTATATTAGAGATGAGCGAGCACTAAAATGCTCGGGTGCTCGTTATTCGAGTCGAACTTTTCCCGATGCTCGAGTGCTCGTTTCGAATAACGAACCCCATTGAAGTCAATGGGAGACTCGAGCATTTTTGCGGGGGACCAAGGCTCTGCCTAGGGAAGGCTGGTTGAAAACCTGGAAACCTCAGAAAATGATGGAAACACCACGGAAATGGACAGGAAACAGCAGGGGCAGCATGCATGGATGCCTCTGAGGCTGCTTAATCCCACCATTACCCCAAATCCTCAGGCAACAGCCTGGTGGTTACCCTCATGGCAATTGTGCTCACCCAGACCAAGAAAGGGGAGGCAAATACCCATCACATGTTAGGGAAGCACCCAACTAGGTGCAACGAAGGTCCATCACCGCCTGCAGGTGACACCACTGCTCATGCTGGCACTGCAGCTAAAATCAAGTTTAGTATCTGTTCTTGTCAGTTGCTGTGCCTGCTGGTGGTATAGTGGTGAGCATAGCTGCTTCCCAAGCAATTGAACTGGGTTCGATTCCCGTCTATTGCAGGAGGCGATTCAGAATCAGTACAATATCTAATACGTCCCCCTACCTGGGAAAATTGTTTGGAGAGAGGGCATGTAGGTGGGGGTGAAGGAGGTTTCGCTGGAAGAGCCAGAGGAGTGCCCCCTAGGCTAGCGTGTGTGGTGGTGACAACAGCCAGATGGATTTGGGAAAACTGTTGCTTTAACCCGTATGGTATCAATTCTTCTCAGTTTAATACCGTATATGTCCCCTATCTTGGGACCCTATATTTAATGGATTTTTCGAACACGGAAAACGGAAAAAGAGCTTGCTCTGGCCAGGGGAGTGTCTTTCCCACTGCAGCTAAGGGGACGTGTCCATGCTCTGCCTATCACATGTCAGGAGGCAGATAAAAGAAGAACAAAAACAAACATGAGTACAACTTCGGATACGTCCCCTATCCGGGTAAATTGTTTGTAGAGTGGGCCTGTAGGTGGGTGGCAGGCTGGGGCAAGGAGGTTTCGCTGGAAGAGCCAGAGGAGTGCCCCCTGGGCTAGCGTGTGTGGGGGTGACAACAGCCGGGTGTAGTCAGAATGACGACGCAGGACCCAAACTTAAAAATTTAGCATCAACCGGTACAATTGTCAATTATGAGCTACATCAAGTGTGGCATGACTTTTAAATGGATATTGCATGTGGTCACGTACTCCCTGGAACCCCATAGTCACCCCTTCCCTGATGTGCTAGCCCAGAACATTCTCTGCCCCAATTCGCAAGACCTTTTGCTGTTTCCGTGTGCTGACAGTGGGGATTTACCAGTGTTGTCTGAGGAGGTGGTGGACAATGGCGAGACACAGGTGTCGGGGGGTGAAGTAGTTGTATGGGAAGCAAGTTACAGTGGGGACTCCTTGGGGGGGGAATTTCTCAGGATGGGACAGATTTATTTAACTTTTATTTAGCAAAAATAACCACAGAGATATTTATTCGTTATCTTCTCTGCGCAGTCTGGCTTAGGGGTTCGTCACTTTGATGGCGAGCTGTGCCGCTCTCTCCACAATGGTCTGTAGGTTCTTAGATAGAGACTTTGTCGGCGATTTCAGTACAGAAGGACTTGTTGCTCATAAACAGAACCACGACCTCCTTGACATTGTGGACAAGGAATTTGCGGGTGGACCAGGAATTTGCGGAACCCTGTGGGCAGCATGTGTTTGGTCTTCTACTTGCTACCGTATCCAATGTTGGGCAATATAGATTCGCAAGTAATATTTTTCACACCTATCCCAAAAATAAAAATGTATGCAGTTTGCGCAAATAAAACTGGAAACTGGAATTGGAGAGAGGGCCTGTAGGTGGACCTCCGGAAAAATTGTTTGGAGAGAGGGCCTGTAGGTGGAACTCCGGAAAAATTGTTTGGACAGAGGGCCTGTAGGTGGAACTCCGGAAAAATTGTTTGGACAGAGGGCCTGTAGGTGGAACTCCGGAAAAATTGTTTGGACAGAGGGCCTGTAGGTGGAACTCCGGAAAAATTGTTTGGACAGAGGGCCTGTAGGTGGACCTCCGGAAAAATTGTTTGGACAGAGGGCCTGTAGGTGGACCTCTGGAAAAATTGTTTGGAGAGAGGGCCTGTAGGTGGACCTCTGGAAAAATTGCTTGATTAAAGGGCCTGAAGGGGGCCCTCCTGAAAAATTGTGCTAAAAGAGTGCCAGTTGGACCTCTAAAAAATGGCGTTTTTTTGGGTCAGCGTTAGGCAAAGACGATATGTAGGAGGAGGAGGAGTAGGAGGAGGAGTAGAGAAGAGGAATCGGATACATAAGTTATTTAAATCTTTAGCTGCTTTCCCCCGGAGATTTGAATTCCGGTGAAATCCAGGCTTTGTTCATTTTAATAAGCGTCAGCCTGTCAGCGCTGTCAGTTGACAGGCGTGTACGCTTATCGGTGATGACGCCACCAGCTGCACTGAATACCCGCTCTGACAGCACGCTAGCGGCAGGGCAGGCCAGAACCTCCAAGGCGTACAGCGCCAGTTCAGGCCACGTGTCCAGCTTTGAAACCCAGTAATTGTATGGAGCAGAGTGATCGCTACGGACGTTGGTATGGTCAGCTAGGTACTCCCTCACCATCTTTCTGTACAGCTCCCCCCTACTCTGCCTAGACTGGGGACAGGTAACAGTGTCTTGCTGGGGTGACATAAAAGTGGCAAAGGCCTTGGAGTGCTGGTCAAGCTGCCTGCTCGCCTCCTCTCCCCCGCTACTTGGCTCACAGAACTATGCCCTTTGCCGCTAGCGGCGTCAGATGGGAAGAATTGTTTCAGCTTGTGCACCAGGGCCTGTTGATATCTATTCACTCTCATACTCCTTTCCTCTGCAGGGATGAGAGTGGAAAGGTTCTGCTTGTACCGTGGGTCCAGGAGAGTGAACACCCAGTAATCGGTGTTTGAAAAGATTCTTCTAACGCGAGGGTCACGGGATAGGCAGCCTAACATGAAGTCTGCCATGTGCGCCAGAGTCCCAACACGTAAGAATTCCCTCTCCTCACTGGCCTGACTCTCCATTTTCTCTTCCTCCTCCTCCTCCAAGTCCTCCTCTTCAGCCCATACACGCTCAAGAGTTAAGGACTGAGCACTGGTACCCTCTACTGTCTCGCCGACATTCTCCTCCTCTTCCTCCTCATCCTCATCCCCCTCCTCCGATACGTGCTGAGAAACAGAACGGAAGGTGCTCTGGCTATCAAGCGACGTATCTTCCTCCACTGTCTCTTGTGACAAGCGCAAAGCATCCGACTTGATGCTGAGCAGTGAGTTTTTCAACAGGCAAAGCAGCGGGATGGTGAGGCTGATAATGGCGGCATCGCCGCTGACAATCAGTGTTGACTCCTCAAAGTTGCTCAACACCTGGCAGATATCAGACATCCACGTCCACTCCTCATTGTAGACTTGAGGAATCTGAGAGACCTGACTACCAGTTCTGGTGGAAGATGACATCTGGCAGTCTACAATCGCTCTGCGCTGCTGGTAAACTCTGGATAACATGTTTAATGTGGAATTCCATCACGTGGGCACGTCGCACAACAGTCGGTGAGCGGGCAGTTGTAGGCAGCGCTGCGCTGCCCTGAGAGTGGCAGCATCTGTGGTCGACTTGCGGAAATGCGCACAGATGCGGCGCACCTTGGTGAGCAAATCAGACAGATTGGGGTATGTCTTGAGGAACCGCTGAACTATGAGATTGAACACGTGGGCCAGGCATGGCACATGTGTCAGTCTGCCGAGTTGCAGAGCCGCCACCAGGTTACGCCCGTTGTCACACACAACCATGCCTGGCTTAAGGTTCAGCGGTGCCAGCCACAGATCGGTCTGCGCTGTGATGCCCTGTAACAGCTCTTGGGTGGTGTGCCTTTTGTCACCTAAGCTCAGCAGTTTGAGCACCGCCTGCTGGCGCTTACCCACGGCACTGCTGCTGCGCCTAGAGCTACCGACTGAAGGCGCCGTGCCCACGGATGGTAATTCGGTGGAGGAGGAGGGGTCGGAGGAGGAGGAGGCATAGTAGGTCTGAGAGACCGTGACCGAGGTAGGCCCCGCAATCCTCGGTGTGGGCAGTACATGAGCGGCCCCAGGGTCATTCTCGGTCCCAGCCTCCACCAAGTTAACCCAATGTGCCGTCAGTGAGATATAGTGTCCCTGCCCGGCAGCACTTGTCCACGTGTCCGTGGTTAGGTGGACCTTCTCAGAAACAGTGTTGGTCAGGGCACGGATGATGTTCTCCAACACGTGCTGGTGTAGGGCTGGGACGACACATCGGGAAAAATAGTGGCGGCTGGGGACGGAATACCGAGGGGCAGCCACCGCCATGAGATTGCGAAAGGCCTCGGTCTCTACCAGCCTATAGGGCAGCATCTCCAGGCTAAGCAATTTGGAGATGTGGACGTTGAGGGCTTGGGCATGTGGGTGGGTGGAACTGTATTTCCTCTTGCGCTCCAGCGTCTGCTGTACAGACAGCTGAACGCTGCGCTGGGACACGTTGGTGGACACTGTGGAGGATCGTTGAGGCGAAGGTGTGGTTTTCCGGCGGGAGGCGCTCGTGCCGGGGTCCTGAGCAGGGGGTTGACTAGCAGAGGCAGCGAGTGACGCAGGGGGTTGACTAGAAGAGGCAGCGAGTGACACAGGGGAAGGAGCAGTGGTGTGACCCGCAGGAGGTGGTGAACGGCCTTGGTTCCATTGAGTGGGGTGTTTAGCACTCATATGCCTGCGCATGCTGGTGGTGGTTAGGCTAGTAGTGGTGGCACCCCTGCTGATCCTGGTGTGGCACAGGTTGCACACCACAGTCCGTCGGTCATCCTCACTTTCTTTAAAGAACCTCCAGACTTGCGAACATCTAGGCCTCGCCACGGGAGCTTCACTACGTGAAACAGTTGCTGCTGATGCACCAGCTCTGGCCCTGCTTCTCCCTCTGGCCACACCACTGCCTCTTACAACCTGTTCTGGTGCAGCACTCGCCTCCGCCTCAGAAGCACTGTCTTCACTCGTCATATCAACCCAGCTTGGGTCAGTCACCTCGTCATCCTCCGATTCCTCAGTCTGCTCCCCACTCGGAATTCCTCCCCTAACAACAACTTCACCACTGTCTGACAACCGTGTCTCCTCATCGTCTGACACCTCTTTACAAACTTCTTCCACTAACTCAACATTGTCATCATCATCACCCACAGACTGCGACAGTTGGAAAACATGGGCATCGGGAACGAGGTCAGCAGCAACCTGAGAAGTGATTTGTGACTCTGGGAAGGGTCCAGAAAACAGTTCCTGAGAGTATGCCGGATCACATTCCAAATTTTCCTGGGAGGGGGCAGACTGGGGGGAAGGAGGTTGAGGTGGAGGAGCCAGAGGAGTGCTCCCTTGGGTAACGTGGGTAGACTGCGTGGAAGACTGACTGGTGGACAAATCACTTGAAGCATTGTCCGCAATCCACGAGATCAGCTGTTCGCACTGTTGTGGTTTCAACAGTCCTCTACCACGTGTCCCTGTAAGTTGAGACATGAAGCTAGGGAGTGTAACTCTGCGGCGTTCCACAGCTCCCTCATCAGCAGGTACTGTCTCACCCTGCCCAGGACCACGGCCTTTGCCCCCTGCAGTAATTGAATGCCCACGCCCTCGTCCTCGACCCTTAGCCCTGGGGTTCAACATTGTTTGTATATAAGTGTATGATATAAAAAATTTAAAAAATTAAACGGGCCTGGTGTACTGAAACCCACAAACTTGTTCAGTCTGGTAGAATTAAGTGACCTACAGAAAGTGTCACCTGGACAGTATATACCGTTTGTAGTGAGTATGCTGAACTGCGTCACACAGAAAGGTTACACGCAGCTGAGTAAAATGGATTTGTATCACTGAGCTAAAACAACTGAAATAATTTTTTTTTTATATTTTGTTTTTTTGGGAACGTGACGTGCAGGAAATATGGTAGAACTGACTGACACCCTGTTAATGGTGGCTATTTAGTCTGTGACCCAGACAAATGTCACACAGAGAATTTTCTGGATCAAGCGGTAGATGATATTGGTAGCAAATGACTTGGTTGTATTCTGTGACGTACAGACAGTGTCACCTGGACAGTATATATGGATTGGAGTGAGTCAGTGCTGAACTGTGACACACAGAATGGTTCACAGTGCTGTGTGCAATGGATTTGTATTACTGAGATAGAAAAGTGTTAGCGATAGCTGTGCCAGCCAGCCAAGTGACAATGTCGCCTTAGAAGGGCTGTTGGGTGTGCTGCTAACTGAGAACTAAAAAAACCCCTGAATGCCCTGTGATCCCCTGTGCCCTAAAGTGCCTAAAACCTGGTGCCCCTGCAGCCTGCTGCCCTGCCCTAATCCCTGGTGCGCCTCTGCCATAACCTAACCCCTGCTCCCATGACTGCAATAACCTAATCACTCTGTGCTGCTAACTATTAACCCTAGTGCCCTCTGCCCCTGTAATTTAAACCCTTTGCCTACTAAGGTAATAAAAAGCTATATAATAATGTGTGGTGATACTGGCTGCTTCTGCTAGAATGCCTGTGTAACATTTCCTTGTGACTGGTGATCCCTGGCCCCTGTACCCCTGCCTTACATAACCCCATCCCTGTTGCCCTCTGCCATAACCAACCCCTGCTGCCCTGCCCTGCTAATTAACCCCTGGTGCCCTGTCCCATACCCTAACCCCTGATATCCACTATCCCATCACTGCCATTAACCCCTACATCACTCTGTGCCCCTGCTGCTACCATATTAACCCCTCGTTCTGTATCGTAATTTAACCCTTTGCTTCCCTAGGGATAGTAAAGTAGATAGGCTTGGGAGGGCTGGCTATATCTATATCTGTGTGTGTGTATTTAGTTAGTATTGTGGGTGGAATTACTTGTGGGAAGTGTGCAGTGTAGTCAGTGTATAGTATTGTATTGTTGTGCGGCTATCTATATATATATATATATATATATATATATATATTTATATACGCTAATATAAATATATATAGATATAGTCTAAATAAATAGACGGTAGACGTGTTATTTTATAATAAAGCCTTTTATTGTTTAAAATACAGTTTACATGGTCTTTATAGCCACCGCTACAGTATAAGGTAGTCGTAGCGTGAAGGGAATAGAACAGTGTGGGAAATAAATAGGCGGAGCTAGCGTCAGCCGGTTACGCCTATTTATGAATATTAATTAATAATATTCCACAAAATATTATTAATTAATAAGCCCTATAACAATTTGCATTGCCACAACATGGACTAAAAGAACCTTTTTTTCTCCACTACTCTATTGGCACTACCTCCATGTCCTTATTTTTTCCACTAAAGAGTCATTGGGACACAGCTCCTGCAGGGGTTCTTCTAGAAGTTAGCTAGGACGCACTCCATATATGTGACTTGCCTGTTATTCTGATGCACAGTAACTGTTTCATTACCAGAAAGGAATAGCTATGCATGTTGCTGCAATGAACAATGATTTACCAAGATACATTCTCCCTAAAGTTTAACTGCAGACCGGGATAAACCTGATTTAACAGCTTTGTGATGAATTAATTCAAAACAAGGTGAATTTCTTGGAAAATTCGGCAAAGCAGCCCAACTGAATTTTTGAAAACTTCACTCATCTCTAATTGCATTACTATGTATTGTAGTCAGGTTTTATAATTTAGGACATGATACTGTACTGTGTGTCAGTAGCAAGGGCTGGCGCTAATAACTTCATGTGTTGCACTACAGAAGAGACATACACTTTTAAAGAGACAGTACTCTTTTTTTGCAGGAGCCATACAATTTGTCCAAAAAAACTGTTGCAAAGCTTTTACAGTTCATAAGTGAGCATTACAATAAGAATATTTTAGTGGCTCAACAGCAGTGTACCGTATATTTTGGTTGAAGCCAGGGGGCATCCAATTGCTCCTGTTTTTTGCAAAAACCTACTGCAATTTTTTACCATTGTAAGTGAGCATTGCATTAAGAGTATTTTAGTGTGTCAACATCAGTATACATTTTGGTCACACCCAGGAGACATCTTATCGAGTCTGTTTTTCCTCAAAAACCTGCTGAAAAACAGTAGTGTACATTTTGGTTGCACCCAGGGGATACTCCATTGCCCCTGATGGCTTTTTTAATCTAAAGACCCTATGCAATTTATCTTCAGCTTATGAGTGCAGAGAACTTAAATAGGCATATTTTAGTGCATCAACAGCATCATTAACCACAAATCCGAATTTCCTTGCGCTTCATGTTAACAAATGTTTTTTTCTTTTTCTAAAATGGCTGCTGGATGTGTTACAAAGTGAAAGTAAGAAGCTTGCGAACGCAATATGACCCATCATGCCGTGCAGCCAACCAATACGCAGACAGCAATCCCCTGTGAGGTCAAAGCCCCATAAAAGCCTCGTCCCACATAGTCTCCGCCATTTCACTGTGAGGTGAGCATAGGTAGAGGTGTGACGTTTATGCACTAGGGACAGTGTTGCAGAAAACTATTAATAGAATAATATTGGATAGGTAGAGAGTAAGGACAGTTCAGGGAGATTGTAGGGAGAGTATAGGGAGCATAGGGAGACAACAGGAACAAAGCTAATCATTCATAGCTAATCTATTAGTATATATATCTAGACTTACTGTGTCTCAGTATTAAAGAGCGGTGTAATATATTGCCTTGTGCTTCTTGCTCAACTGTTGCCACATTCAAATTTAGGCCTCATTCAGACGACCGTATATTTGCGGGTCCGCATTATTGCGAACCCGCAAATATACGGGGGCCGCCCGGCATGTGTTCCGCGGCGCTCGAAACACACGCCGTGCGGCCCCATTGAAAATGCCTATACTTGTCCGTGCGTACGGACAAGTATAGGACATGTTCTATCTTTTTATGCGGAGCCGCGGCATGGAGCTGTCTCAGTGCCGCGGCTGTGCGCTCCCATAAAGGTGAATGTGGCTGCATGTATTCCCCAATTTTGCGGAATACATACGTTCCCATTCATACGGTCGTGTGAATGGGGCCTTTATCTTTTAGTTTATAAATAGACTTACTGTGCGTCAGTATTAAAGGGCGGTCTAATATAACATTTATCTTGTTCATCTCCTGCCACATTCTGAGTTAATCCGTTATATTAGTGATGCAGTTACTGTACACTATGACCAACAGACAGTTACCTGGGCCCTCCAAAGAAATGGGCAGCAGCAAAAATGTTGCTGTAACCAGCACAAGTAGCAGCAGTAGAAGGGGGGGATGGTAGAAGCCATAGCATCAGACCAGATCTGCCACTGTCATCCAGCGGTTCTGTTTTGACCAATAATCCAGCTGTACTGGAATGGTTGTCCTCACCTACTTGTCTTGCCCTGCCTTCTGTGAATTTGGACCCACCTACGACATGGGGCCTCTTTCCAGGGCTCTTTTAAGTTCCCAGTATGCCCTTGATCATGGGGCCACTATTATCACTGTTACAGTCACTGCTGCTGCTAGTTCCAACCTTCCCACTCTGTCATGGGGCCACTACTTGAATCTTGGAGCACTGCACAGTTAAGTACATGGCAATAAATTAGACCTGACACTAACATTGACCTGTAATGCTGACACACAGTAAATCTACAGCTAACAGAAGCCATTAAAGAGCTTGTATTTGGACTGCCACAACATGCATTAATAGAACATTTTTTTCTCCACTACTTTATTGGCACTGCCTCCATTTCTTTATTTTGTTTCACTAAGGATCCATTTGGACCCAGCTCCTGCAAGTGCATGCACATGTTTTTGACTTTACTGAAGGGTGCTGTATGCTTTTCTTTTTGTTTAATTAGCTATGAATCTTGGTGCACTGCACAGTGATGTAGAAGGCAATAAATTAAAACTGTTATACTGACTGCACAGTATCTACAGAATAAATTAACTATGAATGTGGGTGCACTAGAACGTAGTGCACACGATGATACACTCCAATGTTCCAAGACTTCACACTGAGATTAGGCCATCAAGTGGGTTTAATATCATTAGGCAGAGAGGCCTGGGTATTTATGGCGATTTATGGTGATTTGTGTTAAATTAATTTGTAACAAATCTAAATTCTTGTCAAAAGTCACTGAATTGGCTGAATCAAATGTTTCAAAACTATGTTCATCTCTAATCGTCATAGTGGACTCTGTTGATGCAGGCTGAAAAGGTATGTCAGACCTAGGGCAAGCTTAAATGGTGGGAGTAATCATGTGGCATTGTGGATTACAGAATGTGCTAACCATGTCCAGGGCAGTGTCTGTACATTGCCCTCTTACGCTTGAAGCATCAGAATAGTCTGAATTTGCGACAGTTCAACTCACTGTAATTTCACCTTGTGTGTGTTTGACCATCTGTACAAGCAGCTCAAATATGGTCAAAAATTACCACAGCAGGGAACGTGTTATTTTGGCTATGGCATCTCGTGTGTGTTGCATATTTAGGCCCTTTGAAAAGGTCACCTGATCGTCAGTAGGAACAAAAACCATGTCATCACCTTGATGTTTATATTACAAAAAATGCTCACACTGAGTGATATAACAAGGGTTACACATAGTAACATAGTTTATAAGGCCGAAAAAAAGACATCTGTCCATCCAGTTCGACCTGTTTTCCTACAAGTTGATCCAGAGGAAGGCAAAAAACCCCTGTGCGGTAGAAGCCAATTTTCCTCACTTTAGGGGAAAAAATTCCTTCCCGACTCCAATCAGGCAATCAGAATTACTCCCTGGATCAACAACAACCCATATCTAGTAACTATAACCTGTAATATTATTACCCTCCAGAAATACATCCAGGCCCCTCTTGAACTCTTTTAGTGAACTTACCATCACCACCTCCTCAGGCAGAGAGTTCCATAGTCTCACTGCTCTTACCGTAAAGAATCCTCTTCTATTTTTGTGAACAAACCTTCTTTCCTCCAGGCGCAGAGGATGTCCCCTCGTCATGGTCACTGTCCTTGGGATAAAGAGATCATGGGAGAGATCTCTGTACTGACCCCTGATATATTTATACATAGTTATTAGATCTCCCCTCAGTCGTCTTTTTTCTAAAGTGAATAACCCTAATTTTGATAATCTTTCTGGGTACTGTAGTCCACCCATTCCAGCTATGACTTTAGTTGCCCTCCTCTGAACCCTCTCCAGCTCTGCTATGTCTGCCTTGTTCACAGGAGCCCAGAACTGTACACAGTACTCCATGTGCGGTCTGACTAGTGATTTGTAAAGTGGCAGGACTATGTTCTCATCACGGGCATCTATGCCCCTTTTGATGCAACCCATTATCTTATTGGCCTTGGCAGCAGCTGTCTGACACTGGTTTCTGCAGCTTAGTTTGCTGTTCACTAAAATTCCTAGGTCCTTTTCCATGTCAGAGTTACCCAATGTTTTACCATTTAGTATGTACTGGTGACTTGCATTATTCCTTCCCATATGCATAACCTTACATTTGTCAGTGTTAAACCTTATCTGCCACTTCTCTGCCCAAGCCTCCAGTCTATCCAGATCCATCTGTAGCAGTGTAATGTCCTCTTCTGTGTTAATTACTTTACACAGTTTAGTGTCATCTGCAAAAATTGATATTTTACTGTGCAAGCCTTCTACAAGATCATTAATAAATATATTGAAGAGAATAGGGCCCAATACTGACCCCTGTGGTACCCCACTAGTTACAGTGACCCAATCTGAGTATGTACCATTAATAACCACCCTCTGTTTTCTATCACTGAGCCATTTACTTACCCACATACAGACATTTTCTCCAAGGCCAAGCATTCTCATTTTATATACTAACCTTTTATGTGGTACAGTGTCAAATGCTTTGGAGAAGTCCAGATATACGACATCCATTGATTCCCCGCGGTCCAGTCTAGAACTTACCTCCTCATAGAAACTGATTAAATTGGTTTGACACGACCGATCCCTCATGAAGCCATGCCGATATGGAGTTATTTGCTTATTTTCATTGAGGTACTCCACGATAGCATCTCTTAGAAAATCTTCAAACAGTTTACCCACTACAGATGTTAAACTTACCGGCCTATAGTTCCCGGGCTCTGTTTTTGGACCCTTTTTGGATATTGGCACCACATTTGCTATGCGCCAATCCTGTGGAACACTCCCTGTCAATATAGAGTCCTTAAATATCAAGTATAAGGGTCTGGCAATGACATTACTTAATTCTCTTAGGATACGTGGGTGTATGTCATCCGGTCCTGGCGATTTGTCTATTTTAATCTTTTTAAGACGCCCCAGTACTTCTTCCTGGGTCAGACAGGACACTTTTAAAGGGGAATTCACTTTTATATTCTTATATTGCTCGTCTGACCCCATGGACTTTTAGGGAGGCAGATTGGAACAGTGGCCAAAATTGGCCCAGTTTGCTATGGATGTCCTGTCTTGTCCAGCCTCTAGTCTACCGTCTGAGAGGTGTATTCAGAGAGGAAGGGGCCTTTGTCATGCTGAAGTGGACAAAATTGTCCTTCACAAGTGTACAAAACATTGTATTTCTGAAAATGAATCAGGCATAGATTGGTGAGGTTTTTCACATACCTCCAACTGATGCCAATGAATAGATCGGCCATTGTTGACAGTGGCTATTTATTTCCAGAACAGTCATGCCACTGGTGTCTGTCCATTATGTTCCATACTGTATTGCTGCTGCTGCCACAGCTGCTGCTACCCCCCTACTGCCATTATTGCCCCTACACAGGCACACATCTCCTGTTCCTTCTATACTGCTGCTGCTCCAGAAAAAAAAAATTAAATTTTTAGATCACTTGTTCAGAACAAGACTAGAGTTGAGCGAATCCTAAAAGATTCGGGGATTCGGTATTCGGACCGAATTTTCAGCTGGATTCGTGGGTTCGAGCCGAATCATGAATCTCATTAAAGTCTATGGGAGACCCGAATATTTTTGCAGGGGCCAAAGGTTCTGCACAGTCAAGTTTGCCCCAACATGTGAAAACCTCAGAAAAAGATGGAAACACCTTGGAAATGGATAGGAAACACCAGGGGCAGCATGTAGGGATGCCTCTGAGGCTCCCTAATTGCACCATTTTTTCTAAATCTGGCCAATAGTCTGGTGATAACCCCAAGGCAATTTTCAGGGACACGGTAATGGTGACCCACTTAAAAATGCTGCCTGACAACCTGGCGGTGAACCCCTGATTGTCTGTCTTTCAATAAGATTGCAGTGTAAAGCACGGTGGTGAGCCTCAGTATGACTTTTTGGATGGAGATTGCATGTGGTCACGTACTCCCTGGAACCCCATAGTCACCCCTTCTCTGATGTGCTACCCCAGAACATTCTCTGCCCCAATTCGCAAGACCTTTTGGACTCTCAGTGTGCTGACAGTGGGGATTTACCAGTGTTGTCTGAGGAGGTGGTGGACAATGGCGAGACACAGGTGTCGGGGGGTGAGGTAGTTGAAAGTAGTGTTGCACGATATATCGAAAACTCGGTACGGTTTCGGTACCTAGTGCGGTACCGAAGCTCGATACCGAGTTTTCTTGCCGTCCGATACATAGAACATAGCGCGCGCATCATGTTAATGCGGTTGCCATGTTCTAATATCTGCCGCGCTGCCAGGGCCGGATTATAATTGGAGCACCTGGAGCTACTGCTCCAGGCCCCCGCTCCAATGATTTCATGGGGGGCCCCGTGCCCCCCTCAGACCTCAGATCAGCCCACCCAGCCACTTTAAAAAAAAGCATACTTACCTGTTCTGGCCGCCGCTGTCCTCAGGTTCCGCGCTCCACTGTGTTCCCTGCCGGCGCGCACTATGACCTGACGCAGCGTCAGGTCATAGTGCGCGCCGGCAGGGAACACAGTGGAGCAGGGAGCCTGAGGACAGCGGCGGCCAGAACAGGTAAGTATGCTTTTTTTAAAGTGGCTGGGTGGGCTGATCTGAGGTCTGAGGGGGGGGGGCCACAAGACGCTGACCTGAGGTCTGATGGGGGCACATTGTGTTGATCTGAGGTCTGATGGGGGCACAAGACGCTGACCTGAGGTCTGATGGGGGCACAAGACGCTGACCTGAGGTCTGATGGGGGCACAAGATGCTGACCTGAGGTCTGATGGGGGCACAAGACGCTGACCTGAGGTCTGATGGGGGCACAAGACGCTGACCTGAGGTCTGATGGGGGCTCAAGACGCTGACCTGAGGTCTGATGGGGGCTCAAGACGCTGACCTGAGGTCTGATGGGGGCACAAGACGCTGACCTGAGGTCTGATGGGGGCACATTGTGTTGATCTGAGGTCTGATGGGGGCACAAGACGCTGACCTGAGGTCTGATGGGGGCACAAGACGCTGACCTGAGGTCTGATGGGGGCACAAGACGCTGACCTGAGGTCTGATGGGGGCACAAGACGCTGACCTGAGGTCTGATGGGGGCACAAGACGCTGACCTGAGGTCTGATGGGGGCACAAGACGCTGACCTGAGGTCTGATGGGGGCTCAAGACGCTGACCTGAGGTCTGATGGGGGCACAAGACGCTGACCTGAGGTCTGATGGGGGCACATTGTGTTGATCTGAGGTCTGATGGGGGCACATTGTGTTGATCTGAGGTCTGATGGGGGCACAAGACGCTGACCTGAGGTCTGATGGGGGCACAAGACGCTGACCTGAGGTCTGATGGGGGCTCAAGACGCTGACCTGAGGTCTGATGGGGGCTCAAGACGCTGACCTGAGGTCTGATGGGGGCACAAGACGCTGACCTGAGGTCTGATGGGGGCACAAGACGCTGACCTGAGGTCTGATGGGGGCACAAGACGCTGACCTGAGGTCTGATGGGGGCACATTGTGTTGATCTGAGGTCTGATGGGGGCACAAGACGCTGACCTGAGGTCTGATGAGGGAACAAGACGCTGATTTGAGGTCTGATGGGGGCACAATGTGTTGATCTGAGGTTTATTATCCCTGTACAGTGACATCACTGTGTTTATTATCCCTGTACTGTGACATCACTGTGTTAATTATCCCTGTACGGTGACATCACTGTGTTTATTATCTCTGTACTGTGACATCACTGTGTGTATTATCCCAGTACTGTGACATCACTGTGTTTATTATCCCTGTACGGTGACATCACTGTGTTTATTATCCCTGTACAATGACATCGCTGTGCTTATTATGTCTGTACAGTGACATCACTGTGTTTATTATCCCTGTACAGTGACATCGCTGTGTGTATTATCCCAGTGCAGGAAGAAGTAAGTGGTCTGTGTTTGTGTGTTTGTTTTCTATTTTTGAGGGTCGTGAATACAGAGGACTACGTCGGACCAGCTTTTTTTTTTTTTTTTTAATAAAATGGTCAAACAGGGGTCTGGGGGAGTGTTTATTTCAATAAAATGTTTCATACTTGTGTGTGTGTATTTTTTTTTACAATACTACAGTTTTAGTAATTAGGGCTATCTACAGACGGCCCTGATTACTAATACTGGGCTTAGTGCTTGCCGGTATGGCAGGCCAGCACTAACCCCAACATCTATTACCTCGGCACCCACCGCCACCAGGGGTGCCAGGAAGAGCCGGGTACCCGCAGGACCGGACCTTATAAATTGAGGGTCTGGCTCTGGGGCGGCTGCAGGCTGGTACCATTAGGCTGGGAAGGGCCAATAACCGTGTCCCTTCCCACCCTGGTAGTGCCAGGCTGCTGCTGCTGCTGGTTGTATCTGGCTGGCGAAGGAAAAAAGGGTGGGACCCCACGCCATTTTTTTTTTTAAATTATGTAATTATTTTTGTAAAAAAATGGCGTGGGGTCCCCCCCTTTTTTCCTTCGCCAGCCAGATACAACCAGCAGCGGCAGCCTGGCACTACCAGGGTGGGAAGGGACACGGTTATTGGCCCTTCCCAGCCTAATGGTACCAGCCTGCAGCCGCCCCAGAGCCAGACCCTCAATTTAGAAGGTCCGGTCCTGCGGGTACCCGGCTCTTCCCGGCACCCCTGGTGGCGGTGGGTGCCGAGGTAATAGATGTTGGGGTTAGTGCTGGCCTGCCATACCGGCAAGCACTAAGCCCAGTATCAGGGCCGCCTGTAGATAGCCCTAATTACTAAAACTGTAGTATTGTAAAAAAAAAAAATACACACACACAAGTATAAAACATTTTATTGAAATAAACACTCCCCCAGACCCGTTTGACCATTTTAAAAAAAAACGTCTTGTGCCCCCATCAGACCTCGGATCAGCGTCTTGTGCCCCCATCAGACCTCAGATCAACACAATGTGCCCCCATCAGACCTCAGATCAACACAATGTGCCCCCATCAGACCTCAGGTCAGCGTCTTGTGGCCCCTCTCAGACCTCAGATCAACACAACGTGCCCCCATCAGACCTCAGGTCAGCGTCTTGTGCCCCCCTCAGACCAGCATCTTGTGGCCCCCCTCACACCTCAGATCAGCCCACCCAGCCACTTTAAAAAAAAGCATACTTACCTGTTCTGGCCGCCGCTGTCCTCAGGCTCCCCGCTCCACTGTGTTCCCTGCCGGCGCGCACTATGACCTGACGCTGCGTCAGGTCATAGTGCGCGCCGGCAGGGAACACAGTGGAGCGTGGAACCTGAGGACAGCGGTGGACAGAACAGGTAAGTATGCTTTTTTTAAAGTGGCTGGGTGGGCTGATCTGAGGTGTGAGGGGGGCGCGGGGCCCCCCATGAAATCATTGGAGCGGGGGCCTGGAGCAGTAGCTCCAGGTGCTCCAATTATAATCCGGCCCTGGCAGCGCGGCAGATATTAGAACATGGCAACCGCATTAAAGTGATGCGCGCGCCATGTTCTATGTATCGGACGGCAAGAAAACTCGGTATCGAGCTTCGGTACCGCACTAGGTACCGAAACCATACCGAGTTTTCGATATATCGTGCAACACTACTTTCAACTACCTCACCCCCGACACCTGTGTCTCGCCATTGTCCACCACCTCCTCAGACAACACTGGTAAATCCCCACTGTCAGCACACTGAGAGTCCAAAAGGTCTTGCGAATTGGGGCAGAGAATGTTCTGGGGTAGCACATCAGAGAAGGGGTGACTATGGGGTTCCAGGGAGTACGTGACCACATGCAATCTCCATCCAAAAAGTCATACTGAGGCTCACCACCATGCTTTACACTGCAATCTTATTGAAAGACAGACAATCAGGGGTTCACCACCAGGTTGTCAGGCAGCATTTTTAAGTGGGTCACCATTACCGTGTCCCTGAAAATTGCCTTGGGGGTCATCACCAGACTATTGGCCAGATTTAGAAAAAATGGTGCAATTAGGGAGCCTCAGATGCATCCCTACATGCTGCCCCTGGTGTTTCCTATCCATTTCCAAGGTGTTTCCATCTTTTTCTGAGGTTTTCACATGTTGGGGCAAACTTGACTGTGCAGAACCTTTAGCCCCTGCAAAAATATTCGGGTTTCCCATAGACTTTAATGGGATTCGTGATTCGGCTCGAACCCACGAATCCCACTTTTTCTGAAACCACTGTGGGGGAGATCTATCAAACTGGTGTAAAGCAGAACTAGCTTACTTGCCTCTAGCAACCAATCAGATTCCACCTTTCATTTTCCAAAGGAGCAGTGAAAAATGAAAGGTGAAATATGATTGGTTGCAATGGCCAACTAAACCCGTTTTACTTTACACCAGTTTGATAAACCTCCCCTTGTGTGTTTAAACACTGACAGGCATTTCCCCCCCCCAATATGGAATTTTTTGGAAACTTTTTAATTTAAAAAGCAATACATATCTGATGGTGAATTGTGCTTTTAAGCATGCTGTTTGCCAAGACTGAAAACCACGTGTTTACCCATAGCTGTATATGTCAGTATCACTCCCACATTATTTACTATTGCTGTATTTGCTTAAAGAGCTTGAAATGAGAAAGAGAGAGAAAATTGAGAATATAAAAAAAGAGAAACATTGTAATTCATGAGAGTGTTTTACACCAATTTTCTGGCCAATTTGAGCACTTTTGATAGGGTAGAATTTTTTGATTTGTTAGAATTGGACCCAAAATGAATTTCAAGAAATTCACTCATCTTAGTTAATTCTCTTCCTATATAAATTGACTAAAGAAGATGTAGAGGAACGAATACCCAGGTGTAAGCCCCTAAGTCTGCTGGAATTTCCAAGATGTGCTTTGAGAAAAAAAGTAAATTACAAATATTATTTTGTCCTGTGTGAAAATGGGGACTGCTTTTTTATTTTTTTCATTTCTTCACATGATTCATAATGCTCTTAATTTTCAATATTTTTTATGGTGCCAGATTAGCATAAATACTTTTTGCATAAAAATTCAGTCCAGTTTAATTCAGCAATTCACTTCATACCGTATGAAAAGCAATAAAGTTAGTAATTAAAAGTGTTTTAAAATAATTAAATCTAGCGAACCCCATCAAGAGTAAAAGTCAATTAGAATGCTTAAATGTACACATGCAGATAAATTTTAGTAAAAATGCAAAGTACACTGATAATTTAAGAAATAAAACTTACACAAAAATACTAAAGCTGCCCTTGTCTCTAATTTACACAAGGCTACTAAATCAAGCATTTGCAATGAATCAGAACTGATACAAATTGTTTTTGACTTTTTGAGGTTAAGTGGTAGACTAGTGCACTCGCAAAGCTAACAACACAAATTTAAATCACAAATCACAAAGTGAGTAAAGTATAAGAGGATTGTTTTTTTTTTATATAAAAGCCTTTTGTTGAAGGAAGATGGAGTTTGCCCTTTAAAGTAATGATTTATTGAACAGATGTATGTAATTTTATTTGTTTATTGATTGCTATGCAGTTAATGTTTGAATCTTGTAGACTGGAAGTCTACAAGCATCATTATATTATAACATATGGTGGCAATGAATGGGAAAGCATTTTGGACATATTTTTTATCTATGATAATTAGAAAAGATTCATAAACAATGGTGCACCATGTGAGCAGTAGACTAGGGAGAATGCCCTGCTGATAAATATGGCATAAGCTAAAAAAAATTAACACCAGATCAGATGTGGCATTGTTTTTCACCACTTAGTGGACTTCGTATTAACCAATAGACCTGACAGAACACCACATGTGCAGGTCGGGGGACACCTGGGAAATAGTGACCATAATATAATAACCTTCCAACTGTCATTCCAAAGAGCGTTTTTTTCAGGGAGGAACAAAAATACCAAACTTCAAAAAAGCTAAATTTAGTCAACTAAGAGAGGCCATAGGCCTAACTAACTGGGACAAAGTCTTCAAAAATAAAAATACAGCCACAAAATGGGATACTTTTAAAAACATCCTAATATCTAATTGTGAGAGGTACATACCTTATGAGAATAAAAGGTTAAGGAACAAGAAAAAAAACAATGTGGATAAATAGAGCTGTAAAGAGAGCAATAAATGACAAACAGAAAGCATTTAAATCACTAAAACAGGAGGGGAGCGAGGAAGCATTGAGGAAAAAAATAGAATATGTAAAAGAAATAAAAACAGCCAAACTAGAGACCGAGAAATTAATCGCCAAAGAGAGTAAAACTAAACATAATTAAATGTTCTTTAATTATATAAATGGTAAAAAGTATAAACCTGAAGGTGTCGGGCCCCTTACAGAGTAATGAGGGGGGAGTTGCAGAGAGCGATGAGGAGAAAGCAAAGCTACTAAATATCTTTTTCTCCACTGTATTTACTGAGGAAAATAAACTGTCAGATGAAATGCAGAATATAAAAGTAAATTCCCCATTAAAAATGCCCTGTCTGACCTAGGAAAAAGTACAGCGGCGTCTTAAAAAGATTAAAATAGACAAATCGCCAGGACCGGATGACATACACCCCCGTATCCTAAGAGAATTAAGTAATGTCATCGCCAGACCCTTATTTCTGATATTTAAGGACTCTATACTGACAGGGAGTGTTCCACAGGATTGGCACATAGCAAATGTGTTGCCAATATTCAAAAAGGGTCCAAAAACAGAGCACGGGAACTATAGGCCGGTAAGTTTAACATCTGTCGTGGGTAAACTGTTTGAGGGTTTTCTAAGAGATGCTATCTTGGAGTACCTCAATGAAAATAAACAAATAACTCCATATTAGCATGGCTTCATGAGGGATCGGTCATGTCAAACCAATTTAATCAGTTTCTATGAGGAGGTAAGTTCTAGACTGGACCGCGGCGAATCAATGGATGTCGTATATCTGGACTTCTCCAAAGCATTTGACACTGTACCACATAAAAGGTTAGTATATAAAATGAGAATGCTTGGCCTGGGAGAAAATGTCTGTATGTGGGTAAGTAACTGGCTCAGTGATAGAAAACAGAGGGTGGTTATTAACGGCACATATTCAGATTGGGTCACTGTAACTAGTGGGGTACCACAGGGGTCAGTATTGGGCCCTATTCTCTTCAATATATTTATTAATGATCTTGTAGAAGGCTTGCACAGTAAAATATCAATTTTTGCAGATGACACTAAACTGTGTAAAGTAATTAACACAGAAGAGGACAGTACACTGCTACAGATGGACCTGGATAGATTGGAGGCCTGGGCAGAGAAGTTGCAGATGAGGTTTAACACTGACAAATGTAAGGTTATGCATATGGGAAGGAATAATGCAAGTCACCAGTACATACTAAATGGTAAAACAATGGGTAACACTGACATGGAAAAGGACCTAGGAATTTTAGTGAACAGCAAACTAAGCTGTAGAAACCAGTGTCAGACAGCTGCTGCCAAGGCCAATAAGATAATGGGTTGCATCAAAAGAGGCATAGATGCCCGTGATGAGAACATAGTCCTGCCACTTTACAAATAACTAGTCAGACCACACATGGAGTACTGTGTACAGTTCTGGGCTCCTGTGAACAAGGCAGACATAGCAGAGCTGGAGAGGGTTCAGAGGAGGGCAACTAAAGTAATAACTGGAATGGGTGGACTACAGTACCCAGAAAGATTATCAAAATTAGGGTTATTCACTTTAGAAAAAAGACGACTGAGGGGAGATCTAATAACTATGTATAAATATATCAGAGGTCAGTACGGAGATGATCTATTTATCCCCAGGACTGTTACTGTGACGAGGGGACATCCTCTGCGTCTGGAGGAAAGAAGGTTTGTACACAAACATAGAAGAGGATTCTTTACGGTAAGAGCAGTGAGACTATGGAACTCTCTGCCTAAGGTGGTGGTTATGGTAAGTTCACTAAAAGAGTTCAAGAGGGGCCTGGATGTATTTCTAGAGTGTAATAATATTACAGGTTATAGTTAATAGAGATGGGTCGTTGATCCAGGGAGTAATTCTGATTGCCTGATTGAAGTCGGGAAGGATTTTTTTTCCCTAAAGTGGGAAAAATTGGCTTCTACCTCACAGGGGTTTTTTTTGCCTTCCTCTGGATCAACTTGTAGGAAAACAGGCCGAACTGCATGGACAGATGTCTTTTTTCGGCCTTATAAACTGTGTTACTATGTTACTTATCTGCATAGCTGGGGTTTCACACATGGAGTTTAGCTCAAAGGTGATTTTTTTTTAATGAAACTACACAAGAGATGATTGAATTTCTTGAAATTAATTTTGGATCCGATTTTAATGAATCATTTATCGGATTAAATTCAAGTACGAATAAGGATGGGTTCATATCACATTTTTTCCATCCACTTATCATATTAAAAAAAACTCATACAATAAATGGATGCCTTAAACCAGTGGTGGCGAACCTATGGCACAGGTGCCACAGGTGGCACTCAGAGCCCTCTCTGTGGGCACCCACACCCTGGAAAAGTCTATTGTGTACCAATATGCCTTAGACTTTTCCTACCATTCATCAGCACAGGGCATAATATGAACGGCACAAGCAGCACATTGAATATAGGCAGGCTATTATAGCTAAATGATAAAGTACATGGAATATATACTATACTGGACTGTAGTATTCAGATTAAATTGCTGTGTTGGCACTTTGCGATAAATAAGTGGGTTTTGGGTTGCAGTTTGGGCACTCTGGCCCTGATTTATCACACCTTCACTCCAGAATTCTGTCTTCAAAAAGTCGCACGATAGGGCTTTTGCGACTTTTTTGCGCATTTTTTTGCGACTTTTTGCATGTGTACACCACTCACTCCAGTTTGTAATATGGTTGGAAAAGTGGGTGTGGTTAGCCATGTTAATGAGTTTCACTCCAGATTTATCATTGCGACTTTTTAAAAAAAGTCGCAAAATAGTCGCAATCTCACTCCAGGAGGAGGGTGGAGTAGGAAAAGTGGAGTAGCTTCTCTAGACAGAAGTGTTAGGTTTAAGGACAAGCCACATTTATCAAACAACCTGTGATGTTTGATAAATGTGGCACAAAGTACTCCAACATAGATGCAAGCAAAACTGACTTCAAATATTCTCCTAATGATAAATTCCCCCCTCTGTCTCTAAATGGTTCACCATCACTGCATTAGACAGATTCCATACAGTGGCATCCATTCACCACAGATTTATTGTAAAAAAAAAAAAAAAATTATAAAAAAAAAAGTGTACTTTTTTTACAGGACTGTGCAGGATACAAGAACGTATATGTCAAACAGAGGCATAAAACTTGCATTAGTAATGTCAATATGACAATGACATATATGGTTCTGTGTAAATGCATGGTAACCTGATGTATAAAACAAACCTGTTTAATAACACACTGTACGATTTTGTTTTTAAATAAAAATCATGTTCCACAAATTATCTTTTTTTGTTGCAAGATGCCTTCTTCTCTGCCTTCTCTTCTGTAAAGTGTTGTCCACCATGAGAGATTTGTCTGAATCGAATCGCGAAAGATTCACATTTGGCTGAAATCCAAATTTGGGAATACTTCAAATACAGTTTGCTTAGAATCGATTTGCTCTTCTCTAAATTATATCAGCAAAATTATTTAAGTACATTAAAGAACTGGATGCAATCTCTCAGCTATATGGTTTAACCAGCACTCCATAGCCAGTAAATAAATGGTGGTGCTAATTTGGCTCACAATAAGTGATGGAAATAACTAACCAAATAACTGAAGTGTGAACTGAGCCTTACAGGTTAATGTTAGTATCGGATCTAATTTATTGGCATGGACCTACCCGTGCAGTGGCTCAAGATTCAGGTAGTGGCCCCATAACAGTGGGGAGGGTGTCAGCAATAAGTCTGTGTTCACATTACTGTTTATTTTTCCGTTCTTTTGATTTGTCAGAAGAACAGCTTAAAAAAGGGGATCTTGGCGGATTAGAAGAACGGAAAAATAAACAGTGGTGTCCAAACAGGGACACTAGTGGCCCTGTAACAGACTAATGAGGGTGACAACAACATGAAGAGTCACAAAAGTGGCCCTGTAATAGAGGGAGGGATCAACAGCTCTGGCTGTAAATGCACAAGATGATGGCAGATCACAGTAGGGGCAGATGGCAGTAGAGGCAGCAGGCAGGTAGCATCAGGCAGGTGGCAGCATCAGAACAGTGGCAGAAGTAACGGGCCATTTGTCACAATGTTCCGGTGTGGGAACACACTATAGTCAGATCATTAGTGCAAAAATGATTTTGTCTGTGGCATCAGGCACCGATGTGTGGAAATCCTGTTTGATCCATGCCTGATTCATCTTTATAAAAGTTAGTCTCTCAGCATTTTGTGTTGACAGGCGACACTAAACACAAGCTCGGATGCCTTACTACTGGCCAGGCAGGAATGCTTGTCAAGGGCAAACTCAGCCAGTTGTAGCCACAATTCAAGTTTGGCTGCTTAGTAATCCAAGTCCAGGGGGTCTGCTGCTGGGTGTTTTCTTCAGTAGTCAGTTGAAGAAAAATGCTAATCCGAGACTCAAGACTTAAGTTGCTGCTGATGGAACTGGTCATCAGTCATGGTAGTGAAGCGTGAGGATGGGCGATGGGGCACATAGACGGCAACCAACCTACTACAAAGGATGTCTCAATAGTAGCTGAGTTTAGGTGTAAAAAAGGCTCCCGTTTTGGACCAGTAGCGAGGGTCTAACATTGTGGAGAGCTAGTAGTCATCCCTCTGCCGAATGGTGATAATGCGGTTGTCACTATGCAAGCAACTTCGCATGCATCTGGCCATTTGCTCAAAGGACTCAGAGGAACAGGGTGACAACCAGATTGAAGACGTGCGTCATGCAGGTCACATGGTTCAGCCCTCCCTGATGCAGTGCTGACAGAATGTTCTTCCTGTTATCCCCGGTGTGACTACGTTTGCACAGGCTGACCAGGTGCAGAACCACATGACAACGCCATGCTTTGCATAGGTGGTATGCTGGAGGAACACTCTGATGTGGGACTATAGTGGTGGCTGAGGACAAGGTGGATGATGAGAAGGCAGAGGAGACAATTGGCACAGAAATCCCACAATTACAACGCAAAGGTGGCATTGCCATCACCTGGGCAATTTGCTGGTGTGCCTGGGCCGGAACTACATTTACCCAGTGGACTGTAAAGGACCCTAGTAACAGTTCCATACGTCAGCGCTGGCATCAAATGTACCAGACACCAACAGGCTTAAGCACTAACATACCTTATGCTCAATATACGTTAGCAGGGCTGGTACAGCTTTTTTGAGAAGTAATGATGGTTTTGTTTGTGGGCAGGATGCAAGGAATCGGAGATACAGAGAACTCCTAGTAGAAACCAAATAACAGAGCCATGTTGGTCCCCAGGTGTAGCCGGAACCCAACCGGGACTGTTGGTACCAGAACCTTTCCCCTATGGCCGTTCGGTGAGGAGCTATGATCCATAATGGGTTTGTGGATTTGTAGATGCCAGCCAAATGGCAGGAGGAGTGGGATCCTCCTAGGGGGAGTGAGGGGCGTGACCCACTAAGGGTTAAATGCCTGTGTAGGGCAGAGGCCATGGTCTTTCTCTGAATGGGGTCACATTGTGTAATGTGTTTGGAGGGACCATGGAAAACCTGCTGATGTCACAGCTCTCATGTGGCTATAGCATTCATCATCATAACCAAATGATTACTCATCTACCCGGTAACTGACTCTTTTATCCGTTAATTCTGTTTGTACCATATCATCTGTATTTGCACATATGACCTTTGTATACATCTTTGTGTACATAGTGTTGTGTCTAGTGCACCCTTAAGGCAATTAAACACATAAATTAATCTTGCCCTATTCTGTATCTCAATCATGAATCCCCATGTTTGTGTTTCGGCATAACGTTATAAGCTACCCAGGTTGGTTTCTGACCCGATATAATCCCATTAACCAACCGGGCTTATATCTAACGAGGAACTGGTAGCAGTCTACCGGGCTGGAAGGGCTCTGTTTTACTGGGGCAGTGAAAGGACCTTCTCAGCTTGAAGGTAGCGTGGACCACACTCACTCACTCCCCGTGCCTCAGTGTGCCCATGCGGACAGGAGCTGTCTGTGTAAACTGTGCCAAGCCGACCTTACGTACTTCTAGGGAGGGTGTAATGTCACGTCTTGGTAACCACTGATGAAAACCCTACTGTGTGATCCCAACGTACAGTGATGTCAGGCGGGGCTTCGAGGTGTGGTACCATCACAGTGATCGTATTTTAAATATTAATTGAGGTGCTGTGTGATAGGACCCTTGTTTTAATCCATATTAGAGATGAGCGAATCTTGGAAATTTTCCGCTGCAAAGCAAATCCGGATTTTTTGAGATTCACTTTGTTAGATTCGAAAATGTTCTTAAAGCTTTCTACGCATTCGCTACGTACTTGTCCGATAAATTGTACGCTAATGTTACGTATAAGTTACTTCATATGCTGTTGCGTACGAATTCAGTTAATTAGCGAACTTTTACTGTTCGTTATTCGTGCGGCAAAAAGGAAGGGCTTACTCCGATTGGCTCAGGCTCGGTAAGCCAGTGCCGCATCAGTTGTGCTGCGACTGCTGAGACTAGCAGAAGCACTGTCTGAAGTTCTGAGAGACAGAGAACTGTTTTGTTAAAATTGGGGTGTAATTGTTCTAGGAATCCAGATTACACATATCAGGGATACTGCAGGGCCAGTGCAGGGCTAGTAATTAATCAGGCAGGGAGAGAGACAAAGACCAGCTGCAGGGCCACAGTCAAGTGAAAAATGTCTGGCATGGAAAAGCAAAAGGGTTCCATCCAGACCTCGAGCTCCAAAAAAAAAGGAGAAGGTGGCACAGGGCAGCAGTGCCAAAGGACCTGTAGCCGGAGATTCTACTTGTAGAATACGTAATAGTTGGCCACTGTTCCACAAGTCTAACCCACCAAGGCGCAAAATTGTAGTGGAGGAGAAAGTGGATGAGGTAGTGGAGTGGATGGCACACTCATCTCAATCACAGCCGGATGATCTGCTGTCATCTGCTGATACAGTATCATGTAGCCAAGGGTCAGACTCAGAGATTTCCTCCAGCTCCACCATTCCGCTCTAGCAAAGCCCGTCATTTTCATACGCAATTTGTATGCTCATGCGTACGTGTTCACATAAGTTGCGTACCTTTAACAACTGTATGTTTGTTATTAGTGAGCGAATGTTCGCAAAACACCACAACGTATGATTTGTATGCATTTGTAAGTAGAGATAAGCGAACATGCTCGTCTGAGCTTGGTGCTCGTTCGAGCATTAGTGTATTCGCATATGCTCGCTACTCGGACGAGCATATCGCGATCCTCGAGGAAATAGCAACTTCCTCTTCCTGCATGTTAGCCGCCTTTTTTCAGCCAATCAACATGCAGGAGAGTCTTTGGTACCTCCTAGCATCACGTGGGGCCCCTACAAGTCGCTAGCAGGGATTGGCTGGCCAGATCAGATGACCTGGGAATATAAGAATCTGGTCCCGCGCTGCTCGGGTCATACGCCGTCTGCATGAGATTAAGGATAGAGCTGCTGTCTGTCAGGGAGAGTGTTAGGGCCTGAATTTATATTTCAATAATTTTTTATTGGTTTTTAATAGCAACAAAGTATACAAAGCACTTCCAAGAGAATAGGCTGGTACATACCATAAGACTTCACAGATCACATTGCATATATCAAAAACATCCAATATTGTTATTCATAAAATGTGTTAGACAAAGAACAAATCCCTGATCTAACACAATCCAAGTGCTGCTATAAGCATCAACTAAGTGTCGTACTTATGGCTTAAAGGTATGAAACCACTATTGGAAGTATAACAGTAGAAATACAGAAAATAACATTAACAAAACACAAATATGTCCAAACTAGGACAAGTTAGAACTAGCTGGTTCTTCAATTTTGTCATCAAACAAGTATACTCAACCAGTGATAGGAGCAAGCATGGGGTACTGGCTCCTAATAGGGCAATCACCATGTTGTGTAACAGGGCGGTGGAAACCCAACCAGGCCCCCCATTCTCGGTAAAATTTATTACTTCTATGTTCCCTGTAGGCCATTATTCTTTCAAAAGCACAATTCTGCTGCACTCCATCCAGCACTTCTTGGAGACAGGGGATCGTCTCAGACTTCCATTTCCTAGTTATGTGTAATTTGGTAACTAGAAATAAGTGGGCAATCGGGATCCTACAAGCTGGTGGAATAACATTCATATCAATAAACAGGAGGGCCCAGTACGGTGAAGGTGTTAGCTCCATTCCGCAAAACTGAGATGCAGTTTCAAATATAGATTCCCACAGATTTGCCAATTTGGGGCAAGACCACAGGACGTGTAGTAACGTTCCTTTTGATCCACATTTTCTCCAACACAAATGAGAAGTGCCAGGGTAGATCTTACACAATCTGTCTGGAGTCAAGTACCATCTCATGTAAGTTTTGACTGCCGCTTCGTAGAGAGAAATACTGGAGAAAGTGGTCGCAATATACTTCAAAGCTGGGACCCAACTTGATATAGGGATTGGGTCACATAACTCCTTATCCCACGTAGTATAGGGCACACACTTACGAAAGGATTGTTTATCCCCTAAGCTGAGGTATATAGGACGAAGATTCGATTTCTTACCCTGAGTGGTAGTAGGGATACTCCACAACTCTAATAATAGATTGCTGGCTGGTAACCAGCAAGGGTCTACGGAACCAAGTATGTGTCTCACCTGTAGGAATTTATAAAAGTCCCTGCTCGGAAGGTCATATTCAGTTTGAAGGGTACTAAACTCCTTGATATGCTCACCAGCAAATAGTTGGGAAATCCATTTCAGACCTCTGTCTGCCCAAGTAGACAAACTAATCTGGCCAGAGTAGAGCTCCAACAGTTGAATAGGGGCTACCCTACGTAAGTTAATATGGTCATGGGTGCGTTTAGCATGAAATAGTCGCCAGTTATGTATAGCAGCTTCTGGTATAAAAGGGAGGGTCGGCGGGGTGTGAAAAGAGGGTTGCAAGCTAAATAGTAAAAATGCTCTTAGATTGTTGGACGGGACATATGAAGCTTCCATATCCAACCATGGGGTGCGGACATCCCCCATCCACCAACTTCGTAACAGATTGATTTGCGTTGCCAAAAAATAATCAGCTAATTGCGGTAGACCCAGACCACCCCCTCTTTTTGTCATATACAGTAATTTAGAGGACACGCTAGGTGTACGTCCTGCCCAAACATATGAATTCAGGAGGCGTTGCGCCTTTATAAAAAAGGTAGGAGGCGTTTTAATAGGAACACATCGGAAAATAAACAATAACTTGGGTAAAGTCGTCATCTGAAAGGCCGCTATGCGGCCCACCCAAGAAATTTCAAATCTACCGTAAGATGCAAGGTCTTGTTTAATTGTGTCAATCAATGGTAAATAGTTATGCGTATACAGCAGATTTGGGGAGGAAGTTATGTTAATACCTAGGTATTTAATGGAAGTGGATTGCCAATCCAAGGGGAGTTGTAATTTAATAGCTTGAAGTTGCTGCACAGGTATGTTAAACGGAAGAGCTTGGGACTTAGTTACATTGAGTTTGTAATAGGACAGATCTCCAAATATATCTACTAGGGAAAGTGCACGCGCCAGGGCATCAGAGGAGGAGAGCGACAACAAAATATCGTCCGCATAGAGCGATATCTTATGTTGTGTTTTGCCGACAAAAATGCCTTCTATTCCGGGGTGAAGTCTGATAGCTTGGGCTAAGGGTTCTAAGGCTAGTATGAATATGGTAGGTGAAAGGGGGCATCCCTGTCTCGTTCCGTTAGAGATCTTAAAAGGAGGGGATAACGCCCCATTCACAAAGACCCTTGCTGAGGGTGCTGAATATAATGCTTTGATAGCTGTGACCAACTGCCCTCCCAACCCCATATGTCCCAGTACAGAGAAGGCATACGTCCAGTTGAGGCGGTCGAAGGCCTTCTCTGCATCTAGGGTGACCATAAAAGCCGACAACTTATGGTGACTAATATGTGCTAAGATATTTAAGGCTCTCCTGGTGTTATCGGTAAGCTGTCTACCTCTGATAAAGCCAACTTGATCATTAACAATTAACGAAGGGAGTACTTGTGAAAGACGGGTAGCTATTATCTTCGCATATACCTTTACGTCCGTATTTAATAAAGAAATCGGTCTGAAATTCTGGGGTACATCTTGGGATTTTCCCGGTTTGGGTAAGGCAACCACCGCTGCTGATAACATCTCCTCAGGAAATCTACCCTGTGTAAAGGCCTGATTTAACATAGGTACCATACAGGGGAGTAGCGTCGCCGTAAAGGTTTTGTAATATGCATTAGAGAGCCCATCCGGGCCTGGGGATTTGTTGAGGGGAAGAGAGGAGATGGCTTTAGATATTTCCGCCAGGGAAAGGGGGGATGAGATGGAATCCCGTTGTCGCTCAGTAAGTGAGGTCAGCTGTAATGAGGATAAGAATGTGTCTATTTCCAGTTGGGAAGCCCGATGGGTGGTGGGTAGGGCTGCTAGATTGTATAGAGATGAGTAATAATCCATAAATTGAGAGGCAATATCTTTAGGATCATAGATCTTGTGTTTGGTCACAGAATGGTACAGGAAGGGTATCCTAGCCTTAGCCGCTCTCTGCTTAATCTTATTAGCCAACACTTTCCCCGCCTTGTTAGCTTGGGAATAGTAGCGAGCTCCAGAAACCATTAGATGCTTTTCATATTGGTACAGAAGACACTCCCTAAGCTGTGCCCGAAGGGAGAGAATAGATTTCTTACGCTCCATGTTGAAGGTCGTTTTATTTAATAACTCTAAGGCAGATATCTGAGATATGAGAGAGTCAATCTTTTTGTCACGCTCCTTTTTCACTCGGTGCCCTAATTGGATGAAAATCCCCCTCATGTATGCCTTATGGGCATTCCAGATACTAAAGGGGTCGGTTACCGAACCCATGTTAAACTGCAGATATTCCTTCAGAGCCCCATCTAGCTTAGCCTTGTGAGTCGGATTAGAAATAAGGTAATCATTACACCTCCATAAGGTATCCCTTACATTGTACGATTCCTTAATAGATAAAGAAATTGCGGCATGATCTGACCATTTTATGATACCAATACCGGACTTCTCTGCCAGTTGCAAGAGGGACCTGCTTACCAAGAACATGTCTATACGAGAATAGGTATTGTGAACAGGGGAGAAAAATGTATAGTCCTTCTCTTGCAAGTGGTGGAGTCGCCAAACATCATACAGTTCCTCCCTGTGAAGCACTGAGCCCAAAGATTTGCTATTATGTCTGGAGGGAGCGGTAGAGTCTATTGGATTATCTGCTACTATATTAAAGTCTCCGCAGAAGATGGTATGCCCTTGTTTAATAGAAGCTACTTTGTGGGTCAATTTGTTAAAGAAGCGAATTTGGTGTTTGTTCGGGGCATATACTGCCACTATAGTATAAGTGATATTATTCAGAGAGCAAACATGTATAATATATCGGCCATTAGGATCTGAGATAGATTTGATCTCCTGGTAAGCAATTGAGGATCTGAAAGCCAATATAACCCCCCTCTGTTTCTTATGAAAATGGGAATGGATCACATGAGGAAATAGATGATGGGCAATCCTATGAGCATCTTGTGATATAATATGAGACTCTTGTATGCTCACTACATCAGCCTGTAGCTGCAGTGCCTCCCTCCAGACATAAGAACGCTTACAAGGGCTATTCAGGCCCCTAGCATTAAGGGAAATGAGTTTCAACACCATAATAAAACATTAAAGAGTGATCTAGCAGCTCAGATCCCCTCTGCGGTAAACTTTTAAGTACAAAAGCTTGTAAGATCTCCGCAACCTGTTGATAAAAGAGTGCACAAATCCAGCTTATTAAAACATAACAGAACTGAAACGGTAAAAAAACGAGAACTGTAAAAATCAGACCAAACATTATGCTTATCTGCATTCGAAGTAGTCCACAAACAAGGTGACTCGAGGAACTCTGGTCAGTTGTGGTCTGAAGTATCTTGGGGTAGAAAGTTCGTGGCGATGCCATCAGTAATCTAGTGCTTCACGGCACTTCATAAGACACTGTTAATGCTTGGTCCCTCGTCGAGCGCTCACTGTGCGCCACTCCGGCTCCACATGTTGCAGTGAGGGTCTGTCAGAGATTCGGGTATCTGTCACCGAGATGTTCCAAGTCTCCAGGAGCTTACAGCCTCCCTCCACCGAAGAAATGGTGTGCGGCATTCCATTGTAGGTGAGCAAGAGTTTAACTGGGAATCCCCATTTGTATGCTATTTTATGTTCACGCAAAGCAGCAGTGACTGGGGCTAATTCCCTTCGTTGTCGCAGAGTTGCTGCGGACAGGTCTGCATATAGCTTTACCATGTGATATGGAGCTGGTAAGTCCTGCAGTTGTCTAGCGGCAGAAAGAGCGGCATCTTTGATATGATAGAAATGTACTCTAGCGAGAGTATCCCTCGGTGCAGTTTCTGGAAGATGCCGAGGCCTCGGAATCCTATGTGCCCGGTCAATCGTGAGGTCTAATGCAGTGCAGGATGGCAGAAGCTCCTTCAGCAGAGCCTGAATGTAAGAAGTAAGTGCAATCGGGGCAATATCTTCTGGTATTCCCCTAAATTTGATATTATTGCGGCGAGATCTGTCCTCCAAATCTATTAACTTGGCTTTAATAGAATCCACTTCTTTTGAGACCTCTTCATGAGAGTCTATTAATTGGTTATGGGAGGCCGCAAATTCCCCCATCTTAACTTCAATATGAGAGATGCGCGACTCTGCCGCTGTAATAGAAGATCGGAGTGGTGATAGCAAGGAGGTAAAATCCTTATGTAATGTGGAACTAAAGGCAAGTAACATGTCTCTAAGCAAAAGCCCCGATGCTGGTGTATCTGACACAGGCAGGCCTTGTAGCGCGTCCGCAAGATGGCCGCTGACATGTGCTTCAGAAGTTGGGCCTACCTCTGCACTCTCCGTAGACTGCAGCCGCGGTCTCTGTTTAGCCGGACTCCCGAATGTCGACTGTGGTGGCGGTGACGTCGGAGTGTCAGTCCGAACCCCAGAGGTTGGTGAGGCAGATGTCCGTGGGGAGGATGCAGGCGAAGTCGCTTTAGGAGATGAAGCACAACTGCTATGCGCCGGGGAGTTCTCCACTGGAGGTAAAAGTCTTTGAGTGCGCTTCTGGCGGGAAGATGTAGGGCCTGAATTTAGATGTTGGTTAGGCAGGAATCACCCACAAAGAACCCAACAGCCCTTCTAAGGGCTACAAGCACCTTTTTTTTTTTTGGTCTCCTCCAGGCTGCTGGCTGGGACTTGTAGTGCAGCTACCGCCATCTTGGCTGCACACTGTTAGGGCGTGAAATTAGAATCTGGTTAGGCAGGGATCATCCACAAAGAACCCAACGCTCCTTCTAAGGGCTACAACGACCTTTTTTTTTTGGCCTCCTCTCAGCTGCTGGCTGGGACTTGTAGTGCAGCTACCACCATCTTGGCTGCACACCGTGCACAGCGACTGGTGGCAGAAAGGGGACAGCACATATTCCACACAGACCCCAATGAAATTGCCCAAAGTCCTCTCAGTACTCATTTTTGCTGCTGCTGTACCTTGGCTTGCTGGGATCTGTAGTGCAGTCTAGAGAATACGTTTTTATTCTCAGTTATATAAACTACAGTCCAGTGAACAATTGTGAGGTGTGCGATACACTAGCCGCAGTCTAGAGAATAATTTTTTTTCACTCAATTACATAAACTACAGTTCAGTGAACAATTGTGAGGTGTGCGATACACTAGCCGCAGTCTGGAGAATACGTTTTTATTCTCAGTTATATAAACTACAGTCCAGTGAACAATTGTGAGGTGTGTGATACAGTAGCCGCAGTCTAGAGAATACGTTTTTATTCTCTGTTATATAAACTACAGTCCAGTGAGCAACTGTGAGGTGTGCGATACAGTAGCCGCAGTCTAGAGAATAATTTTTTTTCACTCAATTACATAAACTACAGTTCAGTGAACAATTGTGAGGTGTGCTGTACAGCAGCGTCAGTCTATAAAATACGTATTTTCTCTCAGTTATATGTATTACAGTCCAGTGAAAAATGGAGTGCTTTGCGGTAAAATAGCCGCCATATAAAGACTACGTTTTTTTCTCAGTTATATGTACTACAGTCCATTGAAAAATGTAGTGGTTTGCGGTAAATTAGCCGCAGTCTAAAAATTCCTTTTTTTCTCTCAGTTATATATACTACAGTGCAGTGAACAATTCTATTGTGTGCGGTATAGTAGCCGCACTCTAGTGTTGACACCAACAAGTGACCAAGTTAGTTGAGGTAGCAGGTAAAGCACATAAAATTTTACACTGACACAGCATGGCGGTGACACCACCAATGCCTTGGTCAGACTGAGATTGCAGTCAAATGGCTGTAGGTGAGCCTCCCAAAAATTTATTTTGGAGTGTCTGAAGTTGACCCTCCTAAAAAATTGTTTTGGAGTGTCTGAAGTTGACCCTCCTGTAAAATTGTTTTTGAGTGTCTGTAGTTGACGCTACTAAAAAATTTATTGGAGAGAGGGCCTGTAGGTGGCCCTGCGTAAACATTGTTTGTATAGAGCGCCAGTTGGCCCTCAGAAACATTGCCTGTTGGCTCAGCGTTTGTGTAAGAAGAGAAGGAGGAGGAGGAGAGGATACATAAAGAATCTTCATGTTGAGCTGCTTTCCCCCGCTGGAGATTTGCATTCCGGTGAAATCCAGGCGTTATTCATTTCAATAATAGTCAGCCTGTCAGTTGACAGGCGTGTACGCTTATCAGTGATGATGCCACCAGCTGCACTGAAGATCCGCTCTGACAGCACGCTAGCGGCAGGGCATGACAGCACCTCCAAGGCGTACAGCGCCAGTTCGGGCAATGTGTCCAGCTGTGCAACCCAGTAGTTGTATGGAGCAGAGTGATCACGCAGGATGTTGGTATGGTCACCTAGGTACTCCCTCACCATCTTTCTGAACAGCTCCCCCCCTACTGGGGGACGGGTGACAGTCTTGCTGGGGTGCCATAAAACTTGTAAAAGTCCTTGGAGAGTGTTCCCCTTCCAGTGCTTGACAAGCTGCCTGCTCCCCTCCTCTCCCCCGCGAGTTGGACAACAGAACTACGTCCTCTGCCGCTAGCGGTGTCAGATGGGAAGGATAGTTTCAGCTTGTGCACTAGGGACTGTTGATATTGATTCACTCTCATACTCCTTTCCTCTACAGGAAAGAGAGTGGAAAAGTTCTGCTTGTACCTGGGGTCCAGTAGGGTGAACACCCAGTAATCGGTGTTGTCAAAAATGCTTCTAACGCGAGGGTCACGGGAAAGGCAGCCTAACATGAAGTCAGCCATGTGCGCCAGAGTCCCAACACGCAATAATCTCCTCAATAGGCTGACTCTCCATTTCCTACTCCTCCTCTTCAGCCCATACACGCTCAACAGATAAGAAGGAATGAGCATAGGTACCCTCTTCAGTCTCGCCAACAGTCTCCTTCTCTTCCTCCTCTTCCTCCTCATCCTCCTCCAATACGTGCTGAGAAACAGACCTGAGGGTGGTCTGGCTATCAAGCAACGTATCTTCTTCCCCCATCTCCTGTGACAAGAGCAAAGCCTCTGACTTCATGCTGAGCAGTGACTTTTTCAGCAGACAACGCAGCGAGATGGTGATGCTGATAATGGCGACATCGCCGCTGACCATCTGTGTTGACTCCTCAAAGTTGCTTAACACCTATCAGACAGATATCAGACATCCACGTCCACTCCTCATTGTACACTTGAAGAAGCTGACTAACCTGACTACCAGTTCTTGTGGAAGTTGTCATCTGGCAGTCTAGAATTGCTCTTTGCTGCTGGTAAACCCTGGCTAACATGTGTAATTCCATTGTGTGGGCACGTCGCACAACAGTCAGTGAGCTGTCAGTCGTAAGCGCCGTTGCACTGCCCTGAGAGTGGCAGCATCTGTGGTTGACTTGCGGAAATGCGCACAGATGCGTCGCACCTTGGTGAGCAAATCAGACAAATTGGGGGTAGGTCTTGAGGAACCGCTGAACCACAAGATTGAACACGTGGGCCAGGCAGGTTTTATATGCAGTGTTTATATGGGTTGTTATTACTTTGGGAAATAGTATTGGTGTATAATGGCACATGTGTGAGCCTGCCGAGTTGCAGAGCCGCCACCAGGTTACGCCCGTTGTCACACACAACCATGCCTGGTTTGAGCTTCAGCGGCACCAGCCAAAGATCGGTCTGCGCCGTGATGCCCTGTAACAGCTCTTGGGCGGTGTGCCTCTTGTCACCTAAGCTCAGCAGTTTCAGCACCGCCTGTTGGCACTTACCCACGGCAGTGCTGCTGCACCTAGAGCTACCGACTGAAGGCGCTGTGCTCACAGATTGTATTTGAGAGTACGAGGAGGAGGGGGGGTTGGAGGAAAAGGCATAATAAGTCTGAGAAACCATGACCGAGGTATGCCCCGAAATCCTTGGTGTGGGCATTACATGAGCGGCCCCCAGGGTCAGACTCTATCCCAGCCTCCACCAAGTTAACCCAATGTGCAGTCAGGGAGATAGTGTCCCTGCCCGACAGCACTTGTCCACGTGTCCGTGGTTAGGTGGACCTTCGAAGTAACCGCGTTGGTCAGGGCATGGATGATGTTCTCTGACACGTGCTGGTGTAGGGCTGGGACGGCACATCGTGAAAAATAGTGGGGGACCAAGTACCGAGGGACAGCCACCGCCATCAGGTTGCGGAAAGCCTCAGTCTCTACCAGTCTATATCGCAGCATCTCCAGGCTCAGCAGTTTTAAAATGTGGACGTTTAGGGCTTCTGCATGTGGGTGGATGGGTGGAATTGTATTTGCGCTTGCGCTCCAATGTCTGATGCAAAGACAGCTGAAGGCTGCGCTGGGACACATTGGTGTAGGGTGTGGAGGATCGTGGAGGTGAAGGGGTGGTTGTAGGGTGGGAGGCGCTCGTGCCGGGGTCCTGGGCGGGGGGTTGACTCGCTGAGCCAGCATGTGACAAAGGGGTAGGAGCAGTGGTGTGATCCACAGGAGGTGAACGGCCTTGGTTCTATTGAGTCGTGTGTTTAGCACTCATATGCCTGCGCATGCTGATAGTGGTTAGGCTGGTAGTGGTGGCTCCCCTGTTGATCCTGGTGTGGCACAGGTTGCACACCACAGTCCATCGGTCATCCTCACATTCTTTAAAAAACCTCCAGACTTGCGAACATCTAGGCCTCGGCACGGGAGCTTCACTACGTGAAACAGTTGCTGATCTACTTGCTCTGGCCCTGCTTCTCCCTCTGGCCACCCCACTGCCTCTTCCAACCTGTTCTGGTGCTGCACTTGCCTCCCCCTCAGAAGCACTGTCTTGACTAGGCTTACCAACCCAGCTCGGGTCAGTCACCTCATCATCCACCTGCTCTTCCTCCGATTCCTCACTTTGCTCCCCCCTCGGACTTACTGCCCTGACAACAACGTCAATGTCTGATAACCGTGTCTTATCATCATCCGACACCTCTCATCACCCACAGACTGCGAAAGTTCTAAATTTTGGGCATCGGGACAGAGCAACTGCTCAGGTTGCTGTTGATCAGTGGTTTGTGTCTTAGGGTAGGGTCCTGAAAATACGTCCTGTGAGTATGCTGGATCTGAATCCATATTTTCCATGGGAGGGGTGTTGAGGGGTTAATAGTGAGCAAGTCTGTCTATCTGTATGTATGTATGTATCTTTTTCTCTCTTTTTTCACATGCTGGCCAGCAAACCTTTGTCTCTGCCCACTATCATTTCCACAGACAAACTAGCTCAGTATTCCCCACCACCAAACACACAGCATTACCAGCTACTTACCTGCAGGAGAGGGTGTGCTGGGTTTATATAGGGTGCTGCTAATTATTGCCAGGTGAGGCAAAGCTGCAGCCAAACCTAGTGGGTTTATGTTCTTATGTTATGCTTGGTATAATTTGGTAAAATGTATATAGATTGTAAGCTCTTTTTTATTTTAAAAGGAGACAGCTAGAATGCTTTGTGTTTTATGTAGTTTAATGTATGATTTATGTGCAATATTTCTGTTTTAAACCAAATGCATGTTCCTTTAAGACTGATGGATTCTGGGAACTGGTAAATTGTATATAAGTGCACTTGTATGTAGGTGGAGGGATTTTCAGTTCAGACTGGATGAGCTGAGAGCTGGGGTGCTACTTGATCCTAAGGTAGCTGCAACTTAACCCCTTATTCTCCTGAACTTTGTTTTTGTTAATTTGTTTTGTTTTTGCTCAAAAATAAACCTGAGCTTATTTTGCCAAGACCTGAGTGAGGACTGTTTCTAATGGCAACGACTCCCACACCCCAACAAGGGGCAGGCTGGGGGAAAGGAAGTTGAGCTGGAGGAGCCAGAGGTCTACTCCCTTGGCTAAAGTGGGTGGACTGTGTGGAAGACTGGGTGGTGGATAAATTACTTGGACACATTATCCGCTATCCACGTCATCAGCTGTTCACACTGTTGTGGTTTCAATAGTGTTGTACCACGTGACCTTGTAAGTTGCAAGATGAAGCTAGGGAGCGAAACTCTGCGGCGTTCCACTGCTCCTGCATCAGTAGGTACTGTGTCACCCTGCCCAGGACCACAGCCTCTGCCCCCCTACATCACTTGGACGCCCACGTCCTTGACCCTTAGCCCTTGGGTTCAACATTTTGTGTAATCACTAAATTGTCAAATTAATATCTGAGGCCACAAACGTATTCTCTAGACTGCGGATAGTGTACCACACACCACAGAATTTTTCACTGGACTGTATTAAATGTATCTGAAAAAAAAAGTATTCTCTAGCCTGCCGCTAGTATAACGCACACCACACAATTTTTCACTGCACTGTAGGATATATGAATGAGAGAAAAAAAATGTATATTTTCTAGACTCTGGCTAGTGTGCAGCACACAACAGAATTTTGCACCGCACTGTATAATGTATAACTGAGACGAAAAACGTATATTTTCTACACTCCGGCTAGTGTGCAGCACACGACAGAATTTTTCACTGTAGTATATATAACAGAGAAAAAACGTATTCCGAAGACTGCACTACAGATTCCAGCAAGCCAAGGTACAGCAGCAGCAAAAATGAGTACTGAGATGACTTTGGGCAATTTCTTTTGGGTCTGTATGGACCACGTGCTGTCCCTTCTGCCACCTGTCGCTGTGCACAAGTCCTAGCCAGCAGCCTGGAGGAGACAAAAAAAAAAAAAAAAAAAAAAAAAAAAAAAAAAGGTGCTTGTAGCCCTTAGAAGAGCTGTTGGGTTCTTTGTGGGTGATTCCTGCCTAACCAACATCTAAATTCAGGCCCTAACACTCTCCCTGACAGACAGCAGCTCTATCCCTAATCTCATGCAGGCGGCATCTGACGTTCACCGCCATTCCGTGTCAGGGTAAAATTTTAAGTGCTTCACCTGCTACCTCAGTCTCACTTGGTCACTCTGGGTTCACCGCCATGCTGTGTCAGGGTAAATTTTTGGGTGGTTCACCTGCTACCTCAATCTAACTTGGTCACCAAGCTGTCACTACGCTGTGTCAGGCTTATGCCTGTGTCGTGGGGCGGGGGATAGAACAGCAGTGCCAGCATGGGCAGTGGTGTCACCTGCAGGTGGTGATGGACCTTCGTTGCACCTAGTTGGGTGCTTTACTAACATGTGATGGGCATGTGCCTTGCCCATCTTGGTCTGGGTCAGCACAATTGTCTTGAGGGTCACCACCAGGCTGTTGTCCGAGAATTTGGGGTAATGGTGGGATTAGGCAGCCTCAGAGGCATCCATGCATGCTGCCCCTGCTGTTTCCTGTCCATTTCCGTGGTGTTTCCATCATTTTCTGAGGTTTCCAGGTTTTCACCCAGCCTTCCCTAGGCAGAGCCTTGGTCCCCTGCAAAAAATGCTCAAGTCTCCCATTGACTTCAATGGGGTTCGTTTTTCAAAACGAGCACCCGAGCATCGGGAAAAATTCGACTCGAATAACGAGCACTCAAGCATTTTAGTGCTCGCTCATCTCTATTTGTAAGCAAATTTTGGATGATTTACTCATCTTTAATCCATCTGTAAATAGAAGTGAAGTTTTACTAAAAAGTATCCCTCTTCCAAAATTGACCCCATTGTTTGAATGAGAGATTCTGACTACAGACCCTGGAGCTGGCCAGAAACATTAGATTAATGTTGACAAAAGGTGCCAATTTAGATGCGGCCAGCAGACCCTTGTGGTAATGTGTATGGTAAAGTAGTGGAGGGAGTGTATATCTCACCCAAGTTCCTTAGCTTAGTCTGCTGGAGCTCTTTGTTTAAGTTTATATGGGCTGTATTTCTTTGCACTTGGAGATAAGTTTGGTAGAGGGATTTCCCAGTGCACATCCATTACAGGTTTTTCCCCTAGCCCATGGTGATCCCAGGTGAGGCCTGTAGGGATCATCACTGGAGGAATAAAACAGACCTCAGATTGCCAGTCTGAGGAGAATGAAGCCTGGAGAGCTGACCTGTGTGGTTAGAGCTTGGTGAGTGGCTGACTGAGGCTGAGAGAAGTGTGATCTTTACTGGTGTGAACAGACCTCTATAGGTGAGACAGGAATCGCCTGTGTATTAGGTAAAGCCTAGACGGACAGATATTTATTTTTGTTTTATATGTTATGTTATGTTGGTGCAGTAACTTCACCTCACCAAATGAGGCTATAACATGGATGCTAAACGGTTTATGCTGAAGTGACCAAATAAAGCACTGTTTGGACTTTGAAGCCCACTGTCTCCGTGAAAATCTGTCATTGCCAACCCTACTGCGAGTGCAAATCCCTACACCCTCTAATATTTAAGGAGTACCTTCTTGCTCTTCACTGACACTGCAGATTTTGGGGGAGAGAAGAATCAGGCTGTTGGATGCTAACATGCTCAATCCTTTCATTCTCAGGAGCAATAAGATGCTGCCAGATTTGTCTGGCAGTGGGTTACTATGCTCTTCTCATTCAAATATCGGCGAGCCTCCATCTTTTTTGGGGGGGGGGGTGGGGGGGGGGGGGGTTTGGCACAGTACAAGAGTTCAGCCAACAGCTATCTGATGTGTGGTCTGCCTTACATCTACACTTATCTCACACACGCAAAACTTTACACTCCACATCACCCACACAGTCCTGCATGCACGACTTTTGTCTCCGCTCCAAAATCTTCTTCTGAGGGACACCTAACGGACCCCATTATAGTCTATGTGGTCCTTAGGTTCCATTTGGCTCAGTTATGTGCCAAATCTGTCCTTTCCGTTCTCCTGCTCCTACATGGAGCAGGAAAATGGAAAGGGTGAACGGTGATGTGAATGAAGCCTTAGTAGAAACAAAGCTAAAGGGGTATATATACACACACCAAGAAAGAGTTGGAATGTAACTGATTACAATTATAGACCAAAAGGATAAATTTATTGGGGAAAATTGTACAACTGAAAGGAAGCTCCAGAGCCCTGTTGGTATGCCTATAACCTGGAAACAAGATGAGATAGGGTTGGGCATGGAGGCATACAGGATCTGTATGCAGGGGCATAGCTAAAGGCTCATGGGCCCTGGTGCAAGAATTCAGCCTGGGCCCTCCTTCCCTCAGTGCTTTGTGGCCAGGGGCAAGGAAGCACATAACCTTTGTGCTTCCTGGGTTAAAAATCGTAGCAGCACACACACAACACCCCCCCCCCCCCCCATACCAAGTTCTTAACCTTACCCCTTCCCTCCAGCAAGAGGCGTAATTTGACCAGCATGCACTTTCTATAATACCATTGTCTTCTTATGTGGCACAAGGGACTTTGGGCCCCCTCAGGCTCCTGGGCCTGGTAGCGACTGCTACCTCTGCACCCCCTATAGCTACGCCCCTGTCTCTATGGTATCCAGCAGCATATTTTCACATATTTTGAAGCAGGGCCTGTAGATCCTAAACACTCATAGGTTGCCGAAGCTGACATCCCAGCTTGTCCCATAAATGTATGATTTGAGATAAATCTGGAGACTGATCAGGCCAAGGAAGTGTTGCAATCTTTTGGAGACATTCCTGGGAAACCCTTGCTGTGTGTTGGCGATTGTTATCTGGCTGGAAAAAGCCAGTTGGAAGCTGCAGGATGTCCTGCACATATTACTGTTGTGAGGAAACCCTGATGACAGGATAGCTTTTATGAGGGGTAGTCTCCCGTTTGCGTGAAGTTGTTCTGCTTCCCCGTTTTTGCTTAGACAGACCTTGTGTTCTGGTTTTGGGAATAAGACATTGAAGATTTTATTGCCAGCCACAACAATGTTATGGGGAAAGTTCAACTCTACTATCTAGAAAAAAATGAAAATGAAAAATCTGTAATACCACAAGTGTCCTTTTAGAAAACATACGAGTGGTAAGCATCCCTATACCTTTTTTCCACAGTATAGCAAAGTGTAAACAGTTACTGAATATCTGGGTGGCATACATTGTATCCTTTTGCAGGCATCAGTCAAGAAATACTGGTAACAAATATTTTGATGGAAAACAAAATTGTAGTGTGAACAGTGCCTAAAGCTGACCAGAGACAGTAGATTAGCTGTTATCCAAATGCTTTTTCAGCCAACAAATCCTTTCCCTTACACATACATGCACAGTTTGGCTTGTCATGCATGTGTTATCAGTAAGGATAGAGGAGTAAGTTGCTGACAGAAACCTCTGGCGATTACATACTGTATTTTCCTGAAAACAAAAGGATTGGGCATGTCGGATTTCAACGTGCTCAACCTCTCTTTTCCATGACATCTCAGAGGAAAAGTAAGCCGTCAGACATTAGGTGGTTGGCTGGTCCCACCAAAATGAATCAGCTTAGGGCCTCATGAAATCAACTTTTTTTTTTTTTTTTACAGTGAGTCTCATGAAAATTGCAGAATGCACACAGACTGTATCCATATTTTGAGGATCTGCATTTTGAGGACCGCAAAAAGGATACTGGTCCAGTGTCTATAGACTCATACCACTGGACAGAAAAAAGTAGCACTTATCCATGCTGTGCTTTTAACATCCAGCATCAGAACTGATGTGCCAAATGAATATGATCACAGAAATGTATGGAATCATTTCCAGGGGCTGACTGGCCATAGACCCTACAGGGAAACTTCCCCGTGCTCTAATGCCCAGAGGGCCACCTGAGCCCCCCTCATGGTCGACAGCCAGTTAGGTATTGATCTGACACTACCAGAGTTAATTAATTCTCAGAGTGTCAAGTACTTATGCACCTTGCCAGTGGCCACCGGTGCCTTCCTGACTACTGAATTCAACTGTATTGACATCCTGAGGCACCTGGAGTGGAAGGAAAGGACATGGCAGCTAGGGTGCTATTTTATGCTGCTATGTGGCATTTGGTTCTGCTGGGGCAGTATGTTGTCTGGCACTGTGGTATTTGGGTCTGCTGGGGCAGTATATTGTGCTGAACTGTGGCATTTGGTTCTGCTGCAGCAGTATATTGTGCTGCATTATGGTATTTGAGTCTACTGGGGCAGTATATTGTGCTGCACAGTGGTATTTCACTCTACTAGTGCCACAATATACTATTGCTTATCCTGACTACTTGTGATGGCCCACCTTCTGCCAATTTGGACCCACCTACAACAGGGGGCTACCTTTTTTTCCAGAGCCACTGATCATTTCCCTCCTTCTCTACTACGGTGGTGTTCAACTCAAGTGGGTTTAGGCTATGTTCACATAGCAGAATTTCACAATGTCAAAATCTGCCGGCAGTTACATGTAGAAGCCTGCTCGTCACTTAGCCCTATTTAATAAAACTAAACAGCGACCAGACTCCTGACGCAGTTTCCCATGGTGTCCAGGCGGAAAATGCATCAAGAAGGGACATGTCTATTCCTAGTGTGGTCTTGAAAACCACACATAAAATAAATTCCAGCCACATCAACAGCGGTGTGGACTCCTATAGAAAACAAAACATAAGTAGAATATAGAAGATAGGCATTATGGTATTCTGGACTCTGAGCTGTCCCAGGCCAAAGGTGTAGATTGAGAACACAGGAGTCCTAGGGCAGAGCCTTGCGGGATACCAACAGAGAGGGAATGATACGAGGAGGTGGACTAAGAATGGAAGACACTAAATGTCCAGACTGCGGTATGATGCGATCCAGGAGAGAGCCAGGTCTGTGATGCCAACAGAAGAGAGAGTTTGTAACAGAAGGGAGGGGTCAACGGTGTCAAAAACAAAGGAGAGCTCAAAGAGGACAGATTTATGTTGTTTGGTTTTGGCAGTTAGCAGGTCATTGGTGACTTTGGTAAGGACAGTGTCATTCGAGTGGTGGGGTCGGAAGCCAGATTGTAGCCAGTCAAAGAGGTGAGAGGACATTTCAAAGTGGACATGTTGTTCAAGTAGCTATGAGACCTATGGGAAAAGTGATATGGGGCGATAGGAAGGGTTTTTTTTTGAGGATAGGTGTAATTGTAGCTGTTTAAAACCAGAGGGAAAGACCCCAGTGGATATTGATAGGTTGAAAAGATAGGCTAGGGCTGGGATAAACACTGTGGTGAGGTTGGGGATGAGGTGGGATGGGATTGGGTTAAGTGCACAGGTGGTAAGATGTGATCTGGAAGGTAGGGTGGAAAGTTTTTCTTCTGTAATGGTGGAGAAGTAGGTTTTGGGAGAAGAGGACTGAGAAGTTTTGTAGAGGGGCTGTGGGGACTTCTCACAGAAGCTTTCTCTGATGTTGTCAATATTTTTTTAAAGTATGTGGCAAAGTCCTCAGTTGAGATGAGAGGTGAGGGTAGGGGCCCTGGGGGATGGAGAAGAGAGTTAAAAGTGTTAAGAAGTTGGTTAGGGTTGTGAGGCAGGGAAGATCTGAGAAGTAGGCCTGATTTGCAGCAGCAAGTGAGGATTTGAAAATAAGGAGGAATTGTTTGTATGTATTAAAGTACTTCTTAGAATTGGATTTTTTCCAGCCCTAGAAGCTTGTTTCAGTTTCAGAGGAAGGGGGGGGGGGTATTGGATTAGGCCTGGAAGAGTAAAGGCAGATGGTCACCTCCTATACAAACCCTGACTCCAGTCCTGCCCTTCTAACAGTATGAACAGGCCTAGAAGGTAGGAGAGTTCATACGCTGGAAACCTGGGACCCTAATTGTCCCTGAAGGACCCTGAAACCAGTGACAGTAATGAGACAAACCGTTCCTCCACCAACCTGGACGAACAGTAGTCTCCCCTCAGGCCCAAACACCAAAACACTGGGAAGATATACACAAATAAACAAAAGGGAAGGAAGACACTTAGCTTTCCTGAAGATTGTGGCAGCAATGGGATCTCCACAGAGAAACACACAAACGACCACAGAAAATATAAACCGCACAGCATGGTGAGAGAACCAACACTAGATAATTACAAAGATACCTACACCTGAAGGGGAAGGGTGTGGTGAATGTCAGCAACAACAAAACAATCAAAGGAGAACCTGTCAGCTTAACCCATGGGTTGCCAATCTGACAGACCTCCTGATACCTGTCACAGGAATGTCCATGACAGTGATCATGTCTGTAGGTGGGAGTGGAAGACCACTGCGAGAGGCCGAAGGAGGAAAAAAGTGCTAGAAGCACAGAGGCGGCTGAGTGGCAAATGGCAATGGGGATGTTAAAGTCACCCATAATGATAGTGGGGATGTCAGCAGAAAGATTGTGTAGGAGCCAGATGTTGAAGTGGTCAAAAAAGTCAAGAAAATGGTGGCTGCGCCTGGGGGGTTAGTAAATGACAGCTACTTTGGTTGGAGTGAGAGTAGATGCAAACAGAATGTACTTTAAATGAAGGGAGCAAAATGGAGGGTGGCAGTGGAGTTGGGCTGTAGGAGCAGTTGTCAGACAGGAGAAGACCAACTCTTTCACCATGTTTGGAAGACGTGCAGTCTAAACCAGGAGATCAGGGTCCCTACAGTACATCTCTTGGACCATCCGCTTCACCATACAGACTTGAAAAAGCAGTCTTAACTCCAAAACGCATTCTCATCCCTTTTCAAATAAAAGACATTTCGCTGTGTTGTGGTATTGCGCCAAGAGGTGTTAGAGCTACGTGGGCTGCCCTTCAGCTGCACCCCCCTTTTACTTATCTTCAGTATCTATACTCCTCCAGAGGGTTGGCAACCTCTTGAAATGAGGATCAGACATCGGAAGCATCGACCATTTTCATACACACACCTAGTGCTGTGCCTATGGTTGCACAATACGAAAAGGTGAGCACAACCATTTAAATGTACACCTACAAGCTAATGCATATTACCCTATGAGCGCCTTTCCACTTGTTTTTGCCATATTTGATGTTTGCATCCGAGGCAGGGCATGTGAGTGAAATGAAAGCTGCTATAAGAGTGCAGCAGGAGAGGCAGTGTCAGAGAGTGTCAGACATGTTTCTGTTAGATAAAGAGGTCATGAATGTGGGAGAGTTTGTTGCAGACAGAGTGAGAGTGTCATAATGTTCCTGTAAGAGGGAGCAGGGGTCAGGGAATGGATTTCAGGTTTAGAGGTTTGCAGAAATTTGTAGAAGGAGATCGGTAGTGGGAGGTGGATGTAATACTGGGGATTTTCTGAGGGGGTTCTGGAGATATATAATGCCAGCAACAAGGAGAAGCAGAGAAAGTGTTAGTAGGTGGGAGTAGGAGACGACATGAGGTGGCTGTGTGTGTTTTGGAAGGAAGTGTTTTATGTTGCCAAACAGGTTTGTGCAAGCAATTAGATGAGTTAGGTAGCATGAAGGAAGAGATAAATAGATCCTTGCTGGGTAAAGATATGTGAGATTTCTGTAGATTTTGGAGAAATGGGAAAGGTAATTTGCAAAATATTTGAAACATTGTTTGCATTGACTTTTTCTGTAAATACCTTTGGTTCCCTTTTGATGCAATTCTAGTATAATTCAATATGTGCACTTAAAAGATGTTGCATTGAAAAGACCAAGGTCTGAAAGATCTATGGGGTCATTTACTATGCTGAACTACGCCTAAATTAGGTGCATTTCAGGCACAGATGGTGGCACAACGGTTAGTTGCGCCGCTATCTGCTACTTCGCCCCACTCACACCATTTCTAAAATTGCGGGCGTGGCGTGTTTTAGGCATAGAAAAAGGTCTAAATGTAATCTGCTCTCTCAAATTTCACTGAGGGTCACAAGACCTGTGATGTCAGCTTCTCTCGCTGCTCTGATGATGTTTCGTGCACAAGTCTAAAAGAGCAGATCTGTGTCTGTACACGAGACGTCACTGTGCTGGCCATGCTATCCTGCATTGCCATCTGCTCTCTCCCTGGATACTTCAGGAAACACTTTAACCCCTTCAGCCGAACAGACTCAAGGCTGAAGGCTTTATTGAGTAGCTGCAGGCAGTGAGGAGACAAATGCTAGGCCCAGGAGCTGACACACTAGAGGAGTTCTGCAGAGCATTGCACAAGAACAGGTAAGGAGAAGATCCTGTGTGTATCAGCAATGTCATTGTACAGCTGGGACTCGTAGTCCTACACATACAACATGCTGCTGAGTATCCTAGCAGGCAGACATTTCACTCAGGGCAGCACTTCTATTCACCTCCTTTGCAGAGCAGGGGGAGGGGCAGAGATTGTTGTTATTGCAGTTAAACAAAGGGCCAGAAGAGAACCAGGGAAATGTGTAAATAGAATTTTTTTTTTGCCTAAAACTTGCTTAACTTAGTCATATTGCTGCCCATCAGATTTACAGTGCTATATATATTTTCTTCATAACTCGGATAAACCCTTTAAGACCGGCATCTAAAACGCCGATCTTAATAAATGTGCCCCCTAGTGACTTAGATTTATACTACTTAAGGCTCATGCTCATGAATGTATTTTCTTTCCATATGCATTCCTTTTTCTTATGTCCGTGTGTCTGTTCCGCAAAAAAACAGAACATGTCCTATTATTGTCCGCATTCCGGACAAGGATAGGACTGTTTTATTAGGGGCCAGCTGTTCTGTTCTGCAAAATACGGAATGCACACAGACATCATACGTATTTTTTGTGAATCCATTTTTTGTGGACCGCAAAGTACATACGGTGGTGTGTGCATGAGCTCTTAGTGTTCAATCAGGTGTGAACAACAGGGAAGGGGGCTAGATTTGACCTAATCAAAGGAGGACTGATTAGGGTTGTCACAATGCAAAAAGTTTGATTTGATACCATCAAAAAGTATTGCGATACTCAATAGCATTCTATACCACGTGAAAAAAAAAAAAAAAAAAAAAACAACACCAAAAAAGCTGCGTGCATTTCACATTTTATGGAACGTCCGGCCCATAATAGAACAGTCCTATTCTATTTTTTGGGGGGACAAGGTGACTAAAAATGGCGAATTGCGTGTTTTTTATTTTATTTTTCTATTACAGCGTTCACCGCATAGGAGATATGGCCGCTGCACCATCAATGAATACAATAGTGAGGGGGTGCAGTAGCGCAGCCTGGTATCGGAAAATAGCAAATCCCGGTATCGTATTGATCCGGGTACAAAAGTATTGACTGGGTATTGAATTTTCGATACCCGGTGCAACCCTAGACCAAAAAAGCCAATGTAAACAAATACTCAGTAAACCTAGCAAGAAAATAGAGACATTAAAGTTCAGTGCAGACATACCAGGGGATGAGAAGAAGGAAAGATGAGATGTGTGGACGATCAGACTTCGGGAAAGCTGGGTGGTGCAGTAAAGTTCAGTGCAGACATACCTGGAGATGAGAGAATTGGGTGATGGTCAGTAGGCAGTGATGACTGACTGGATTCCATATCCATAATATTGCATTTTGGTATAATTCAATATGTGCATTTAAAGAGTTGCACTTAAAGGGGTTGTCCCAGGGGTTTTAATATTAATGACCTATCCGCAGGATCAGATCGGCGGAGGTCCGACACCCCCAAGGATCAGCTGTATGAGGAGACAGCTCACACAGTCCACGTGCCGTCTCCTTTCTTTCTTCCTGTCCGCTGCTGTGGCCCCATTGACATACAGCGGAGAGCAGGAAGAGAGAAGGGAGACGGAGTGTGTACACTGCACACACCGTCTCCTCATACAGCTGATCGGTGGGGCTGCCAGGTGTCGGACCCCCTGTCATGCTACGGTGTGGGAGGGAAATACCACACATCGAAACACTACAGTGAGCAGAAGACTGGATCAGCAGGTAAGGAACCAGTGGCAAGGAATACCACTGGACCAAGTGCACGGGAAATACCTGGAGCAAAACCCAGAGGGCAGAAACCCTGTGAGCCCCGTTCTTCACAGAGCCCTAGATGGTAGGGGTGCACTTAACCAAGACTCACTGGCTGCACCTCCAGGATGGTCCCAATGCACATGGCAACTTACCTGCAGATACTGCTGGAAGAAGCACCAGCAGACCACACACACCAATGGCTGAAATCCAGGCTGGACTGGAACCCAAACACCTAACAGGACACAGTACAAATAGCCAACCCAGGAACCAGCTCTCCAGCAACAACTCACAATTTCGCTGTTCCCCTCCGGGGAACCCTGGAGCCCTCTCACCGAAGGCACATACATACAGAGAACGTCTGGACTCCACGTCAGAAGATACATAGCAGTCACAGACCAAAGACCCACCCGGAAAATAAACCACACACCACATAACCGGGAAAGGCAAGAGGAAGGGAAGACCATGATAACATATTAGGTGGCGACAAGGACTGGGTAGATGGAATCCCAGGAAAGGTGCAAAGCTCCAGCACCAAAGGAGGCTGGAGCACAACTAACCCACCAGGCTAGCAGCAACAACTGAATAAAAGCACCTAGTGACCACACCCAGGTCAATATGTTAACCCCATGAGAACCAGACAGGGAAGGAGGAAAGAATACAATGAGAAGGGAACATATAGACAACAAAACTACACATTGCCCCTGGCAACTAGCAACATCGGCATACCACCGCAGCCAGAATGCCAGGGCACAAACATGAGCAACATGGAAGCCGTGTCACGGAGAACAACTGAGACCGTGACACCACCAATCCACACGTTGCCACTGGCAACCAGCATACAACCACATTAAGTACGACAGGACACAAACATGGGAAACCAGAAACACGTGTCACGATAACCACATGGTACGTGACACAGATCGGATATTGATGACTAGGGATGAGCGAATCGACTTTGTTTGAATACTGTATGGAGCGAGCGCTCCGTACAGTATTAGAATGTATTGGCTCAGATGAGCTAAAGTTATTACTTCGTGAAGTCTCTCGAGACTTTGCGTAAAAACTTCATAAATTCATTTCTACTGTAAAAAAAAAACATTTCCTGAACTTGGGTTCGGTTCCGCGCGGTACCTTGGAACCAAACCTAAGTTCAGGAAATGGTTTTTTACAGCAGAAATGAATTTATGAAATCATTACGCGAAGTCTCGTGAGACTTCGCAAATTAATAACTTTGGCTTATTTGAGCCAATACATTTCAATACTGTACGGAGTGCTTGCTCCGTACAGTATTCAAAGAAAGTATTATGGGAATTGACTTCGGATGTTTCATCCGAAGTCGATTTGCTCATCCCTATTGATGACCAATCCCATACCTCCCAACTTTTGAAAATTGCAAAGAGGGACAATTTGTGCCCCGCGCATTAAGGCAGTTGTTTTCATACTAGGCCACCCCTCTAACTCCGCCCAAAGCATAATTTCTGGAGCCCCTGTGGCAATTTTATTTCTTGCGCTTCATTGTCCATATAAATATTAGCACATAAATCATCAGATTACAGATATTTTAAGGTCCAAATTACACCAAATAATGAAGTTCTGATCTAATTTTAGGTATATACACTTTAGTAAGGAGCAATTTAGTACATTTATTAATGCACATTTATGCATTAATCCTCCAGGTCAAAAAGAGGGACATTTAAGGATAAAATTGGGACAGAGGGACATGGGTCAAAAAGAGGGACTGTCCCTCCAAAAGAGGGACACTTGGGAAGTATGCTATCCTGAGGATAGGTCACCAAAGTCATCAAGCCTAGACAACCCCTTTGAAAGATGTTGCATTGAAAAGACCCTGTCAGTTACCATTCACTGATAGAAATGACATGAAATATTATCATTATACAATAATTGGGGGAGATTTAACAAAACTGGTGCAAAGGAAAAGTGGCTTAGTTGCCCATAACCTCCAATCAGATTCCACCTTTCATTTTTCAAAGGGGCTCTGAAAAATGAAAGCTGGAATCTGAATGGTTCTACTTTACACCAGTTTTATAAATGACTCTCTCTCTATTTTATATATTTATATAGTCATTTATATATATTTATATAGGTTTGATAAACAATATCCAATTTAGAAAATAAAAGAAAAACTTTTACAAGGCACACATCTAGCCAGACTATAAACCTAAGTGAACGTGTATGCCCTCAGACTGTAATCTGTATAAAATGTATATCCATATATTCTGTGCAGGGCTGTGGAATGATAAAAATGTAAGGAGAAATACAATCATGTAGTGACATAATCTTCTCTGCAGCGCGTGCATTTTTTCAGGACAAAGAGAAAGTTGGCTTCTACCAGCAGATGGCGCCGTTTAGGTCAACAGATCCAACGTGTGTGTAATAAGTGAAAACACTCTGCTACACATCCACACACAGCGTCCCTCCTCCTCCTCCAGCAGAGCACGGGGCAGCCATTCCGCAAGCTGGGCAAAGACAGCTTCCCTTGTTCACAGGAGCTCGGCCACCATCCGGGGGACCCCCAGGAACTGCTGACACAGGGACCACCTGGCCCCCCCTGACTTGTGCACTGCTGGTGCTTTCCCCCCTGCTACACTTGTACCTGCTGGAGTTTAGCTGTGACTTGCATTGCCTTCTATGTGAGGGATCCACATGCAGCAGTGAAGGAGGCTTCAGCCCTGGCTCTTGTTCCCTGTATCCCTGCTACTGGACATACAACTAGACTGGAGTTTCCTTGATGTGTACAGTGCAATGGATGTGAGATTTTACCCACCACCAGCACAGGCTGCTGCAGCTCCTGACACCCCCTGTTTGGGACCCTCTCAGTGTTTGGACCCCTACTATTGCAACAAGGTGATTTCATTTTTCTTCTGCATGTCTTTGCTTCTTTTACCTATGAATGCACACAAAGCCATGCACTATGTCTCCATACTGGACTGCCTTGATGTAGTTGATGTGTTGCAGTGTAGTTATGGTGGGGGGGATGGGGGGGTGCACAAATGTCCTCCTATTAGATCAGGATAACTCCAGACCGTAGATCTTACTTTCATCCTAATGAGCTGGGCTGTGACATTTGCCGTGTTGTCCTGACAGCCTCTTCAGCCTGGTTCGTTTTTGCTGAGTTTAGCGCAGATTCCTACTGCTATATAGTTACGAAAGGTTCTGCTGACCACATGACCTCCGACGGTCATCTATCTTTTAGTGTTGATCAGTAATCCAAACGATACCCTTGTTTAAAACTGTTTGCGCCACATTCCCCAAGAAGGTCACCCCCCAACAGAATCAGCATCCCCTAGGTGCGCGCCCATGCCAGCATAACTACTTTGCATGGTCACGCCCCTTCCTAATGACAAATAAAAGTCAGAGGTGGCAGTAGGTGTCCCGGAAAATGTCATCTTTTATTCATAAATGGGACGCCCGGCGCCAAATTTTGTGGCTTAGTGGAGTGCAGAGCATAGAAGTTACCCTGACATCTCACAGTGCAAACATCACAGCTTCTGTTTTATTCTGGCGTCACTTATTACCGTTATTATATCCGCCAGTCAGGACCGGCACCGCGGGATTTAAGTTGCCCCGAATGGTGGAGGTCCGGAGTTATTTTCTATCAGGACTGTATTGCTGCACAGTGGCAGCAGGCTACGGTGTGCATGAATTACACTCCGCTGCACTGATGGGATGAGGTTTGTGTGCATGAATAAGAATAGCGTGTTTAGCACAAAAACACTTACATGACAAAGGCAGCTATCCAGGCTTACAACTGTGGCAGGGAAAGAAAAAAAAAGTGCTGTGTGCGTCCTGCTAAGTGGCTGACATTAAAAGTTTAGCATTGCCGGTCACCGTGGACTTGGCATTGTTGTATTATGGAGTCTACCGGCCATGATCAATGTTGAATAATACAGGGAATTGTTTACAAAACATCCATAAAAAACAATGGGATTGTTGCATTGTATCAGGACGGAGCACTAAATTCTCCCCACTTCCACAAGGTTACGTCATTAACCCAGGTAATTAGTTTTCTATGACAGGTATAAAGCACCATACAGTATGGCGTAGGATAGGGCTCAACATAGCAGTTATTATATTTTCTATACAAATTGGCCTCTGGTATAGCGAATGCATTTTTCATCAGATGTAACCATAAACCAGTAATGTAATTGAGTTCAATGACCTTCCAGCGTGTAACCAGATAGCTCCCCAGCATTAGGTAAGTCACTAATTGCTGGTATTAAGAACCACTTCTTCATGTTGGATCCTAATTTCATACATGTATAAGCCTCTCATGTTTTCCAATCTGATGTCTTTATTGGCTTCGCCTTCCATGACTATACATTATCCCGGAGGAAAGGCTTTTGTCCTTGAGTATCATTTCTTAAGGAAGTAGAAATCCAGGACGCTTGTGTTATATGGACAATATATTTGATGACACCAGGTTATAACATGTATACCGGTATATGTTTATGGTGCTTTGGTGAGCTGGGCGCCATGGGTCTTCTTCCATGTAATATTTGGGGGCTAAAGTTAGGATATTATGAATTAGAAACAGGAGAAATATGCCTGGATTACTTTTTTTGCGTGAATTGCAGATAATTACTCCAACCCTAAGTGCTCTCATTATGGATCATTATTAAGATGATAGACACAATGAAGATAGATCGGGGCCGTTCTGCAGTCACTACACTCGTGCCGGTTGGTTACTGTTTGAAACAGCTAGAGAATCTGATAGCAGCTTGGACAAACTCATTCAGACGCCTATCTTGTAAAGCTTGTAGCTTGAGGGATAGCGACCTATCAGACATTTGTCCGGCTATCAAATAGCAGCCACTAATCAATACAAAGCTACTTTAAACATCAAGTTCCTCAGCGCCTGATTTAACAATACATCCAGGATAAAAATTGACAAAGGTGTCAGACAAATTTAGATAAATGCAATGGTTATGGGAGATGTAAAAAAAAAAAAAAAGCCCTATTCACGTTGCTCCTGGCTATCATACTGTATATAATAAGTGTGCCGTGTTACACGTTGGGGTGTTGTGTCTGTAGAGTGTTCCTCTGTGTTATGAAATGTCTATTCATATAAAAATGATAGCAGTATAATGATATTTTGACACTTCTAGCAGATGTTAGTCTCGCCGATGAGAGGGAGTCTGACCCCTGCCATCAGTAGGAGAGAAAATAATGGTCTACACCGCTTCCTATGGTGAGCCTCAAAGAAGCGTGCACTAGATTTTGTGAGCTAAGCTCCTTCAGGAGAAAATGAAGTCTACAACCCCTTCACTTTCTACTTATACAGATATTTTACCTCTCAGGGTAATGAAAGCGTGCGGAGATCTGCTTAAAGATTACTTTGCTTGCAGTTGTGAAATAGGACCTAGAGAAGTGGACTTTTTTTTTCAATTTTCTGTTACAACTTTTAGAGACAAATGTTCTAAATGAATTACAATATCTAATTCTACCCGGTCTACTGCAAGGACTGCATCCTGGTCTGCGCAGATTGTGTTACATTATCCGCCATAGTTATTACTTCTTCTAAGCCTACCCATCCAGCCTGGCTATTTTTTTTTTTTTTAGATATTCTTTTCACCTCTTTCCAAAAACATGCTATTATGTTGTCGGATATGACTAGCATTTAAGATATTACCTTTCAGAGACAAATGGATTGAATGGGCAAGCTTCGGATGATTGAACATTTGTGTTCTTCACTTTCCACTGCATTAATGCATTGTTACCAAATATCATTCTTTTTCATTGCCCACAAATGACTACGAAAGATTTTTTTTTTTTTTTTTGCGGAATTGAATTTTCAGTCTAATTAACTGTTATTGATTTGCTTGTAAGCGGAAATGGGCAAACGGAGACTGTGGGTTTTCTCAATTCTAAAATAATGCAGGGCTGTTTATGTGATGGCTAGAAGAATCACTGCATATTCTATTACTTAATGGTAATGTTTTTTTATTGTCTGTGGATACATGTTTGATGCAAGCGCATTACAATAGACCTGTGAAAACTGAAATGTATTAGGGTCCAAATGGGCCCAAGGGTCCAAGCACTGAAACCCTGTAGAGCCACCTGTATTGTGTGGCTCTTGCTTGAACAGTCTGTATAGGGCACAAGGAATCTTTCAGCATAGATTACAAAATATTTCATCATATGGCAGGTGAGAACCAATAAAAAAGGGTAATATTCTGGTTTTGTATTATTTTAGTCACCACATGTGTACAACCCATAGCCTTGTCCCCATGTGGTACTTTTTGGGACTTAGGTACTGATCTTGATATGGTTTATTATTCAACTGAATGTGATTTTTTTGGGGGGGAGGACAGCATTGTATCTCATACTTCCATCTAGCTTTAGGAAGCGTTTTACAGATATGTTTACTGTATGACAGTGTCCAAAAACAGTTTTATACCATCAGTCTATAAAAGAAGTCCTTATTGATTTTTACTTTAAAGGGAATGTCCTATGATATCCCTTATGTTCATTTTTATCACCGGTCAGAGTTTTGATAGGTGTTATCTGACTTCTGAAAGTCCATCTTTTCCAAGAATTGAGAAGCCCAAACCACCCGTTCATCATCTTGTATGTGGCCCCTTTCCAAAAGAAGACACTCACATTCTTCCATTTCAGACCTCCAGATTCACTGACAGCGGAATTGCCTAAAACAACTGACTATGAGCACTTTCTGTGGAGAGTGGGTGCACACATATGGTCCGTACTCGGTACCAGTGGAAATCCCAGAAATCGGACCCCAGCTTGTGTCATTTTTATTTACGTGTGTGGTAAAAACAACAGGAGATGATTTCAATGGACAGCCCATTTAGGGCACATGATTGGTTTAGTTGAAGGACCAGTCAATCTTTTCAGTATATTATACAAATGTTAAGGAGATGATCATGGTTTCAACTAGGCCAGTCCAATGATGCTACATCCATTGGTACATTGGTCATGATGTGTACTGACTCTACTGACCATTGCTCTGTCGAACAATGCATCTGGTTTATGAAGAATGACATTTCATGGAGAACATGTATATATTAAAGAGGCATTCCCAGAAAAAAATATTCTTTCCCATATATATAAATGTCAGCTGTTAAGGGGGCTGGATGCTGTGGAGGTCACAGTTATGGGGAGCGGGCTGCTGTGGAGGTCACTGTTAAGGGGCGGGGTGCTGTGGAGGTCATAGCTAAGGGGGCAGGAGCTGTTGAGGTCAGTGTTAAGGGAGAAGGCCATTGTGAATGTAAATTGTTAAGGGGACGAGTCTCTGTGGAGGTCACAGTTAAGGGGACCAGTCTCTGTGGAGGTCACAGTTAAGGGGACAGACCACTGTGGAGGTCAATTTTAAGGGGTGGGGTGCTGAGGAGGGTCGGCATTGCGTCGGACACACTAGAGGTCACTGTTAAGGGTGGCGGGCTGCTGTAGAGGTCAATGTTATGAGACTGAGGTTCTGTAGCAGTCACTGTTAAGGGGGTGGAGCATTGTAGAAGTCACTGTTAATGGGGAACACTGTGGATATCTTTTAATCACACAAATAAACATTAAAGGGAACCTGTCATGTCTGAAACACCCCCTGAACTAGAGTAAGCGTTGTATAGTGTAAGTGATGCTGAATCCGAATATGTAAGAGGACTCTTCTTTGAATCCTCTCCATTATGTGAGTGAGCACCGGAGTCCTTTCAGTGCATTGTACTGCTGGATTGTGGGAGCACAGCGTCGGAATGGAAGTGAGTATGAAAATAAAACTTACATATTCGGATTCAGCATCATTTACACTATACACCGCTTACTCTAGTTCAGGGGGTGTTTCGGAGATGACAGGTTCACGTTAAATGAAATATACCCATACAAAGCCAGGTCATTCTGCTAGTATATATATATATATATATATATATATCCAAAAAACCGCGGCAGCACTTGACAACAATCAGTGGCGGTGCAAAGCCCTAGGTCCGACCAAGACCTAAGTACATAACATCAAAAAAAGGGCAGCACTCTCACAATACAGTAGAAAAAACTTTAATTACCCCAGTGGGATGCGACGTTTCGGCTCACATCTAGAGCCTTTCTCAAGCTTGAGAAAGGCTGTAGATGTGAGCTGAAACGCTGCATCCCACTGGGGTAATTAAAGTTTTTTCTACTGTATTGTGAGAGTGCTGCCCTTTTTTGATGATGATGATATATATATATATATATATATATATATATATATATATATATATATAGGATTTATTAATGTATTTTCAGCAGAAAATCAGTTTCTATGTTCATTCGTATGAGATGATGTCAATCTCATAGGTATGAATGGACTTTCTGTTCAAATGGCAGATACTGTGAGTTTCATCTTGGGGTAAAATGACTACCAAAAGAGACAAAGACTGAAAATACATGGAAAAAAAATATGAGGGTCATTTATTAATGTTTTTACACCACTTTTTGGTGTATTTATGTTGCAATTTTGTTGCAAAGACGTTTTGCGTCAAAATCTGTGACTTTTTTCTCACTTTTGAAAGGTGGCAAAAAAGCGGGGCATGGTTGGGGAAGAGGGCGGGCCGGCAGGCCCATCTCATCCATCCTTTTCCACGCCAGTTTTTGCTGTGGAAAATTCCCTTAAAATACGTCAACAAGGGAGCTGGAGTAGATTAAAGCATGTCGCACAGCTGGCGGTAACAAGCGCCAAAGTTATGTAGAGACTGTGCCAAAATCGCCAGTCTTAATAAATGTCTCTGTATGTATATATATATATATATATATATATATATAGTCATTTATCAAACTGGCGTAAAGTAGAACCAATCAGATTACACCTTTCATTTTTGACAGCTCCTTTAGAAAATGAAAGGTGGAATCTGATTGGTTGCTATGGGCAACTTAGCCCGTTCTACTTTACACCTGTTTGATAAATGACCCCAAATGTTTGGTAAACAAACTATTATATAAACTAGGACTTTAAAAATAAAATAAAATAAAATATTTTTCTGCAAGTGCCTTTTTAGGAGAAGGATCTTAACCCAATATCAGTCAACTTTGAAAGTTCTAATTACTATTTACTTTAGTTGTCTGGACCCAAACTGGGTGATACTGAAGCAATTTTATTCAGGTCACTGTGTCTGTGTTTGATTTTGTTACATATGTATGGACATTTATGAGCAAAAGTCAGGTCAGTACGTTTTTTTTCATTTGCATAATGCTTAGGAATGTTATGATCAACATGGATCTGGCATGCGTCCAGGACAAAAATGTACACCTTCTCAGAGGCTACCATCTGCCATGCAAATTTGTACACAGTAACAAAAGTCTGGTGGAAAATGTAAAGAGAATGTGTGAATTTTACATAGGCTGTACGAGAAAATATTCTTTGTGTCCCTAAACAATTTGGCACATGTTCGCAGATAATCCTCTAATCAGTGAGCAAAAATGCAGTTGGAGTGCTATGTGAAATAGAAACTTAAATAAGTTTTTTATGTTTTCGAAGTGTTTTTCAGGGACTTGGGTTATAAAAAATTAGAAATGGTTCTTCAGATAATAAACTTATCCTTTAAAATGGAGATTTCAGCTCTGTATAATATAATGGGTTGTAACATGGTGTGAGTAAAAGATAATTAAGTTAGTGTGAAAGTGGTTTTACTTTTAATGTAGATCAGTAAACATGCCAAACTATGTAAAGCAATGTTTTAAATAGTCTTTTAAGAAGTCTTTGTAAAATGGTGTTAAAAAGTGGACTTTTGTTGCCCAAGTTTGTAAATTCTGAAGTGCCTATTTTGTCTTGGAATGAACATCAAAGTTTGTTACCCTGAGCCATGTTGGACCCTACAGACCATGGGAAAAGGCTTTCATTCTAATGAGAGTGAGCAACCTTCTGACAGTAGAAAATGTGATGGTTACAGTGTCTCCATAACTGAGCCAACTAAAAGACAACAAACTTGATAGCACAGTGTCACTTAATAGTGTCAGCCAAAGTGCCACTACAAAAAACAGCCACAGTGCTCCAAAAGTGACCCCATAAAAATGACAACTTCCTTCCCTGTGTTATGCTCTCCTGTCAAGGAAGAAGTTACTGTTCTTAGTCAATCATTGGTTCTGCCACCAAGTAACCCCCATAGATCTTGTAAAAGCAATGTAATATATTAGGGTTCAGAAGGGCCCAAGGGTGTTTCAAGCGCTTATAATCTGTGGCCCTTGCTTGAACAGTCTGTATAGGACACAAAGAATAATTCAGCTGCCAAAGTCAAGCCAAGACTATTCATATGAATCGGTACAAGTTGGAGCTCCAAGCCACCAAACATCTAAGCCCACCATGTACTTATACAATAGGTTTATACTAGGTAACATATGATGTGTAGAAAAATATGTGAATGATGTCACAAAGCTGGAACTCAATGAACTGGAGTTGGATTTGCATGTCATTAAAATATTGACCATTTTATGTTGGTGCCATTTTTTGTCTATTTTATTTCACTTAACAGATCCACTGCAATTACGTACATGTTGTATAATTAGTAATGTTTCCTCTTTAAGCGTATTTACATATGGTATTTCAGAACTGCCATGAAAATCATATTATCCATGTTTATAGTGACATAAAATACTTTCATTCCTTTCAACCATGACTGGCTGATTTAATATATCTTGTACGTGGTTCGAGTTAAGCCGTTTAAATCAATATTGCATTATGTCAGATGGGTTCATAAAAGTCTATTTTAATGGCCTCAGCTGTTCTTCAGTATGATTTTTGTTTAATGTACAGTATTATAATTTCTCGTCATTGTGCTTCCAAGGACTCTTTTTTGATCCAGTGTTTGATTTGTTTCCCTTGCCTATAATGTTAAAAGCGTCTGTATTCCTAAAACATTTGAGCTCCTGGCAACTTGAAGTATTGAGATGGAGGGTGCAAAATACTTTTCAGATGAGAAGACTCCATCCATACCAAGTCAAAACAGGCTCATTATCGATACACATGTCATATCTAGCGAAGGGAATCTGTCAAAATCCTTCAGGATTTGGATCAGTGAATTTGTAGACTGCCCTGCTACTATTTATTGGCGGGTAGGTTTTAAAAGCACAGCATGATGATGTTTATGCAACTAAGCTCCAGAAACTGCTATTTGCATCTTGGAACCTTGGCCGAGATCCTAAAAAGCTTTAGAAGGAGACTCTACTGTGGTTTCTATTGATATTTTAAGTATTTGATCAAGGATATCATAGCAACAACTGGCATTGTGCTATTGCTTCACTATAGGACATGTATCAATAGAATGAACAATTTGTAAAACGAGTTTTAAATGAGAAACACGGAAATTTTGTAGCATATAAGACTTCGGACTACAACTAGTAAAAAAGCTAAGAAGATCATAAACAATTTTATAAAAGGACACTGAAAACAAATGCTCCCAACTGACCAGGATTGGATTATTTTTTTACTTCTAGTTGTTGATTTAGGGGATTACGGCCTAATGCATTATTTAAACCTTGGGCTGGTTTCACCCCTCAAAAACCTTGAATGCAAAACGATGACATTCTTTATACAAAAAAAAAAAAAAAAGAATATATTTCACCATTTGACAGATGCAGTCATGACCATTATTAATAAAAACCTCTTCACAGTGGAGGCTTAATATCAAAGCTAATGATTTATTTTATGTTAATGACTTTCTGCTGGAGCATAAAAGACTATTCATAATGGACTTTTCAGTACTCTGTTCAGTTACTAAGGCTAATGGGGTAATCTTTTCTTTGCCAGGTTTGAGCTTTTGAAGTAAATCACGCTGTTACTTTTAGAAGCTTAATTCTCAAAATTTATTGCAAAAATCTAATTGTAAAGAACTGGTTGCAGAATTAATTATCAAAGAAAAATACAACGGCATAGTAAAGAAGCTATCCTTAAAGGGTGAAAAAAGATGACTACATCGAAGAAAACATAACATTTCTTTAGCTTCTTGTGAATCTCTGGGGATCGTACCATTTGGAAATACTTCAGTTCTTTTGCCTGTTTTTATCAGTAGACTAGTTACATCTGGACTTTCACAATAGTCTTACACCAAGTAATTTGCCTTGTAAAGTTCATGTTAAGTGCTAATCATGAGTTTTAGTCATTAAAGTGCCTCCTATCTCTCTCCCAAGATGCCCATAAAGGCCGATTATATTTGTGGCACCAGTTCAGGTGCAGCTGCTAGGCATTAATAATACATTATAGTCCCTCTAATAAACACAACAAAGGTTGTCACCTTAAAGAGACGACATTACTTACACCCATCTCTCTCTGCATTATTCAAATGATGGGCTCGAGGTAGTCTTAAAACTAATAATTGATGATAGAGACCGTTAAGACTTAAGATTTTATGCCGATGTGCTCCTGTAAATAATTATGCTTAATCTTGTAATAAGGGAGTAATAGATTGTTTGTGATGGCTGTATATATAAAAACACATTGGAAAGCAATTATACCAATAATCACTTCTGTAGTTTTAGCACATTATAGATATTTTCTATGGGACGAGTCCAGAGTAGGATCTAAGGTCAAAGATCTAGATATCTAGGAGTCGGTGCAGGAGATGTGATGATGCCGCCTACTCCCCACCCATGTAAGTTGGATGGGTGGGGATTCAGCCAGAATCAGGAGGAAACAGGAAGTCACAGAAGCAAACTAGTAGATATGACATCACCGGAAGAAACAGATGGCTATGGATGAGGACGCAAAACTTTGATTCAGGGTCCACACAGTTAAAAGGGTTTTCCAGGATTTTTTACCAGTGACCTATACTCTGGATAGTTCATCAGTATCTAATCAGTGGGAGTTCGATCCCCAGGACCACCGTCAATCAGCTGTTTGAGAAGATGCCGGCACTCCTGTTAATGCCGCTGCCTTTTTGCAGCTTATAAAGCACAGCACCGTACATTGTATAGTGGCTGTGCTTGGTATCACACTCAGACCCATTCCTTAAGAGCATTGGTGCCTTCTTAAATAGCTGATGGACGAAGGCCCGGTTGTCAGACCTCCACCAATCAGATACTAATGACCTATCCATAGGATAGTTCATCAGTATAAAAACCCCTTTAATGAAGTTATATTCGGAAATAAGCGATTGGAGGACTTTGTAATATATCAGAAAAGTTTTAAAGAGATTCGACAACCCCTTTAAGTTGCCTTGTCTACAAAACACAAAGCAAATGAACAAGATAAATATGATAAATGATGCTCAAAGGAATTGTGTTAACTCCGGCTTAAGTGTATTAAAATGATGGTGTTTGATAATGAGTATTTGCCCATGGGACCGGACCACACAAAGTCTGCTCAGCATTTTTTCATTATTTGCTTGTAAAGTTTTCTTTTTTTTTCTCAAATCTTTGATATGACATATATTACTGTTGCCATACCTACGATATGGTTCCAACATTGATAATGATGCCTAGAGTTACATAGCATGCCTCAGGGGTGGAATGTCCATAGATTCTACAGGGAAATTTCCTGGTGGGCCAATGCCCAGGGGAGCCCTCCTCATGGCTGCTGGCTGTTTACATAACAATCTGACTTTGTTAATGCTGATCTTTGTTAATGCTGGGAGGATCAGTTACTTAGGTATCTAGCCTTCTGTCACAGGTGCTGTCCATGGGAGCCCACTATAGTATTTGGTTCTGCTGGGCAGTATTTTGTGCTGCACTATGGTATTGATGACCTCGGCCTATTTGTTTTGCCCTGCCTTCTTTCAATTTGGACCCTCCTATAACATAGGGCCACTTTTAAGATTTTTTCCAGGGCCACTTTAAATTCCCAGTCTATCCCTAGCATGCCCTTTCAGAATTTCACCCTCTTACATAAATCTGTAGCACAGACTTGTATCAAATCTATATATGAAGAATCGTGTGATCCATACTTGAACCACAATTAAAATGGATTCTCAGTTAGACACTTTAAAGGCAATCTGTCACCATAATCTTGGACTGTTACCTGCAGTACTATATGAAAAGTTCTACGGATAAGGAGTCCAGATCACATTTTATTTTCCTACTGCTGCCCATTCTCCTCGCTATCAGTGCTTAAAGCTGTGCTGAAATACACAGTACTGACTACTGTGCCATGCTAAGATAATGGAGAGGACTCCTGAAGCACAACAGTTCAAACAATGTAATTCAGTGCAGCTCTGAACGCTGATAGCAGGGTAATGGGGGGCAGTAGGAAAATAAGAAATAGTGATCCGGACTCCTCACGTATTACTATAGATAATAGTTTAAGATCATGATGACAGTTTCCCTTGCCCGGGTTCAGAGCTGAACTCGGACATACCCAGATTTTCACCCAGACAGTGTTGGTGATATTAGCATCAGAGCATTTCATTGCTGTTTGTTTATAATAACACACTCCTGGGCGGAGCAGTGTTCCTGGTGACGTCACCGGCCCTGATAGGCGGGCTTTAGCGCTGCCCTAGCTGTTTTACAGGCTAGGGTAGCGCTTAAGCCCGCCCATTAGTGCTGGTGACATCACTGGGCTCACTGCTTGGGGGAAGCCTCCGCCTGGCAGTCCTTATGGAGAGCCCGGAACTCCTTAAAATGCCTTTGCCCTGTGCAATTCAGTGCAGGGCAAAGGAGTGCATCGGAGCATGAAATGCTCATAACAGGGCTGCCTGGATGAAAATTTGGGTATGTCTGGGTTCAGTTCTGAACCCGGACAACCCCTTTAAATGAACCGAATCAGAACATCTAACAGCACCTACTAAATGGTCATCCACCAACTGAAATTTTCTGTCTTAAAGATTCTAAGGGGTGAAACAGTGTTAATTTGCACTCCTCCATGGGTCCTCTCAGCCAGTTAACATCACTGAAATTTTGTTGATGAATCTATGGAAATATTAATGTATATGTCATGGCTTATCTGGCACGTTAGTGTCCATTCAACAGGTTCAAGTGCAACTCAATTTTATTAGGATTAGCTTTATACGGAAAAAATGAAGTTACCACAAATCAACTGTTCATCCTTATGTCCAAAGCTATGTGGCCTTTCCATTACCTATAACAATAGAGAACAAAGTGCACAACCTCCACTCTACGCAGTTTATCCAACATTATTTAACCTCACAGTGCATCACACGGATTTTCCCATTCACCCGTCCATTTTACCCTGCTGATAAAATCAAATACATTTGAAAAAGTAATGGGTGCTGATAATGGAGCCAACTAACAGCTTGTGCTGTGGGTACGAAGAAGCTTATGTTTAATGCGGATTTTAAGTCAATAGTCCATATCTCACAGAGCATGCGGACTCATTTTATTGCCTGAGAGATGAGATAATGGTTCCCCAATCACTTTCCCAATTGGATGGCCAAACATTCAGCTGCATTACACAAGCTGATATCTCCAAGGGAAACAGGATGTATGGACTATTATCTATATTAATAGCAAACAAACGGCAAACCTAAGGGCACTGCTGTCTTCGAGTACAGCAAAGTAAATATAGAAATGTGAATTTTGTGTGGCATAACTATAGGAATTACAATTGTAACCCAGTGCCAAAAGCATAGTAGGTCACCCTGGCACATAAAAACACTGCATGCATGGGATGAGGAGCTAGACGGATCCGGCACCATTGACTTACGTTGTGTTTCATGCTGGATCCGTCTTGCTTTGCATCCCATGACGCACCCAAAAACACTGCTTGCATCGATTTTCTGTCTGGCATGGGAACTCAACCAAACAGAACGATATGCATTCCGTTCAGTTTTGTCCCAATTGACAATGAATGGAGACAAAACTGAAGCGTTTTCCTCCGGTATTGAGATCGGACACAAAAGAAAACGGGTCTGGACCCCATTGACTTACAATAGTTTTAGTGCCAGGTTATAGCCATTTTAAAGATTCTACAACCGGATCTGTTCATAACGGATGTAGACGGTTGTATTATCCTAACAGAAGAGTTTTTGCTAATCCATGACAGATCAGGCAAAAACACAAGTGTGAAAGTAGCCTTACATAGATTTTAAATGCAACATATTGGGCCACACATTTCATTATGTGTATCTGCATGATGACATTTGGTGCACTGTAAATAAACCTTTTTGGGGAGAATACTTCCATAGTGAGGCATTTCAGAATTAAAATGCCTCAAAAAATCAGAGGCAGACAAGGTACAGTATGGGCTCAGCTTTTAAAACAGATGCATAACACGGACTCATACACAATATTGTATTCTAAATGTTCAATTCATAAAGCCCTTGGTTGAACCTGGACTTTTTTTTACCGTATTAACTGTGTAACTATAAAGTTAAACACACAAATTAAAACTTTATTCAGTAGTGAATTGCATAAACCGCCATTCCATAACATACAGGAGCAAATAACCGTAATCTGTGGGGGAACTGGAAGCAACTAGTTAATTTCTCTGTAGCGCCACCACAGGGAAATTTAAAAGAAATTGTCATGCTGGGTCCTCCAGAGGTGCTAGTCATTGTCCACTTCCACTAATAGATGGAGGTCTTGAATAAGGTAACCCCCCCCCCCTTTTTTTTTAACCAAACCAGACAATCCCCATACTATACTGGTGTAGTGTATTCTGTACTTCTGTGTTTTTATTACACAACACTGTATATATCAGTTGGATTTTTTTTTATTCCATTTTATTTCTTAGCTAGTATTTTCAGAAACATTGTTGAATGGCATGAAATATATACACATTGTGGAGAAAAATGTATCCAGATTTTAGCTCTGTAAAATGTGCACCCAGTCCATAAGTGTAAAAACCAGGCTTTTATGTTGTTTAAGGCTTAGTGTTCTGACTGATGTGAACCAGAATGACATTGGTTTATTGGTGAGTAAATGAATGGAGTACTTTGAATTTGGCCTGCGGCCAATTTTGCACAAACAAAGAGGCTAACCATGGAAAGAAAGATTTTACGTTAAATGCAAGGCACAATTATTCCACTGGTGGAATTCTACTTTGAGAGGCAAACAAAGTGGAAAAAAAAAGTTGAAAGTTTTCCAAGTGGAGAGATGCAGATTTGGACTCTTATGATTTTTTAATCTCATGCTGTGTCAGTTTCTGTAAAAGCTGTTTAGTTTACAGAGTCTCTACAAATGTATTCACATTGCATCTCTGGTTTCTCTTCATACCACACTGTGCCCTAAAGGTATTTGGCACAACATTATAGTTGTCCACTGCTGGAGTTCCTAAGTCTGTCTTTATCAGATAGAGGAAAATTGTAGTTTAATCAGTTATGGCACTTTCAGTGTGTAACATTCATTAACAAGGCAATTTGTCATGACTATTAACAGTCAGGATACATCTGCTGTCTCTCACTCTCTCTCACTCACACTTTCTTTACCACTATAGAAAGTTGCCCTGCTCCTTTTGTCTCTCTCACTCCTACACTTTCCCACTCTCTCCTCATCTACAGTATCTTCCCCTCCTTTGTCCTCTTTCTTTCTCTCTCCATCTCTTACACCTTTTCCCTCTGTCTTAGTCTCCATCAGCCTTTCTCTCACTCTCACTCTTTCCCTCCTTTTGTCTTACTCTTCTCTCATACTCTCCTCTCATTGTTCCTTTTCTGTCTCTCGCTGATTCGTTATTTCATTCCATCTCTTTTTCGCTCCTCCTCTCGGTCTTTACTTGTCTTTCTCATATCCACTGTCTTCTTCACTCATCCCATCTGTCTTTCTCTCTCGCTCTCTTTCTCTTACATCCACCATTCCTCCTTTCTCTTCTCTTTCCCTAGATCTTTCTCTCATTCCCACTATCTTCTCTCTTCCCTGTCTTTCTCTCTCTCACTTCCACCTTTCTCTGTCTCCTTCTTTCTGTCTTCCTCTCTACCTATCTTGTTTTTTTTTCACTCCATCCCTTTCCTTTCTGTTTTCTCCTGTCTATCTTTCTCTCACTATATCTTTTTTTGTTGTCCCATGACCTCTCTCTCTTCCTCATTCTCACTCTTCCTCATTCTCACTCTCTCTTAGGCTAGTTTCACACTGCCAGCAAGAGATCCAGCAGGCTGTTCCGGCAGAGAACAGCCTGCCAGTGATCTCTGATGTGGCATTGCTGAATGGTACCAGAATGCCCTCTGGCCCTTTTGACTATAATGGGTTCTGGTGGAGATCCGGCCACCACGTAGTAAATATGCCGGGATTTGGCTAGACAAACACCGCTGCACACAACTGGATCTCTTGCCGGCAGTATGAAATGATGGATGCCATAGCCCCCCCCCCTACATATACCCCCCCATGGACCTTGCAAAACACAGTGTGAAACTCTATATCTATCTCCTCCCTATCTTTCTTGCTTTTTGAATCTCCCTCCTTTCTTTACCCTCACTCAACTCAGTAACTATATAGGAAAATATCTCAGAATATTGAATTATAAACATTTTCATCCACATAATACTCTTCCGCTAATGACTTAAGGCAGACAAAAGGATTTAACAAGTAGGACACATTTATTCTTGCACTGCAAAGCTTTTTATGACTGTGTATTCTGATAGGAGAATAATATGCTCTCGTTAATTAATTCTGTTTTGTGCACAATCTTTTATGTTCACCTATCAAGGATTAATTTGGCTAATTGATTTTGTGTGAAAATAATGAAATAAACATACTTTCTGCCAGTGTTTCTTTCTGGTGCCAAACTGTCTTTAAGGATGTAATGCCACATTTTTGTAAATAGTATATGCGATAAATTATTTATTCTAATGAACCTGCCTACGAATTTTTGAAATGTGAAATGTTTTAGTCCTTTTTGTTTCCAGCAAATGTTTAATACAGTAAGGCTGTGTCCACAACACATGAAACATTGCATCTGCCATGTGTATTGGTGAAAGCTCCTAGATAGAGTTTAGCGTATAGCGCAAAGTTTGATTTGAGTTCGATTGTACTCAAATCACAAGTGCTCCAGTTGGCCTGAAAATTTGTTAATGACACTTTAAGCTGGACCGCAACCCACATTTTTTAAAATTTTCTCTTTCTCTCCGCAAATCATTTGCTTAACCTAGCCATAGGGCACCATTGACCAAGAGTGTCCTTCTAAAATATATCTTGTAGGTATAGTTTAGCTACTGTATTCCATACGGAAGCATACAAAGAAGTTAGTAATTTGAGATCTGTTCAATCCATCATATCTGTTGTGGGTCTGAACAGAACCCATATAACCTCCTTTTTCCATATAACCTAACTTTTTGTCCAACTGAAATCCGGTATTTTCACTTAAATTGTACATAATCCAATAGACACTATATAATGGATCATTTGAAATATTATTAACTTTGAGCTGAAGGCTGGATCAGTACCACAATATGTACCAACAGCCTGGTCCAAAAAGTTATGTAAATGTTTAGCATACTGCACATGAAGTGCTCAGTAGAATACAATGCAATATTGTAAAAGCTGCATCATGTTTTATTAGAAAAATCTATCATACCAATCATCTCAATCTGCTCTCCATTATGTGCTATAATGCAAGAAAATAACACCACAGGAAAATTCGTTACATAAATTGTCTGCAGAACATATTCTGTTTTTTCTTTCTTTTCTAATACAGTACAGAAGCAGACTTCAATTATGTTTTCACAGTCACTTTATTATATGAGTCAAAATGTGCTCCTGACACTCATATTACTCTTTACATATAACATCTGCAAAAAGGTGGTTGACGCCTGTCAGCGGCTCTTCCTCTGTATAACCAATGTTTGCATTGTGCGTTGAAATAAACCTGTTCACATATACCAGATTCCTTTCCTTCCATCTGTAACAAACTTTGAAATGTTTCAGCAACATGTATAAAAAATATTATTCAGGTTGGAATTTATATTGCTTTTCTATGAGAGTTATGCATTTACATGTGTAATGTATTACTCATGTTAATGTAATCATAAAGTGGGGCCCATTCAAGGTTAGAAAAGAAAAGGCTGACAGCATGAAAGGACCAAGTCTGAGTAGCCTTCACATTGTTGTGTATATATATATATATATATATATATATATATAGCTGTAAAAAGTATTTGCCCCATCCTGATTTATTCTGCTTTTTTAAGTTGTGTTATTGAAGAATAGTACAGAATGTAATAAATCATACAGTACAACCTATAAAACCAAGAGATATGGCCTAAAAGAGTACAAGTATACAAAGATCCTGCAAATGCACAAAAAGGGGATTTACGCAATATAATATTCCATACATATAAGGATACATATAAGGTAAAAACATAAGAAAAAGCGTAATGAAAACTACGCATGCTGAAAAGAGTCAGGGCAGTGGAAATTGAGTTGGGGATACCCTGTTCTTATAAACTATGGGGGTCATTTATTAAGACCGGTATTTTAGATGCTGGTCTTAATAACCCCTATATCTGGCGGTGGAACCACACAAGTTATTACTTCGGCACATCCAGCGCCAGTTATAGAAGTAAGCCAGCTTCCTTGCTGTCTTACATTTAGACCATTTTCTATGCCTAAAATAGGCATAGAAAATGATGAATAAGACTCGCCTTCCGGTCTGTTTTCTTCCCCGCCCATGCCACAACCACTTTTTTAGACCTGTCATGAGCAGGAAAAAGTCACAGATTGCGCGCGAACCTACCGTTGTGCCGAACTCTGTGCCTGAAATGCGCCTAATATAGTCATACTTTAGGATAATAAATGACCCCCTATGTTTTCAGATGAAATAATGTCATTTAGAATACCTTTCGATTGGAGAAAGAGGATGCTTCTCCATCCACCGCAGAGCAATGATGTGACTAAGAATGGTGTGACTAAATATCATCCTCTATAAGTCCCAACAAACAAAGGTTGCTTCTCAGATGTAGGGCTACAGTTTTAGTTAGAACATCAGAAATTAGGTCAACTTCCATAAAAAACAATTAAAAAAGTTGTATTATACAACCCCATAGCCTCCCTCCACTGATCATAAGACAAAGAAGGAGCCAGCGGCCTTCACCTACCTGCAGCAGGAAGGACAGCATGCATGGTTTTATTAGTCAACAAATGAATTTTAATATTTTAAATTAAAAAACAAAAAATGCTGCATGTAGTATTTTTTTCCGGCTGAAAGCCAGCATGTACGCTGGATACAGTGACCAGAACAGAGTTCACAACGCAAATGTGCACCCGGCCTTAATAGAATTTCTTAAGGCAGTTAAAACTCTTCTCGATTTAAGTGGCTTGTGGTAAAACAGTAGTTTTTGCCAAACCTCAGAACAAGCTTAAAGGGGTTGTCTCATTTTGCCGTTACTAAGGTGACATGAGACACCGTTCCGACCACCTCCCGGCCGGGAAGCAGCAGAGCGATCCAGCGCTCTGCTGTTCCAGTAGTTCTCATTGCCATGCATGAGAGTTCCTGAAACAGCATAGCACAGCAAGCTATGTTGTTTCTGAGTTAGGCCTCTTTCACACGAGCGTCACGGATTCAGTCCGGATGCGTTCAGGGTGCGTTCCGGAAAATCCGCACCAATCCGCACGCAATCGCAGTCAGTTTTGTCTGCGATTGCGTTCAGTTGTTCAGTTTTTTCCGCGCGGGTGCGAAGCGCTTTGATGCGTTTTTCACGCGCGTGATAAAGAACGGAATGTTCACAAACAACATCTCTTAGCAACCATCGGTGAATTGCGTGCGGATGCAATGCGTGATTCACGCAGACCCATTCACTTCAATGGGGCCAGGGCTGCGTAAAAACCGCAGAATATAGAACATGCTGCGATTTTCACGTAACCGTGAACTGATGCGTGAAAAACATCGCTCATGTGAAAAGACCCATTGAAATGAATGAGTCAGGATTCAGTGCGGGTGCAATGCGTTTGCATCACTCATTGCACCCGCGCAGAAATCTCGCCCCCGTGTGAAAGGGGCCTTAGGGAGATACTGTAGCACACCTTGTTGTGCTACACTGTTTCCGTAGCTCTCATGCACGGTCGTGAGGTGATCGGAACTATGTCTCATCTCGCCTTAGTAACGGCTTGATGAGACAACCCCTTTAACTGTCCTCATATCTGATTATTGTTCTAATTTACATTTTAGTTCTTTATTTGGATGTTTCCACTAATGTTAAACTAGGTCAAGTGAACATGAAAATAGTCTTGTTAACTGGAAATTAGATCCTCTAAATCTGTTTTTTTTTTCCTACACCTGAAAATGTAATTCTGTGGGTTAGTTAATTATTTCTGCTGCTGTTACTTGTACATATTACTTTAAAGGGTATTCCCATCTTATAATGGCATGTCTCTAGGTTACGCCATCATTTTATCATCTGTGAAACCCAAACCTGTTATGAGGAAGAAGGGATTGCAGCAAAGGTTTAAAACTGTCTCCTAAGTTTTCCTGGTATAGTAGCACTCCTGACCACCTGCCTGTGCAGGGAACTGCAGTCTAGTAGGGCTGTGCTCCAGTTCCCAGTGTAGCGTATTGTCGGGGAGACAATGTACAGAGGACAAATAGCATAAGTGAGACAGAGCTAAACTAGAACTGTATCCCCTCCATTATCGGGATCGGTAGAGGTCCAAATGGTCTTTTCTTTTGTGTAACGATAATTAGAGTAGAATCTGGTAAATGTCTTAAAGTTCTTTTGCTTGAACTGTCCCAAAGTTTGGACACACGCTGATCATAAAGTGGTGGCATATCCTAGCAATATGCTATCACTATAAGATAGAACATTTAAGCATCTGATGCTTAAACCAGTGCAAGCTGCGGTTTTGTGTCCAGTTTATGAAACGGAAAAAAACAAATCCGGCATGAAAATCAATCTAAATCAATGGTGCCAGGTATGTTCTTTTTGTTAGGGAAGAGACTGACTTACAATGATTTTCATACTGAATCCATTTTGTTCAGTTTTTATTTAATACAACCAGATCCAGACGAAACGGATGCATTCAGATGTGTTAAATGGCACGGTTCCATTTAATTCTGGTTTTGAGATCCTCTGCTGGATCTCAAAACCAGAATTAACAATGTAGATGTGAAAGTAGCCGTAGTGATAGGACTTCATAGTTTAAATTGTGTTTCCAAGATGAACTGCCAAGGCACGATAAAGAATAAATGGTATAATCTGAAAAACGTCCTAATAATCACAATTGTATCAAAATTCCTCACTTATTTTTTCTGCATTTAAGACGTATTACATTGACTATTAAAAAAAAACAGTGAGGTAAAGTTTATTTATGACCTTCCTCAGCATGTTCTAAAATCCAACCTATATTGAGTTTTTTCTGTCGTATTTTTACAATACTTAAGAGAGTTGAAAATAGCATAATAAGGAAACATGCATGCATACTTTATGAGAAAAGAATGTTTTTATGTTATTATTACATCTTGGAGAACTGACTCAATTATCATTTGTTTCAGAGGCTCGAAGTTACATTTATTCTGTATAGCACCACATTATTTGTTAGTGTATATTCGAAACTCATAATCGTAATGGTCAAAAACACCAGCATTTAACAAATTGATATTATTTTGCAGAATAAATTAGATGCCAAATTCATTGCCATGAATGGTTAGAAAAGAAATAATTGGTTAAAACATATGGCTGCTTATCAAAAGTCAATAGTCAAAGCAAAAAGGAGAAAACACCAGACATTGTTAATGGGGGAATTTATCATGGGGGAAATATTTGAAGTCAGTTTTACTTGAGTCTGCGATGACATACTTTATGTCACATTTAGCAGATGTCTCAGGTTGTGCTGCCGATTACTCGATGAACGAGAGAAACGCTTGTTCATCGGTTAATAGATGATTTATGCCGACTCAAAAATTGTTGTTTGCCGGCAGCAGATGATGCTCTGCAAACATCTAGTGAGTATAGGGATGAGCGATGGCATTAGCGATCACTCCTCTCCATATTGTGGAGGAGATTGCTGTATGTAAATGCAGTGGTCTCCTTCACTGACGGGCAGGCGATTGTCGGGAAGGAATGTTTCCTTCCCGACAATCGCCTGTTGTGTCATCCCGTGTAAAGGGACCTTTATACTTAAGCATATACATTTTTGTGTAGAAAAGCTACTCCAGTTTTCCTACTCCACCCTTCTACTGGAGTAAGATTACAATTTAAAAAAAAATCTGAATGATAAATCTGGAGTGAAACTCATTGACATTGCTAACCACACCCACTTTTCCACTCAAAATGAAAAAAGTTGGAAATGTTATTGCGAAAGTGAGCACAAAAAGTTGCAAAAGCCCATTTTTTTACCTTTTGAATTTTACATCATGTTTACTAGAGTTGGGCGAACCTGCCTTTTGCAGGTTCGAGTTCGGGGTTTAAGTAAATTACGTAATGGATTCTGTTCCCACAGAATCCATCACGTAGTTCGATGCTGGCATGCCGCACAATACAAGTGTATGGCCAGCTCGGAGGGTTCCGTTCTGCTGGCCATACACTTGCATGATGATGGAATGCCTCTAAAGCCATTCCGTTTGGCAGGCTGGCATTGAATTATGTCATGGGTTCCGTGGGAACAGAATCCATTACGTAATTCACTTAAACCCCGCTCTACACATTACCATTCCCCCCTGTCAGATGGGTATGTCCCTTCACAGTCATTACTGATTGGACACTGTCAGACTGTATAGGCACACAATCAAAACTGGTAACACCCAGATGGTATTTTATTCATATTAAGGCCCCATGCAGACTACTAGTCTGCATGGGGCCTAACAGAGGAATGCCAAACATAGAGGTATAAAAAAAACATGCTCCAGAAATGTAATTATATTTTCTATTAAGCCATGTCAGGATTGCTGACAAATCCTCTTTATGATAATACAGAATAACCAGTAATATTGTGCAAGCCCTTTAGCAGTGTCTGTAAACTACTGAAATTTAAAGGGGTTGTGCAGTACAAAGATCCTCAGGATCTGCGGGAGTCAGACACCCGAAAGCCCCACCGATCAGCTGTTTGAAGAGGTAGCGGCCCTCATGGAAACTCTGTTTCCGCATAAAAAATAGCTGTGCATTGTCTCATTTGCAGTGGCAGCACAGTGCCACTGCTTATCCTATTCATTTGAATGGAAGTCCCCAGAATGGTGCACTTACAGATGAGCCAGTCCATACTGACCATAGTGACCATATAACACAAAACACAATGGTCTCTACTGCTCTACAGGAGGGTTCATGCAAGTAGCCAGTCAGCCACTGTAAGAATGGCTATGGTAGACCCGGCATGGGTCCATGTATGTGTAATATACCGCCCTTCTTGCAGGGAAAATGAATGGCCAGGCTCGACGTTCTCTGGTTATAACACTCGATTGGAAAGGGTAGATATGCCAAACACATGGCGATCAGATCAAAATCAGACAGTAACTCTAACAGGCAGGGATTTTCCAAAGTCAATATTGTAAGACCCTTTTATAAGCCATCTGCAATACTTTTGTCTTCCCTGTCCCCAAAATATTATTCAAGTGTGGAAAATGACAATGATGTAGATCTATTATAATCTTTTTAAACCTCTCTCTAGTTATGAATTAATTGATTTACCATATTTTTCGCTTTATAAGACGCACCTTTTGATAAGACGCACCCCAGATTTTAGAGTAGGAAAATAAGAAAAAAATATTTTTCATCACACCTCATATCAGACCCCCCATACATTTCAGGACATCACATCAGACTCCCATATCAGCCCTCCATGTCAGAACCCCATCAGCCCTCCATGTCAGATCCCCATCAGACCTCAGATCAGCCCATCAGCCCCCATATCAGCCCACTGTGACCTCATATCTGCCCACTCTGCCCCATTAGACCTCAGATCAGCCCACTGTGCCCCCATATCAGCCCACTCTGCCCCATCAGACCTCAGATCAGCCCATCAGCCCACTCTACCCCCATCAGACCTCAGATCAGCCCATCAGCCTACTGTGCCCCCATGTCGGCCCACTCTACACCCATCAGACCACAGATCAGCCCATCAGACCACTGTGCCCCATATCAGCCCACTGTGCCCCCATCAGACCTGAGATCAGCCCCCATATCAGCCCACTGTGCCCCCATCAGACCTCAGATCAGCCCACTGTGCCGCCATATTAGCCCACTGTGCCCCCATCAGACCTCAGATTAGCCCATCAGCCCCATAAGGATAAAATAAAAAACTCTTACCCCTCCTGCGCCACGGCTCCGGGTCCGGCGCTCCTCTGTCTTCTCCTGCTGGCGCTGCTCTGTCACCTGACTGCGTGCAGCATCAGGTCATAGTGCATGCACTACGTCCTGATGCTGTACGCGGTCAGGACAGTGCAGCGCCGGCAAGAGAAGATAGAGGAGCGTCGCACTCGGAGCGGAGCTGCAGCACAGGAGGGTGAGTATGTTTCCCTGCTCCCGCCACCTATTACATACTAGTATTCGCTTTATAAGACGCACAGCAATTTCCCCCCTACTTTTGGGGGGGAAAAAGTGCGTCTTATAAAACGAAAAATACGGTAGTTATATTTAGTTGTATAAAATGTGATGACATTGAAGGTATCTTCAAATCATCAAGTTACTTTTTCCTAGCTCAGTGGGCTCTCTATTTACACATTAATTATGTTATAAAAAGTAAAATAAAAGCAAAATAGTAAAAAAAGCACACTAATATATTATGCTAATGGAAATATAGCAAAGGGTGTTGCCCGGGATACCATCACCTTTGTATACTGAGCATGTGGCCCATCTATTCTTTACTGAGTTCATATGTACAGATCATTACTGAAGAATTTCTATGAGTCAGTTTTTCTATTAACACAATCGGACATGAATACTATACTAAGCTATTGCACCACTGAAATACACATTTTATAGAGCCAAAAGTCCTTTCTATGTAGGTTTCTTTTATCCTGTTCATATGGGATATGACCAGAGATGAGCGAATTTCATGTTATGAAATTCGTTCACGCTTCGTTTGGTGGTAAAAGGTGAATTGCGTTATGGATTCCGTTACCACGGACCATAACGCAATTCTATGATGGAATGCATAACAGAATGCTTTTAGAGACATTCCGTTATTCATTCCCACATAATAGAAGTCTACGGCTTTCATAACGGATCATCCTGTTTCCGTTATGCAGGGGAGTCCTTTCCTGCATAACGGAGACCGGACGGATCTGTTATGCAGACCATAGACTTCTATTATGACGGAATGGATAACGGAATGCCTCTAAAAGCATTCTGTTATGCATTCCATCATAGAATTGCGTTATGGTCCTTGTTAACGGAATCCGTAATGCAATTCACCTTTTACCACAAAACGAAGCGTGAACGAATTTCAAAATATGAAATTTGCTCATCTCTATATATTACCACATTACTAGGCTCCCACCTATATAAATCTTGTGACAAATGGTAGGACGTTCTGAAATTAGAGAGCTCCTTTAAGATCAGTTTCCTGCAATCTGTCACAGAGGCATAACTTCAAGCTTCTGATTCCTATTACAAAAGCCAACAACTTTCTTGTGTTCAAGTGTACAAGTCACTGTACATGTCACTGGTGGTTAATGACTGATTTTAATTTCTTAGGAAAACCTGTGAAGTTAGATATTCAATATATGACACTGTTATTCAAGACAGGACCCCTGTCAACTGGTCCTCAAGATGGGGGGGGGGGGATTTCTAAACGTTTTTAAGCACCAAATTTATGAAATGTTGCAACAAAATGTTAAATAAATTTGGTGCGTCTTGAGATGTTACTCCACTTTCAACACCATCCTTTTATTAGAGTAAGATTGCTAACATTTTTTTAGATTGAAAAAAAACTAACCTATTCACTTTGCCAACCAAATGTTGCAAAAAATATTTATACAAATAATCCCAAAAAGTGGCAAAGCCCAATTTTTTTACTTCTTATATACAGAATTCAGGAGTCCAGTGCTTGATAAATTCCCTTCAAGGTCTTTAAAACTCAGTAAAAAAGACAGTCACCAGCACTTAGTTTTCATTTGGAATAAAGCAGAGGGGTCTGACAATCTTCAATCACTTCCCATTGGTAAATCAGAACCAGTGACCTACTCCTTGTCTGTACATGGCATCAATAGCATGTCACTGATTGCTTGGGAACCTCCATTATGATGTTTTCTAATAAGTTAGCTAAAAGTGTTCTTCACCCCCACCATGGCTGGGCCCGCAGTGGTAATCACACTTAACTAATCCGTACTGCTGGTTTCCTGCTTCATCTTGGCTACCCCAACACTGCAGGTCCTGGGTCTCCCCTTGTGAACATATACTTTGACGTAGGTCACGTGACCGCTGCAGCGGTGACGTGTCACCCATACATTACATGAGCAAGTGACATGACGCATGGGTGATCAAACTGGATATCGATGCAGGGAGACCCATGACCTGCAGCACTTGAGGGGAAGTGGCAATCAGATAAGTATGATTACCACCACAGGTCCAGCCATGCTGGAGGGTCTGTAGAGAAGGTCTCCAGAAGTGAACAACCCCTTGAAGTGAAACCAACCTTTATCGAAAAACCTCAAAATGCAGGCATTATGGGGGCTAACCCATTATTGAGCCTAGCAGTTAGTTTAAAAGAAGCCATTTGAAATAGTCTGCATTCTCGTTAATATTGATTGAGATCACAAGAATTGCTATATTCATTGTGTATAGGTGACAGGACTATTTTACAGAGTTCATAAATTTCACTCTGGAACATTTTAGATGCATCTTGATAAGTTGTGGAAGGATAATTGGAAAGTGTTCATAGCTTCAACATGGATTAAAGCAGAGCATGAAAACTAGTTTGTGGTTAACCTTATGAACGTATGCAGTGTAAACTGATAATGGGGATATTTGGCACTGAAGATATTTTATTCCAAGCTGGGTTGAGACAAGGAATGTAGAAACAGATAAAGCAAGCAGGTATCCTACTAAATGTATTTTCTTATTTTCAGCCGAGTCTTAGAACCGAGAGAAAATCCGCAGTTTGTTATGTTTGCTTTATAAATGGAAAAACTATGTATAATTTTCTAAGTGCTTCTGGAATTATTATTATTATTAAATCAATTAAAAATATTTAATATTTATAAGAATTTTTGTTAAAACTTTTTGTCCTATTTTTTTCAATGCCGGATTCAAACCCATCTTAAAACCAAGAAGCCTAAGACATTTTAATCAAATTTAATTATCATTATTGCTAACCTTTTAGTTTGGGAAGAGATAGAAAGAACCTGTCAAATCATAATTAGACTACAACTTGTAAGGATATGATTTTTTTTCATCATAATTGGATATATATGTGTATCATGTTATACAGCAATGATTAGGCTTTGGCATGCATAATTAAATTATAAATATTGTAATGATTAAAAATCCCAGCCTATTCAGTTCAGTTCTAGCAAAGCTTTGATTTATTATATACATCATATACCATTTCTTATCCTGCATTCTTCCTTTAAAGGGTTGTCTGGCTTAGAAAATTCTTTTTAGATACCATATTAGACAATTCTAAGTAAACAGATGGGAGTTCCCAATTCAATTCTAATTTGTTAGAGGTGAAAGTGATTCCCAAGGAGGAGCCAGCTTTCCATTGGTAATGCTTTATTTCCCCTGTAGTGGTGCTGATGGTGAATTGTAAAGTACCTGCCGCCAACTAATTGCTGGGAGTCCTAACAGTGGGACAACCTGTGATCAGCTTCTCATCATAGGACTTTTACTTTTTTTTTTTAATAATGTCCAAAGTCAACCACCCCTTTAAGTATTTACAGTATTGTTATGAGTGTATCATGCCCAACTTGCATCAGCATATGGTTAATTAAAGAGATTTGCTCTGCTCCTCTTGGTCTATAACATGCTGCCTGCAGATTGTACTACATTTCCATGGTGGTATTCTTTTTAAATCTGTTACTTTTATTCCAAAAATGAATAGTATTCCTTTGCAGGATGAAGGGTGACCAGCTCATGCAAGTGCCCTAATGTGTTTGCTTCAAGCATGGGAAGGGAATGGGGGATATGAGGAGTAATTGGTCAGCACTCTGGAATTTAGTTTGGTACCTAGTGGTAAGGAAATTCCTCCTAGATAATTTGTATAGAAACAATGGCATTTCAAATCAAAGATCGACACTAGTGTTTCAATCTAAACCTAGACCTTGTTCACGGCCAGAAGGTATACAGGAGAGCAAACATGATGTCTGAGCAGACATGAATGGAGCATCTTGGTTAACGTACTGCACAGTGGTTCTCCAGGTATTAGTTGATGTCCCTAGCCAGGATGCAAATATATAAATTAAAGTTTTCAATCTAATTTCCTGATTTTACACACTTTTGACCCACTGTACAGCAAGCTACTTCAATTTAGGGGCCATCTACATAGCTAAATGCCTGTGTGGATCCTATATGATGGTTCAAGGAGTCTCTACTGGTTCATATAATATATCAGTATGGTGCCCCATGAGAATGACTATATAATATGGCTTGCATTTTAGCACTGTGCAGGAGATCAATGCGGCATCTGTAATATGGTGAAGTAGATGAGGCCTTAGAATGGTCTGAGATTTTGAAGGAAACCAGAAGACGTAAAGGAAACCTCATGATATAATCTCCATAGAGATCCTGTCCTCCTGCCACTCTTTGTACTATCGCTGACTGTTGGGCACATAAGAGGAATATAGTTTGCGTTAAAATGTATAGCCGGAGTGCACTTCATTTCACTAAAATCTATCACAGCTACAGTGTATTTAGTCTAATTATGTTATTAGAAAGTACTTCCAACATGCCAGTGACAAACAGAATATTGCCGTGGGCTTCATGCAAAGTGGAGTCAAATTGGTTGCTACAATTATTTACCCTTTATAAATGCAGCATTATAGTTGTGGTTCATTAGTATAGTACACCTTATAAATCCCATTGATCTGGTCCCTGAAGATGTAAGGCATTCTCTAAACGTTAATAAACTAAAGTAATCATCTGCGTAACAAGAGACTACATATTAAAGCAGTGTATCTTCAAGATAATTTACATTATGACTTTTCTGCTGGATTGTCTGAGCTGATCCAGTTTAATATGTTTTGTTTGCAGACAGATTTTCATGTGTTTAAAAAATGTTCTAGATAGTGTTTGGAAAAGATTTACGACATAATATATTTTACACCATGGCTTGTGGAGGCTCCAGAAGAATTTATAATATTGCAGATTGTTTAGTTAATGTTTCAAGCTAATAAATGATTCATGCCGCAATGGCTCTCGACTTTTTTGCTAACTTCATTCTACCATCAACAGATTAGATTAAATCCCCATTTACGGTATTATATTAATATTTTCAATGGCAGACTAATCCAAGAAATAAATGTGTCAGTTTCTATGGATACACTGTAATGAGTAAATGCATAAGAAAGTGGCTCTAGGCCACACAAGAGGCTTAATGTACAGATCTCAAACAAAGACATTAGTTATTCTTAAACCATCAAGTCAGAAATATTTAGTGATCTGATTTTTACTTTTGGTCATTTGATCTTAGCCAGTTTGCTTAAAGGGTTTCTGTCATCAGTTTGTACCCTATAAAACAGGTTGACATTTGCAATGTGCAAATGTCACCTGATGCCAAATATTTTAATTATATTATTCATACTGTCCTCGTTTTTGTGGAAATCACACTTTGGCGCAGGCGCAGTGAGGAAGCCGGGAGCCCGGCAGCCTGCGGCTCTCACTGCGCCTGAGCCGAATGAAGGACACACGGCGCAGGAGCGGGATTGCGAGCTGCCTGGCCCTGTCAATCAACAGACAGGAGGCGTTATTAGAGGTGGGGAAACGGCGACTCTAGGAGCCCCTCCTGCACCAAGGGAGCAAATTTACATATTATAAAAGTATGATTTCCACAAAAACGGGGACAGTATGAATAATATAATTAACATATTTGGCATCAGATGACATTTGTACATTGCAAATGTCAACCTGTTTTATAGGTTACAAACTGATGATAGAAACCCTTTAAAGGGGTTTTCTGGGCTCTCCTATATTGATGACCGAACCTCAGGATAGGTCATCAATATCAGATCGGGTCCGACACCCAGCAGAAATAGTGTAGAGATACTGCACGTGCACACTGTGCACGCCGTCTCCTCATACAGCTGTCAAAAATGTACAACTAGGACAGCACTCCAAAATCACTGGGTTGCGGGTGCACGTCTCCAGGGGGAATGGTGCATACCCCCACACGATCCTAAGACCAGGTAAATGAAAAAAGTTGGATGGAGACAGCACGTCCTTTTTGGTAAAAACCTTTTAATCCGGATGCATCCGGATTAAAAGGTTTTCACCAGAAAGGACGTGCTGTCTCCATCCAACTTTTTTCATTCCTCATACAACTGATCGGTGGGGGTGCCGGGGGGTCGGACCCCCACCAATCTGATATTGATTACCTATCCTGAGGCCTGCAGTCCATTTGCAGTCCAAATACCAAAGTTTGAAAAGCACTTGTTTCTATGGGTTTATTCCTTTATGGGGAATAACAGTTTAACAGGAGAAATGTTCATTCATAATATTGGAGTTTTAGGCTATAAAATATAATTGGCTAACATATTACTTACTACAAAGAAGGGCAAACCAACATATTTACAAACATCCAAAAAAATAAATGTATAAATGGCTATTGTTTCCTGAGATAATAGCTTAAAGGGTTTGTCTAGGTTTAAAAAAACATGGTTTCTTTCTTCCAGGAAAAGCGTTACACCTGCCCGTGGGTTGTGTCTGGCATTGGAGCTAAGCTTCAGTAGACTGCTGGAGTGATGGGTCTGGGCTTCAATACCACCTTTGGACAGTTGTGGAGCTGTTTTTGGAAGAAACCAACCTTGTCTTTGTAATCTTGGACAACCCTTTTAAAGGGATTAACCCAATAAAGACATTGGTGTGTTAATGGACTGAACATTTGGCTTCTGAAAATAGCAACGTGGAGACAACCGGAGCTTTGCTAGCACTTCTGCTGGCTGCTTCTTGTGAACAGTAGGGGTCACAGCCATCAGATCGATGATAAATTCTGTTAATATGCCATCAGTGTTTTTATTGAGACATCCCTTTTGAAATATGCATTAATTTAATTATTGAAAGGTATTTGGTATTTGTTCATTTAATATATTCAATAAGTTTTATATGGAAGACTAAATCCAGTGATGTACATCTTTATATCCATGTATCTATTAAAAAAATAGTAATATCACTGAGATAAGGGAGTTCAGTATCATCATAGGGATTCATGGGGATAGTGGGCCTCATAATAACCAGTATCAAGTCTCTTCTTTCAGTTAAAGTGTACTGGATTAATGAAAGTATCATTCCAATTCGTTTTTTTTTCTTCAATAAAATGTTTTGTTCTTTACATCAGGGTTCCTCAACTTCAGTCCTCAAGGCCCACCTGCTGGTCAGGTTTTCAGTATTTTCTTAGTATTGAGCAGGTGATATAATTAATGTCAGTGCATCAGGATTTGCCACAGGTATTCATTCTGTGGGATATTTTCAAATCATGACCAGTAGGTAGGCCCTGAGGACTGGAGTTGAGGAACACTGCTCTACATCACCCTATGTGGAGGCAACATTACTTAGAAGTGGAGAACCTGTGCAAGTTGATATATTCTTTTATAGTAGTTGATGCAGCACAGAGCTCTAATCACTGTGTTAATTAATCTCTGGCTCTGGGCCTCTCAGTTTGCATTGCATCACGGTTTTATCTTCTTCCACTCCCGATTAGTGGTAGACAGGTATCCCTATATGAAAACCCAGTGGGATTACTGAGGTGAAGAACGTGGTATAAATGCTGTATATATGTTGCATGTACGTTAATCACTATATTACCTTTCTAGTTTTTGTAACCTACATTTTGCTCTCATTCGTTAATAATTTAGTGGTAAATGGCTACTGTTTTAGCAAAGTGAGCATTTATGGAATTTACCTTGAAATCGGTTTAGTGCTGCTAAGGGCCCTGGCACAATGGCCAAAGATCGGGTTCGTCAGGTGATCACCTCTTTCATTGCTTGTCGGAAGCATATTGCTCAACAGGGCTGCAGACAGTACGCAAACAGAATGGGGAACGAACGATGATAATACTGATTGTTTGTCCCCATTAATGTTGTATCGGTGTATATGGACTTGAATATCAGTGGTTTGTACTCACTGTTGACACAGCATCGGGCCATGTAAGAGAAACCTCTAGTTATTTTATAAAAACATGTTCATCATTGTCTTTCACTTCATACTATTGTAAGTATTCTAGTTAGAGTTTTGTACTATAATTGTTTTATTACATCTTATTGTCATTAGGCTTTGCCAGTTTTGGCAGGTAATTAAATGTTGGAATAATTAACTGTCTAAAACCATGTAACGCAGCTTTTTTGTATGGTGATGTTAGGTGGAAAATTAAAGGAATAAAATGCTTCCAAAGCATTCTATCTGTTCTTTGTAAATTGTCTTTCTGCTTTGTTAGGAGACAGCAGGTGTCTTGCTTTCATCACTGTGTAATGATTGAATCCAGTTACTTTTTTTTGTCCCATACAGCTTAATTGTTATTTTTCTCACAAAAGAAGTTTGGAAGGAAACGGTAGAGTGTAGATGTCAAGCCCAGCCTTCTGCATGTATTCCTGGGCTGTATGAAAGAAAGCTCTGACCTCGGATACTAATGAAAACTTGTTAGAGAAAATAGTCAAAATATGAGAGTAATTCAATATGTTCTCTGCCATTAGTGAAAGCTAAAATTAAAATAGACAACCTTTGGCTAACGGCTGGATTTCTAACACAATATATGTTATCTTCCATCTAGATGTTTTAAATGGTTCCAGTCTGGCTTGTACGTGTAAGTTAAACAAGGAAAAACTTTTATAAAGCCATGCATTTAACATTTATGAAATAACATACAAAAAAAGCCAGACCGTTTATCAATCAATAAGATTTTATTCACAAATAAATTACCATTAAAAACAAATGCAGGGAAAGGGCGATAACCGAAGGAAAACAAACAGGGATCAATTCATTTTTGTCCAATAAAGAAAGACATACATAGAAAGTGCCAAGTGCAAAAACTGCAAATAATGATTGTATTAGGACAAAGAAAAGTTACCCATTGTGTGCCAATCCCGACGCGCATTTCGGCGAAGTTACATATTATGATAGAGGAGTTGTCCTGTTGAGTGAAATATTTTTTATTTTGTCCCAATTAACCTATCTGTATGTTTTTGAAGTGGCAGAAACTGCGGTACCCAAAGGAAACCCACACAAAGGAGAACATACAAACTCCACTTTGATAAAGATTAATTAAGAGACCTGCTCTAATTTCCTAATATACCAGTACTCTCTAGAGTTAAGTGTTTTTTTTTACCTATAACTTTTTGATGATTGAGACAGCATGAGTGAACAAGATGCAAGTAAAGAGAATAGCTTTCTGAATTAAGCACAAGTGACCCCATTATAGTCGATGGGGTCGGTCGCCTTTCAATATTGTCACCTTATGGATGTGGCAATGTCTTTTTTTTTTCTGTCCCCAGAAAACGGGTGCAGATGGGAACATAGCCTTAGGGTCCCTACACACATGATTTTGCACTGGCGTTTTTCCATCCCTAAGAAAATGCCTTAAAAACTTTCACATTTTTTTTTCCATACTGATTGTGGGTTTTTTTTAGTGGCAGTTTATCTAAATGACTGCGTGAACCACATTTTTTGTCTCTCATTTTTCCCTATAGAGAAAGAAATATCCAAACGCCAAAAGCTTTAGATTGCTACATTTTTTAAAAGACTCCAGGAATCTAAATTAACAAAAACACTAGGAACAACAACAACAACAAATAATACTTGTGTCTCCTTTTAAAAATGCACCAAAAGAGGCTGGTGAAAAATTGGCACTAAAAAAGTGCACACAAAAACACAGGCAAAATGTGTAGACCCAGGGCCGGTGTTGGGGGGGGGGGCAAACTGGGCAATTGCCCAGGGCCCCCTGCTTCAGTCCCGATGGCAGCGTTCAGATCGCAGATGTTTGAACTGTCGGGAGTGGGGAATTTCCCTGCTCTGACTCCATATATGTTAGTGTTACCAACATGAAAGGGGGTGTTTCCAAGCATGGTCACTATGCTTGGGGACACCTTATGTATATATAAATCTAATTTTGACTCTATATCTGAACTGTTTCTGTGGGGATTTGAACTCACAACCTTCTACATTACAGGCAGGAACCTTAACCACTGGGCTATAGAGCTCAGTGTTAAGCAAGTGGTGAAAAACCTCATAGAAGTTTCTCTTCTATAATACCATAGAAACTTCTATGAGGTTTTTAATACAAGAGAAACCTCTATGAGTTTTTTCAGCACTGACATAGCATTGAGCTCTATAGCCCAGTGGTTAACGGTCTTGCCTTTAGTGTAGATGGTTGGGAGTTCAAATCCCCACAAAAACATTTAAAAAAAATTTTTTTGCGCAAAACTTAAAATATAAATCAAATAACACCCGTATTCACCCACATAAACCTTTTTAACTTGTGTAACCAGTATTTTTGTTGGGAAAGATGGCAACCCTAGCAGCACCCGTTCATTAGGACTCACTTTGTACAAAATTATCGCGATATTCTGACCCTCATAACTTTTTTATAGTTATTTCTATGGAGATGTCTGGGGGCACATTTTTTGCGGGGCGATCTGTCATTTCTGACAGTACCATTTTGGGGTGTGTATGACTTGATCACTTTTTATTAAATTTTCTTAGGAGATAAAGTGATAAAAAAAAGGTGAATTTCGCGTTTTCGCATGCGGCGATACCCATAATGCTATTTTTATTTTGTGTTTTTTTTGTTTTGGGGAATGGGGTGATTTTAATTTTTAAGGTGTTTTCAAAACTTTTTTTACTTTTTTTTTTTTTTTACTTTTTCTTAAGTCCCCCCCCAAGTGGACCACAACTTACAATCATCAGTAATTTGCTCTTAGGCCTCTCACACACGAACGTTGTGTTTTGCGGTCCGCAAATTGCGGATCCACAAAAAAAACCGGATGCCGTCCGTATGGCATCCGTTTTTTTTTGCGGATCCATTGTAACAATGCCTATCCTTGTCCGTTTTGCGGACAACAATAGGACATGTTCTATTTTTTTTGCGGGGCTACGGAACGGGCATACGGATGCGGACAGCACACCGTATGCTCTCAGTATTTTTTGCGGACCTATAGAAATGAATGGGTCCGCATTTTTCCTGTGAAAAATGCGGATCGGAGCCCGCAAAAAATACTGTTGTGTGAAAGAGGCCTTAGTCTGTATAGAAATCACTATATCACAGTTCAGTGCTGCCATCTAGTGGCCTGAACTGGGATATACCAACAATAAGCCTGGAAGCCTAGTACAGGCTGCAGCTTATTTATAGAACAGGGTGGTTTCCCCAATCTCCGCTGGGGGAAAGTACGCCTGAAGAGGAATCCCGCGTTTCCGGTTTTTAACACTCTCAGATGCCGTGAGTGAGGGGAACTCACTGCTGTGAGAGGAGGGGGCATGTGGTGTATTCTGGGGTCATGAGAGTGAAGAACTGTGTGAGGAGCTTCATGGGGTGTAAATCTGTGAGGGAGTGCCGAAATCGACAGAACGTAACTGTGTTGTTAGTACATTATTACAATATTTGGGGCCCCACTTTTGATTTTGCCCAGGGCCACATTTTGTCTAAAACCGGCCCTGTGTAGACCCACCCTTACTCAAGTAAAAAAAAAAAGTTTTTTTTAAATAAAGACAAGCTTATTAGGAGGTGTAGTAATGTTGCCTACTTCCTACCTTATGCAACCCTTTTTGCTAATGTGTCTTCCTTATCTGCATACCAAAGTGTAAATGTATCTTGTACTCTATAATATAGTAGAAGTGCCCTGGAGGACTTTTCTCAGTCACTGTACTGCTGGGAAAGGTCCAGTGGGACTAAAATGTCTGGCACTAACCACGAAGCTATATTGACACGTTACGCTGCAAGCCTACAAAAGTTCTTGTTTCAGTAATATTTTTGAACTTATATTCTGAACATTTGAGAGTAGTTTAGAAACTTTCATGCAGAGATTTAGAATTAGCGGGAACTGAGATAGGTGGGGTAAGGAATGCATAATCTCCAGTTTTTGGTTGCAGATAAAGTTTAAGTTTTGGAAAATTAATGTAAAAAAGAAAGTTTAGCTATTTCATAATTGTGAACTGATAAATCTAGAGGGTATCATTGAAAGTTGCTAATTTTTTTACTTTCCGTTGGCTACACAATGCACAATTTTCTACAGCTTTGCTGTCACATGTGTCTGTCAACAGACACGTGTGTGGAGAAAGGTAATTAACATATGGCTGACACGATCTCTGATGTCCTGGAAATGACAGACAATAGATGCTAAATAATAGGATTACATAAAAAAACAAAAAAATGCTATATGATTTGAGTTTTCCTTTAGAAATTTTTTTATAAAAAAAACAATTTTTAAATATACAGACCATAGAGATAATGTAAAAAAAAATTGGCATACCAATTAAAAGGTATACGTACATTATCTTATTCTCTTAAATGTGGCCTGATACATGTAACGGTAGCACTTTCTACAGTACTTGCAATACTTTTTTTTTTTTAAATACAAAAAGAAAGTTGAAAATCTTTGCCATATTTCCACCATGTTATTTTTATTTCATGGCCAATATTACATTTTAATGAAGTGAAACCCACATTCTCGTTTATCCACTGTACAGTACATTGTATAGGACCTAACACAATTAATTGAAAGTTGTCACGTTTCCAAATAGCGATTGCTATTCACAGTAACTTCAATTATTTGCCTTTCACCTAAGTTATAGCATTTTCCACACATGGCTTATTCGTGCAAATTTTAGAGCAGTGCTTCCTGAATTTAAGTGCTAAGTAATAGACATGAAAAGAGTGAGCCTAAGGCTGATTTGAGGGGCTGGGAATAGAAAACATTGCTTGCAGTACAAAGGACTTGAAAGGTATGCTCAATCATGCAGTAAGAGGCCTTATGCATTTACATTACAGTTTACTAGTTGTATTCAGTTAATTTGCTATTTTGGTTTCTTACGTGCAGCATATAATTACTAATATAGGCTGCCAGAAAAAGCTTTTAAATTCAGTCTTACCACAAATATGCAATAGTATAAGTTTATGAGGTTTCGACTTATGAATGTATGATTGTTCATTTTTCCAATGATTCTGGCTCCATAAATAGAGCCCTGTTTGAGTTAATAGTTCGGTTCTTGCCATGGCAATCTAAATGCTTATATGTAAACATTTAGTCATGTTCCCGTATTATCTGAGTAGCAAATGAGCACAGCACCTTTAGATATGCTATCCCTGTGCAAACAAGCAGCAGCTGTACTATTGTTCTTGGTCTGCAAATAAATATAAATTTTAATGACCCGGTAGAGAGATAAAGCCAAGCATAATATGCTTGAAAAAGTCTTTGTATACCATGCAATTCCAGAGCGATATGTGATTTTATATATTGATAGCAGAGTATTCTGCAAAATGAGCGTAAAGTGGCACTGGAGTTATGATTTAGGGTCCATGCACCTACATTTAGAGATGCATGTTTTATTTCATGGGTCTTTTAATTGAGGCATGTATCCATCATAGGGTCTCAATACCGGAAAAAAAAAATGCTTCAGTTTTGTCCCCATTCATTGTCAATGGGGACCAAACTGAACAGAACGGAATGCTCCAAAATGCATTCCGTTTAGTTGCGTTCCCATACCGGAGAGCAAACCGCAGCATGTTGTAGTTTGCTTTCCGTCCTGGGATGCGGAGCAAGACGCATCTGTCATGACCCACAATGCAAGCCAATGGGGAAGGATCCGTTTTCTCTGACACAATCTGGCACAATAGAAAACGGATCCGCCCCCATTGACTTTCAATGGAGTTAATGACGGATCCGTCTTGGCAATGTTAAAGATAATACAACCGGATCTGTTCATAACGGATGCAGATGGTTGTATTATCAATAATGGAAGCGGTTTTCCTGAAACCTGCTGGATCCAGCAAAAACGGTAGTGTGAAAGTAGCCTTAGTGGTTACGTTGAGTGGAAAGGCTGAACTAAGCTTCTACAATTTTAATTCCTTCCACCATTATTAGAACCCTTGATATTTAGTTTGCAACCTGCTACTAAGTTCAGACTTTCTCATTTGAGCATGTTCCTCCTAGTACTACCTTCTGGATCTGTGTGTCCAGGATGATGCTGTCTTCCCCTGCAAAATGTCTTGGGTGTGCTTCCCTTCCTATCTACAGCAGGTGTAATCTGACATCCTTGGACCCACTCCCGTTCTCTGCACACATCTGCCATTGACAGCCTTATACTGCTATCTCTAGCACTAAGAGAAGGGAAGGAGAGAGCAGAGAGAGTCATTAGAATAGGCACAGTGAAAAGGTTTCCTAAGCATTATAGTTATAGAAAGATTAATGTACTCCGGATATTCAGCATGCAGCCTCTCCAATGTCTTAGATGTCTGCACTGTTTTTAAAGACATTTAGAATGATGTCTTTATTGATATATTGTATTTTCTGGATGTTAGCCAATTGATGTAAAGAAAGATCGTAGGAGTGTAACGTGTAACATATAAAAAGCCATTTAAAACAAATTAAATGGCTTTTTTTAGCAGACAATAGTAAGAAATAACAAAAGTAATAATACTCAACTTACCAAAAAAACAAACCATTGATATTACCACAATTAATGCATTGAGGGAATGTATGTTTGTTTACTGACTCCAGTGATGACATGACATCTCGATGTGACCACTGTGGAAATCATGGGATCTCACTGTTGTGACGGCTATAGTCAGTGATTGAGTTCAACAATCACATTTTGAGGTGACATGTCATAGCTGGAGAAAGAAAGGAAATTGTAAGACTTTTGTTTGTATGTACAGAGTGTGGCCCATATCAATGTTCATTTTCTGCATCTAAAACAGTCATTTCCCACTAGGACCAATTTATTCTCTATTTCTAGTCATTGATCCCATGCTACAGTAAGTTATGCAAAATAATCTTTTAAACAGGTCACATAATAATTGGATCGTTTTGTCCATTTAACCTGATTTCACGATTTTACTTTTTTGTCTAAATCTTTTCTGACACCTCCATTAACTTAGGGATACAAGTATGACATTTTTATAATAGAGGAGGGGCAGAAAGCAGATTCCAGCCTACGCTGCTAACCTTTATATTGAGGGACACAATGTGTTGGACAGGTCAAAATTACCCCCATTGACATTAGATTGTTAAATATGGTTGAATACACCAGCAAGGAATTTGTATTTATGCCTGACTTTACACTGATGAGTTATCACTGTGATCTAAAGTGTACTATACATTGACTCTTGGGACTGAATATAGAATACTAGTTCTTTACATTCAGTCAAGTACATTGATGTAATATTGGTTTTAACATCATATAAGCACACCATGCTAGCCACTGTCAGACTTGTTTCATGTGCAGTGTGAATTATGAAAGAGTATTGTATCCTTAAAAAATGTAATTTTTTACTTCTTTTTAAAAATATGCAGGGCATTGAAGAACTTTTCTTACCCCTTGAACTTTTCCACATTTTTTCACGTTCCACCCAGAAACTTAAATGTATTTTATTGGGATTTTATGTGATAGACCAACACAAAGTAGTAAGTATGTGTGAAGTGAAAAGAAAATTATACATGGTTTTCAAAATGTTTAATACATAAACATCTGGAAAGTGTGGCATGCATTTGTATTCAGCCCCCTGAGGCAATACTTTGTAGGACCACCTTTCACTGCAATTACAGCTGCAAGTCTTTTGGGGTATGTCTCTAAACTGCAAACGGGACTTCTTATGCTTGTTTGCTTTCAAAATGGCTTTCTTCTTGCCACTCTTCCATAAAGGCCAAATTTGTGAAGTATAAGACTAAGGCCCCATTCACATGTCGGTAAAATGCGTCCGCATCCGTTCCGCATTGTTGCCCCATTTTCAATGGGGCCGCAAACGATGTGGACGGCACACGAATACACGGACAAGAAAAGGCATTTCTATTATAGAGCCGACCATGTGCGGATACGCAATCACACACGGACATGTGAATGGAGCCTAATAGTTGTCCTGTGGACAGATTCTCTCAGCTCCTCCAAAGTGACCGTGGGCCATGTCTTGGTAGGTTTGCAATTGTGCCATGCTCCTTCTATTTTCGGATGATCGATTGAACTGTGCTCCATGAGATGTTCAGAGCTTGGGATATTTTTTTATAACCTAATCCTGCTTTACTCTTCTCCACAACTTTATTCCTGACCTTTCTGGTGTGTTCCTTGGTTTTCATGATGCTGTTTGATCACTAATGTTCTCTAACAAACCTCTGGGGCTAACAAACCTCTAGGGTAGTTATACTGACAATAAATGACATACAGGTGGCCTGTGTTTACTAATTAGATGACTTCTGAAGGCAATTGGCCACACTGGATTTTATTTAGGGGTATCAGAGTACAAGGGGCTGAAAACAAATGCACCCCACACTTTTCAGATTTTTATTTAACAATTTTGAAAACCATGTGTCATTTTTACACATACTTGCTACTTTGTGTTGGTCTATCACATAAAATCCCAATTAAAACCATTTAAGTTTGTGGGTGTAACATGAAAAAATGTGGAAAAGTGCCAGGGGTATGAATACTTTTTCAAGGCACTGTATAACCATCACTTTCGTACTTTTTTACTGTGTTAATAAGTGCTGCTCTTTCTAAACATGACTAGAGCTATATTACAGCATGTCTGTCAAATTTTCAGAACAAGTTCTTTTTTCAGTATCGGTAGCCACTGCTTCATTTCCGCACTAGTATACTGGTATGTTTAGATTTAATCAGTTCTCCTGCAAATGATCCTTACAACAATATATTATTATACAAAACATTTCAGATTGCTTTGACATCAGAGGGGTTAATCTGACTTGTAGAAGTGAATTCTCAACCAAAGGAACCTTTATCATGTAAGTAGGTTGAAATTAGAGTTGTAGAGCCCCAGGCTTTGTTTTGTTCAATGTAAAAAAAGGCCCCTTAAGTGGTCTCTTTTACAAAAGTAGACATTGTTTGCTTGGAAGGTTGATTTTTAGATTTAATGTCAAAATAGTCTCTTTATATTCTTTACTGATATAACATTCTATATGGGAACAGAAAAAGTAACAATACTGATATGGTCTACTGTAAAAAAAAAAGTACTGCTAAAAGATTTGATTTTTATACATTTTTCTTCTACTGATATGTTAGCCTGGGTTTACACTTATCAGATCTTAAAATGATCCGATCTGCTGAAATTATTCCGATCAAGTCACCTAAATGACTAAAATCATAGAGCATAAATAGTGACTGTAGTTGTAAACCTCATTTGAGGACCTAGTGGGATTTTATATTACCACATTGCAAATAATATTCCTAGCAAGATTTTATATAACCACTTTGCAAATAATATTCCTGTATTATTGGAAAGCTCAGGTAAATGTCCCTAAAATGGTATGTTATGATATTGCATACTGAGATGTCAGTCACTGAGTAGGACCACCCACTTGACTCCTAATCTTAAAAAGAGAAGAGATTTAATGAATAAATTACCAAATTATCAATTTGCTCTTCTCCACCATCTCTTTAGCATGCTGACAAACTGGAGTTTATTTTCAACGTGACAGGCTCCATTTAAGCCATAATTCTTCCATTAACAATACTGCAGTTTAAATCTTCCTTACATTCTTTATAGTGAGTGATTTTATTTTGTTCACTAGACTTCAGAACTAGGCATCACCCATGGCTGTCACCTTTTCCAAGTACTAACCGTGTCTCTTAGTACTCAGGTACACCCATGACTCACAGTAAGACTGAAATGCATAGCAACCATACAGTTGCAAGAAACATATATGAACACATGGCAGACAACAATGTTCTGAAGAACTTCACCAATAGATGACAGGAACTGAATGATAATGGCCACACATGAATGAGATGGGAGTTTGACAATGGAGTAGATGGGCGATGTATGGCATACAGGTTGAAAGCAGATGGGTGACAGTCAACTGAAATAAAGATAGTGAACGGACCCTCCTCTGCATGCAACCCAGCAAGCAATTAAACAAAAGCAAGCAATGAAAGTTCAGAGGACTTCAGATCCTAAGATACACCAATACAACACACTACAAAAAGATACTGAGAATCTGGAAACAAATGCAGATACAGTATGCCTAGAAACCAGAATAGAATAAGGCCTAGGCATATAAAGACTGAGCAAGCAGCTCCAGCCAGAACTAACCAGGCTAAGCTAGGCAACAACCTAACCCAGACTAAGATAAAGGACTCAATTGCGTTATATTTTTTCTGGCCATCCTTGGAAACACAAAACAGATACTATCCAATGTTGTCATACTACATGGTTTATCTAGTCTGCCTCTATATATGTTTGTCCTAGGCACGATTAAATTCACTTAAGCCTGTGCGCTCGTTAGTGATGATCTGGCAATGTAATACTGCCGCCGATTACCCGATAATGAGCAAACACTCGTTCATCGGGTTATCCAGATTTTTAAACTGGTTTAAGAATCATTGTTCACTGACGGCAGATCGTGCTGTGTAATCACGATCTGGTGCCGGCAAACAACTATTCAGTATTTTGAGCAGCGATTGTATAGCGATTGCTCCTCTCTATATTCTAGAGGAGATCGCTGCATGTAATAACAATGGTCTCCTCCACTAGTGAGCAGACAATTGCCGGGAAAGAATGCTTCCCTCCTTACACTCACCTGGCTGATCGGTAAATGTATTACATCCTTTACTGTGGATTTTCTAAGCACAACTTAAAAGGCTGATTGAATATAGCAACTATGGAATCTTTTGAGGACAGTAGTTGGCTATTTAGAAATAGCAAAATCTGAAAGTATACCCATAGAGTCTTTGAGGCTGAAATCATACATGCACAGCATTTTTTTGTCTGCAGTTCCTTGGGAAGACCAATAGATATCTATTTTGTGGCTCAAAAAATAGCAACAAAAAGCCACAAAACTGCATGTATGAACTGTGTAGGGTTTTCCAAGAGTCCAAAATTGATGACCTTTTCTTAGGCTAGGTCATCGATTATGATTATATGATCGGTGTTGATCCAACTCCTGATACCACCAATAATCAGCTGTATTTAGAGGCCTCCTCTTAGGCTAGTGATGTCACATTCATTGGTCACATGGCCTAGTTTCCGCTCAGTCTTATTCAAGTGAATGGGCCTGGACTCAAATAACAATTACGACTGATATGCAATGCACAGCACAGTGGTATGCAGTGAGAAGGCAGTAACGCTCACAGGAGACTCTTCTGACAGCTGATTGTTGTGGTTACTGGATGTTGAACTGCCACAAATCAGATATTGATGGCCTGTCCTTAGGGTAGGTCATCAAAAACGCTACTCCTGGAAAACTCCTTTAATAATATTCATAGTTATGGAAGCCTGGATGGGTGGGTGCTTTATTCCAAGCAAATTGTCGCAACAAGCATGTTAAAAGCAAGATATTTGCAGTGCTAACCAGTCAGTAGATGACTGTACACTTGACAGGACACGTATATGCTACTGTCAGACAATGAACCTGGCTGCCAACAATGTTTGAATAAAAAGTTTTGACAAATCAGTTGAGTGCACTTCCTTTATGCAACCTTTTGTAATGTTGGCTTTACTCTTTGTCATTGAATAATGATTTCTAGGTAGAATTTTTTCCACTTGAGAGCAAAAAGTATACTGCAGAAAATGTAGTTTAAATGGATCTTGAATGTAGTTGGGATGTAACAAAATCTTAAGTATACACATCTGTAGAATGTCAGGGACGATTTCAGCTTTTCAGAAACAGAAGGATCTCTTCAGCAATTTTACCAGATGTTGGCCTGCATTCCGAATAAGCTTCATATAGTATATGGTGTGTACAATGCGTTGTGAGTCACTATTTCATATCTGAAGTAGCGGTAATGGCCTGCCACTCTAATTTTAGTTTTATTGAAATGTTGTAACTACAAAACAGATGTACAGTACATTGATTTTATTAGGAGCAATGGATTGCAATAGTCTTTTCCATTGCTCTTATATGGAACGTAGTCAAGTAGCAAATACATAAAAAACGTCTTTCACTTACTCATATTGTACAGTATCTACTAAGTACAGTGGGGAAAAAAAGTATTTAGTCAGCCACCAATTGTGCAAGTTCTCCGACTTAAAAAGATGAGAATGGCCTGTAATTGACATTATAGGTAGACCTCAACTATGAGAGACAAAATGAGAAAACAAATCCAGAAAATCACATTGTCTAATTTTTAAAGAATTTATTTGCAAATTATGGTGGAAAATAAGTATTTGGTCAATAACAAAAGTTCATCTCAATACTTTGTTATATATCCTTTGTTGGCAATGACTGAGGTCAAACGTTTTCTGTAAGTCTTCACAAGGTTGGCACACACTGTTGCTGGTATGTTGGCCCATTCCTCCATGCAGATCTCCTCTAGAGCAGTGATGTTTTGGGGCTGTCGCTGGGTAACACGAACTTTCAACTCCCTCCAAAGGTTTTCTATGGGGTTAAGATCTGGAGACTGGCTAGGCCACTCCAGGACCTTGAAATGCTTCTCACGAAGCCACTCCTTCATTGCCCTGGCGGTGTGGAAGGATCATTGTCATTCTGAAAGACCCAGCTACGTTTCATCTTCAATGCCCTTGCTGATGGAAGGAGGTTTGCACTCAAAATCTCACGATACATGGCCCCATTCATTCTTTCATGTACACGGATCAGTCGTCCTGGTCCCTTTGCAGAGAAGCAGCCTTAAAGCATGATGTTGCCACCCCAATGTTTCACAGTAGGTATGGTGTTCTTTGGATGCAACTCAGCATTCACTCTCCTCCAAACACGACGAGTTGTATTTCTACCACACAGTTCTACTTTTGTTTTGTCTGACCATATGACATTCTCCCAATACTCTTCTGGAACATCTGAATGCTCTCTAGCAAACTTAAGACGGGCCTGGATATGTACTGGCTTAAGCAGGTGGACACGTCTGGCACTGCAGGATCTGATTCCCTGGCAGCGTAGTGTGTTACTGACGGTAGACTTTGTTACGTTGGTCCCAGCTTTCTGCAGGTCATTCACTAGGCCCCCCAGTGTGGTTCTGGGATTTTTGCTCACAGTTCTTGCGATCATTTTGACCCCACGGAGTGAGATCTTGCATGGAGCCCCTGATCAAGGGAGATTGTCAGTGGTCTTGTATGTCTTCCATTTTATAATTATTGCTCCCACAGTTGATTTCTTCACACAAAGCTGCTTACCTATTGCAGATTCAGTCTTCACAGCCTGGTGCAGGTCTACAATTTTGTTTCTGGTGTCCTTCGACAGCTCTTTGGTCTTCACCATAGTGGAGTTTGGAGTGTGACTGTTTGAGGTTGTGGACAGGTGTCTTTTATACTGATAACAAGTTCAAACAGTGCCAGTACTGCAGGTAATGAGTGGAGGAGAGAGGAGCCTCTTAAAGAAGAAGTTACATGTCTGTGAGAGCCAGAAATCTTGCTTTTTTGTAGGTGACCAAATACTTATTTTCCACCATAATTTGCAAATAAATTCTTTAAAAATCAGACTGTGATTTTCTGGATTTGTTTTCTCATTTTGTCTCTCATAATTCAGGTCTACCTATGATGTCAATTACAGGCCTCTTTCATCTTTTTAAGTGGGGGGAACTTGCACAATTGGTGGCTGACTAAATGCTTTTTTCCCCACTGTATATCTCTTTGTAAAATGAAATGAGGTAGAGAGTGTTTAGTCATAGTAGAGTGACCCTGATATCTTCTGGCCAACAGCTTATCTTCCCGACAACCCCGTGAAGATGTTTGCAGGCACCTCTGTTGGTGGCTTATCTCCTGAGAACAAAAAACTTTTGGGCATGTTGACAACCAACAAACCGATCTGTCTTTCCTTTTAAAGGTGTATATCTCTTTGTAAAATGAAATGAGGTAGAGAGTGTTTAGTCATAGTAGAGTGACCCTGATATCTTCTGGCCAACAGCTTATCTTCCCGACAACCCCGTGAAGATGTTTGCAGGCACCTCTGTTGGTGGCTTATCTCCTGAGAACAAAAAACTTTTGGGCATGTTGACAACCAACAAACCGATCTGTCTTTCCTTTTAAAGGTGTATTTAGATGGGCCAACCAAGAAGCCGATTGTCGGGAAGTGTTCCATCCCAACAGTCGGCTGCTCGTTCAGTGAAGGAGACCACACATTTACATGCAGCGATCTCTTTCACTGTATGAGGACAGGGGATTGCTACAGCAATCCCTCGTCCTCGTACAGAATCATGGCTTCTGAGCAGCAGATCTCTGTTTAGACCACACCATCCCCTGCTCAAAAGCCATGATCAGTGGTGCCTACATAAATGACAGGATCACCCGATGAATGAGAATTTTGCTCGTTCATCAGGTGATAGGCAGCACATTTAGATGTCCAGATGATCAGGTGCGTCTAAATCTACCATAAATTGTCACCAGGAGAAATGGTCCCACAGTCATTTTCTGGTAGGGCTGATATTAATCTAATGTGTAAACCTCAGAGTGACTCATTAGAGACCATGTTATTGGCTGTGGTGTGTCTAATAATGCATTTTCTCAGACTTATACTGTTCCAGGTTGCCAGCAGTCCTAGAGAATGTCTACGGTCTACCCTATGCCCTTCATATTCATTATTGCCATACTGTACAAGGAAGATCTCAGTAGTCTCATGTGAATTGGAAAGGAGTAAAATGCATTAATGAGTAGGAGGCATAACTGGAATGTAATAGACTGTTTTTAGAGGGAAATCTTCTTTTCTGGTCGAATTTGTGTTGAATTTAGATTCTAACTAATTGATTTGTGCAACTCTTTAGAGCTAGATAACAACCTTGGACACACATCTAAATAAGTTATCGCCCTTGTGACGGGCACCTCCATAAGTTTACATGTTACTGCACAGTGACTACAGCCTAATCAGTTATGTAGCTTCGGAATAAGGGGTGCTGAGGTTGCAATTGCACCAGGGCTTTAGCATTCATGATATGATCCTGTGGTCAAGTTGCACTGAACTGCAATTTGATAGCAAGGGAAAACCAAAGCAGCGATGTTACAGGGCTATTCTGCTGGCAACAATTTTTTTAAAATTTGCTTTGGGTCGACAGATTATATTCAAGTAGAAATAAATTGGACCCAAATTGTAAGTGTTCAGATTGAGCTGTAAAGTCATGTATCACACTCCTGGGACTGTATCCAAACCCATTCAAACTCTTTAACGCCAAGACAGCATTAGTTTTGTCAGTGACGTATATGGCTATCGGTAAACGGATAGTGGCCAGTGGTAACAAACAGTCTGTTTAATAACGCATTGCACAGGTTTAACATTGACAGATTTCACTTTTAAATTAAAACCTGGGCCACAAATTACCCTTTTTTGGTGGCAAATGTCATCTTCTGACCCATAAAATGAGGGCGGCTATTTTGAGAGATTTGCCCAAATTGAATCGCAAAAGATTCAGAATCGTCTGAAATCCAGAGTTTTGGGAGATTTTAGACAAGTTCAATTTGTTTTGAATTGTTTTTCATCTTTGCTGAATAATATCATTATAAAAGAAGCCGTAGTTATTTTATGCGTAGTCGAGGTGAGCTACAGTATGTAAAATTCTTTTTTTTTTTTTTTTTGTTTTTTTACTAATCGTCAGTAGCCTTGACTGTAGAAACAGGTCCGTGGATAGTCACAACAGAAATAATTGTTTTTCTTTTTATCATCTCTTTAAATCGCTTTCTTCTGACCTTCACAGAACATTGTTCTTATTAACATTAAATGAATGTCAATCAAGTACTTAAATTGGTCTTCATGGTAGTTCTCAAATTAAATATCTTTTTCAATGCTGTGCACAGCAAATAGAGAGGAGAACTGTACTCGGAGATTCTCATTTTGCCATGTTTTGGTATTACATGTATTTACATCAGATATGGAATTATTTTTTGAACATTGAGACCACATTAATTGATCATCTCTTGGCTAACAAGTTTTATGTCCTCCTTATCTTCTGTGTTGTTATGTACGGTTAATGTATAGCATCTAGAGATGAGCAAATCTGGAAAAGTCTCTCTCGTACACTCTCTCTATCTCTCTAATTCAAAATCAAATCACTCAAGATTCAGATTTCTGAATTTTACAATCAGTTCGCAGATCCCTGTGCCCAATCTGAAAATCTCATCACAAGTCCTTTTCTTAAGCTTTTTTGCGCATCAGAATCCTTTCTACTGATTGAAGTGAGAAGAAATAGACTGCACATAGAAGGATACGTTTTTGCGGAATGTAAATCGGATGCAGCCATTTGCATGAGGCCCTATATTAGGGAAATTATGGAAACGAATGGCACCTGATGGAACCCATTGACTTTAATGAGGTCCATTGGGTTTCCAGCACAGAAGTTACAACAGAGGCTCCATTGCAGATGTGGGCAGTTGATGTTTTTTTTTATCCTCTAAAATAAAAAGTTTAAAAATTCTTCCAGTTAGAAGTCTTGGAAATAGTGGGAGCTTGAGACACAAAGGGGGGATTTCTGACTCCCCTACGCAGGTTTTCTGGCATTAAAAAGTTGGAAATCCCAGTTTTTAAATGCCATTGAGGCTTTTTTTTATTCTCAACTGGCATATTTACTCCACCCTTTCCATTTTTTCCTAAAAAGGGGCATGAAGAGGGGGGCAGGGGGCCATTGGCCCTGACACATTTACCATTATATATTCCAGAGACGGAATTCTACGCCAGGTCAAGCTGGGGTATATTTCAGTCTATTACACAGACAGCAAGAGGATGCGTTTTTGTTGAGGCCTGCGCTTCGTCATGAATTAAATGCCTTCTCCGGCAGCACAGTCTCTATCGAGACCTACATAGGACATGGATGTCTTGATAAATTGGAGCCAAAATATTTTAGATATTTGCAGAACTTTTTGTTATGTGCTTGATTACCTTAAAGGAAATCTGTCACATGATTTTAGTGTATTAAACTATAACTATTGCCATGTTCAATAAACTACCTTGAGTCTAGGTGTAGTCTTCAGTCTTTCTTTCCAGCTGCGGTTTTCGTTTTATTTGACTTTTTTATGATATGTAAATTTTCTATGAAGGAGCCCAGAGGGGCGTTAGGGAGCCCAGTAACGCCCCCTACTGTGCCCAGCCCACCCTTTTACTGCTCCAAAACATACCTCTTCAGGGCAGGAGTAACGGCCCATATTAGCATTGTTGGCCGCCGCCTCCCTCATCACATCATGGCAGCTCTGCAAACCACTCCCAGAGCTGCCTGCTTCTCCTGACCGAAATCTCGTGCAGGCGCATTACCGCTCGCGGCCTGCGCGATAGTAGTACTCCAAAGGCAACCGGCTTCAAAAGTGTCACTGGGCTCGGCGCATGCCCAGTGACACTTTTGAAGCCGGTTGCCTATGGAGTACTACTATCGCGCAGGCGATAGTTTATGTTCTATTAACTTTTTAGAAATGGTGATTGTGTGTGGTAGCGTAGCATGTATATATGGTAGCATGTAATACCTTTTAGACCTTTGTTTCATATTTGCATATTTCTGAATATACGTGGTTTGAAATTATTCAGACTTGAATCATGTGCACATTGAGAAAGACGTATTTTTATTCAATGCATGTATACTTTTAGATAGAGTTCCATAAAATTAGGTTGCTTGGCAAGAGACACATTTTATGAGCATTATTAATTAAAACAAGTCTTATTTGCTTAATTGGATATTTATATGCAGATATTTCTATTTTACTATAGGCAATATATGGTGGCTGCATCAGTATTCTGCATTAATTTTCTGTTTTGTGACCACTTTTAGTCAAATTTTATACCCAAGTTATATAAAACACATGCATGTTCTTAAACAAATGTGCCTAAATTATACAGTACTATGATTTTAGCAAGGTGTAAAGCAGCTATAGTAGTGTTAGACTCTATCCAAGTTCAGTAACTGTAAATGTAATTTAAATATATAGGTGATACAAAGAGTTTATTATTGTATATGATGCAAACTGTTGTTTCTGTGTTAATGGGTGTATGCAGGTTCTATGGGTGTAAAGCTGGCCATACAAATTCATTAGTGTTCGACCTACAGCTAAGTTCAGTCAAGTATATATGGGGAGAGTGGAAAACTGCTGCCAGACACTTTTAGTGGTGGCTTATCTGCAGGGCTGTGGAGTCGGTAAGCCAAAGCCCCGACTCCAACTCCGACTCCTCAATTTCCCGACCCCGACTCCAACTCCCAATCCGACTCCGACTCCCTCATACATGGCGCATGTTTAAGTGATAACTTTAAACAAACTTTGCATAAATCAATAGTACAGATATGTCATAACAAAAAGAGTCTGTAATATATGTTTTACTAGATATCTTTACTCTGAACTTTCAGTATCAGGCTTCTCTGGGTACAGCTCACTAAGGGCCTGATGTATGAAAACTGTCTAGGTCTAAGACTTTCTTTGTTGCCCATAGCAACCAATCAGAGCTCCCCTTTCATTTCCCAAGAGCACTATATTAAAGGAAAGGGGAGCTCTAATTGGTTTCTATGGGCAACAAAAAAACTTCTACACCTAGACAGTTTTCATACATAAGGCCCTATGTGTTTTTGCATCACAGCATATAGAAGCCATCAGAGCAGCTAACCTCTCCAAACATGAGCTCAGAGGAAAAGCAAACTAAAACATAAAGCAGACAGAGAGAACATGCAGTGGACAATTGATTTATGCACAGTTTATTGAAAGTTTAGCTATACTAAGAAGTACTTGCCTTAAAGGGGTTTTTTCAGCACATTGATTCACTGGCCGACAGGCAGTTTGCACTAACTCTGTCTCCTCAGGCCGTGTGGGGGGGGTCTCCAGCAGTTATTAGCATATATTAACTTACTCTAACAGATCAGGAGATTGTGATCTCTAAAACAATTACAGGTGAAGCCATCCTTCTCAGTCCTCAACAAATTTTGCTTACTGAGGTCACTCCTGCTCTCAGCCAATCAGATAACAATCTTTCTGGTCTGCAGGTTACCATAGAAACCTGTGTACAGTGAGAGACCTGCTGAACTGTCTATAGTTCATGACTAAAGTAAAATCTACTGACCACTGTATTTAGAAAATGTCTTCTTTTAACTCTCCCTATATGCTGAAAGCTAATCTTTGTAACTAGTGAGAAACCCCCTTTAATCCCATTTTCTCTAGCTGATCTGAGATGAGTACAGCCATTCCTTCCCAGTACCCTTTTCCTCTGATCTATAGCAGAGGAGTTTCACTTCTGAGCATCTACATGAAGGGCAGCACACATTCATTTCAACTGAAAGCCTAGATCCTTAGTTCAGGAATAGAACAGACATTTATAGGACATTTCATCATGTTCCCAAATTCTTATGAAAATATATTCAGCACATTGAACTAAATGTACCCATTTTATACCGACTCCAACTCTGACTCCGACTCCACCAAAATTGTCAACGACTCCACGACTCCGACTCCACAGCCCTGCTTATCTGCTAGGAGAACAAAACCATCAGGCAAAAATATTCAGTTTGCTCAATTTTTCTCTCCCTCAACATCCTCTGTAAGGGAGAGTTGTGAGCTCCCCATACTTATTAGACTGCCAGCTGAACCCGCCATTCTCGATGAGTTTCGCTGACAATTCTCTAATGTATATGGGGGCCTTAAGTTGCATTTTGGTATTGTAGTCACAAGGACATGTTTTTTTTTCTATGATTGTTGAGAGATATCCCCATACTTAGCTCCCCACAAAGCACTTCTTTTAATCATGACTTGTGTCTACACCTTATCTCAATGTACCAGGTACCAGGCTCATTTTTAGGGGCTCATGCATGTTGAACTGGTAGATGGAAACCGCATAATTAGAGCTGATTTAATTAGGACCCTTGAGAGGTTCCACAGCATGTCCAGTTGTCCAAACATTGTTCAGTGTTAAAAAATCAGTTAGTTCAGGGTCCAACGGTATCTCCCACAGTTGGCTTTGCAGTTTTAACCCAAATCGTGACATAAAAGTTGCAATCATCCTTGCAACCATTGCATATATCTGACAGCCTGAATTCTCTGCAATGATCACAACCTCGCTCACAATCTCAAAACCTAGATTGTAAATATGAGAGGATGAGTTCAGCCACAGTGAATCATCAAAATTGAGAATCCTTCTAAAAGGGTTATGTCATGATTGATGTAAAAAAATGAAAATAAGATATCATTTAGTACATGATAATAGCTTTCTAACAAAGCTAGAACCAGCCCTGTACCTCACATGGATCCATAGATCTCCACATTCACTGCTCCAATTCTTCTGCTAGATTATCTTCAGCCTGACAGCTCAAGTGGGGTGTCCTTTCTGCTATAGCTGTCTCCCTGTAACTGCCACAGCTTCTAACAGAACATATGGTTGGTGGCAGTTGAAGATTTAAACTGAGCAAGTTGAACCAGTTCTGTGAGACGGACAAAAAATAAGGTAAAGAACAAACAGCAGGTTGCACTATACATATATATTTTATTGAAAAGCTAACTGGCTATACAAAATTTTTAATTACAAGCAATTACAAAAGTATTCAGATGCAGCTGGCTGCTGGTTTGAAAAATGTAGAATATGTTTTGTGATACAACCCTTTAATAAAGGCTTTACCCCATGTTAACTTTAAGTGATTAGTTTTTATCTTAGTACTAAGTACAGGTACTGCTATGGTATCTGCAGCTGCCAACAGCTGGAGAGTCACATGCAGGGGCAAAAGAGTCATGTAGCTTCTGAGCCACTGGTTAGGGAACTCTTTCATGAGGAAACTTTGATGGGTCCAAAAATGTACTTGATTTGACCATTTACACAAATCCATGGTAAGTAAAATCTAGTGTTAATGGGTAACTTTCAGACACCCTATGGTATCTGGTTTTTGGTAAAATATTATTCAGGCTGGTGGTTTACCTTCAGATTAGCGAGGAGAAACAAATCTCATTGAAACCTCACAAGACCACACCTTCCTCCTTCATAAGAACAAAAACAACCATGAAGCTGAGCATGGTTATCGTTAATAGGGAAATTCTGTTTTCCCATACTCTTAAAGAGGAGAAAACCTTTAAAAAGATGTTTAAAAAATATAACATGTATGTATGTGCTCATCTTATGTCTTCATAAACTAAATTAACAAAGATTTTATATAGATTTGTAATGGAAATATAGTCTAAGCCTATATTTTACTTTTGCCTTTCTCAAATTCAGAAATATTATTCACTCTTTTTAAAAAAAACCAAAAAAAAAAAAACAAGAGTTATTTGATGGCTTTTATTGAAAAAGTACTACTTACATAACTGTAATGTGTTGTGTTAAGGGATTTATACAAATAGTCAAATGGAGAAAGAACCAAAGTAATTTTGAAATTGCTTTTGTAGGATTATATTAAATGCAGAAAGTCTGTGTTCTAAAAACAATGAAAAGTGCATTTTCTAAATGTAGGTCACAGAAACACTCTATATTTCCATGAAATTGCCAACTTGCATGTTTTGTTGGCATCATATGAATTTGTGCACTTTGTACAACCACTTAAATCATTAATACCTTGGGGAATGTCAGGTTTTAAGTTACATCTTACAGTGAAGAAAATAAAGTATCGAGAGGCAATTATTAGAACCTTGTTTGACGTTTTCTTTGTCCTTGGATAGGTGTAAGAAATGTGGTCATTCTGAATTGTACTGTATGTATAGAGAATTTTTACTGTAAAATCTTCCTTGGTATTATGGCATTCAAAAAGTTTGATGTACTGTATCATGGATCAAGGAAGGATTAGGGAAAGAATTAGGGATTTAAAGGGGTTGTTCTCTTTGGATAATCCTTTTAGTAAAAGTGTCCACCAGTGATAAATAATGTGCAATGTGCTCTGTTGTTGGGGACCTCATTTTTGACCTGCAGTCTGCTGGGAAACCTGGCAAGTTTTGAATTTCTCTGCAGTACCACCACAGCAGAAGTGAAGCAATACACAGACCTCATGTTGGGTCCTTCAGAGTCAGAGACACCATTAGTATCCACCTTATACTCTGGCTAATAGAAGGTACAGATTTTCTTAATAGGGTACTTGAATATTCGTGACAATACAAGATAGAGAGATACATCAGCGCCAATGATTAATATTATCCTATATGTAGGCTGCGATATTGCAGCAGAACTGCATAAACTGCCGCCGTAGGTAATCTCCAATTCAAAAGCACATAAAAGATATTGCGCACTATATACCACAGCAAACTCTATCACCCTAAACTGAATAGATACCTTCCGCACTTAGTATCGCAATTTGACTACAAATTATGTTTTCTCCGCTGTGCCTGTTCTTATTCAGTGTGTGTGTGGCTTGCTTTAGGTGGCTCTATTAGGTTGCAGGTTACCTAATAGATCCACCTAAAGCAAGCCACACACAGACTGAATAAGAACAGGCACCGCGGAGAAAACAGTCAATCATTTTCATAGATTTTGTTATTTCTTGTATGTGTGTGTCTGTCAGATATGCTCTATCTACATGCTACTAAACATGCTACATAGAACAAAACCACAGTGGAACAAGGCTGTAGTACCAAGCACAGCTGGTATGAAAATGACAACCTTCTGTAATGTAAAAAACAAAGAGGTTGCAGGCCTTAAACAAGCAAACAGCTGATCAGCAGGTTTATGCATTTTTTCTGGACTTTGGTTTCCTCCCACACATCAGAAAGAAGAATTAAGGTGAAATTACATTCCCCAGTGTACGGGCAGTTAATTGGCGCTTGTTTGCACTGGCTTGATTAAACAATTAGTTCCTCCCCATTATGTTCTTTATTGGCAGCACATTCCTGATTACACAGAGAGATGTGCTGCCAATAGTCGTCATCCTAATGAAATATTCCCAGCAGCCGATGAATGAGCATTTGCTTGTTCATCGGCTGATCGGGTGCTCAATTATACAAGCCAATTATGGCAAACAACTCCTACGAACACTCGTTCCCTGAAATTGGCCAATAATTATGCAGTCAAATAGACCCTTTATAGGTTTCATTTCTTCCTATGAATGTGGCCCAAGAGAGTGTGTTAAAGAGACTGTAAACCCCATTGGACATAGTGACTGATGTCACCATAGTCTGACTGATGGCTCTTGTACATTGTAATGTAAGTTCAGAATCATTTGCAACCAAGAGGAATTAGGATGTCATGGGAATGTTATCTGCTCTGATATTTAGACTATATTGATGTGGGTGCCCACAATAAGGCAACGTAAAACCAATCATTCAAAAGCAATATGGGGGTCATCGCTAACTCTGAAAACTGTTTTATTCGTACATTTCCAACTTTCAATTAGACTCACTTTTATTTTCATATTTTTCATATATTTTGCTGTTATGCTTGCTTCAGATTACTGAAAGCTGCCTGTGCAGTACCACTATGCGGACAAAATATTTAGATAATCGTAAAGCATTTGTAAGATTAAATCTGAGAAAAATACATTTTATCAACCCCAAGCAGGTTGCTTATTCAGCAATATTTGGTTGTATTTGTATTTTAATGTATATGTTGTAAAACATGTCTTGCCTCCTTGTGACACATTTAATGATTTTTTTACTCATGAATTTTTTATGGATTATATTAGAAAATCTGTCACCAGCGACCTCCCCATCCAACCGCTTGAATAGGCACAAAGCTTTGCTTCATCTGATTAAAGCACTTTTTTCTTTTGTTGATCCAAGACTACGTTCCTGTAGTTAACGTATGATAAGTTATGATACTTTTTCTTAATATGCAAATTAAGCCTTTGGTGCAGTGAGGGTGTCTCCATTGCTCTTGTTGCACACAAGTTCCACTCATTTCAGTGGCAAGCCACTCCCTCACTACTTTGCCACTGCCTGGCCAAGTCAATCAAAACAGTGTGTGACACACAGCTATGTGTCTATGCAAACAGTTAGTGATAGGGAGGTCACTGATGTCAGATTCCTTTTAATTTACATTTTTAGATTTCAAGTTAATGGAACAAATTAGGTTGTAATCTAAGAACAAACTACTATTAGAACCATCAATATTGCGTGTGTAGAATATACCTTATCTTCTTCTGCAGTTCTGTTACAAGATTCAGCATCATATTCAAAAACACTGTCCCTATACTTGTGCAGTCGGTAGGTTAACTTTTGGGTTGTTCCTCCATGCAACAGAATTGCTGCTTGTTAATGTGAGGTTAAAAATATTTTTCATTAATACTTGCCCTACATATACTTCAAATTCAGTGTCTACCTTTTAACATCACATCATATTTTGGTCCAAAACACTATTTTTATAGCAGTTTTGTTTGGCACAGAGCTCCAAATTATCTGCGTAGACCTAGAGTTATCAAAGTCCAGTTGCTGGCAGCCACAAATAGAGAGAGCCGAAGAGCTTACTGCCTAATGTCTAATAGTTATAGGCAGAAAATATTGTTTCCCCTTGGAATGGCTTTAGGCAGCCTGAATTTTTATAGTACAGTTGTAAAAAAGATGTGTCTGAAAAGTTCAACAAAACATATTGATCCAGTGCAAGGTGGACAAAGGCATGAACCAATCTGTTTAAAGGAAGTATGACAATAGGTCAAAGACCATAGAGTCTAAAGGCTGATGTTTACATGAATTTAAGACTGTATTTGATTACACGATCTAGCAGGCGATTGTTGGGAAGGAAGCGTTCCTTCCCTGCAATCTTCTGCTCACTACTATTACATGCAGTGATCTCCTCCACAGCATAGAGAGGAATGATCGTTATGCCATTGCTCTTCCCTATGCTGTCTAGTTGCTTGCCAGTAGCAAACTGTGATTAGACAGCATGATCTGCCGCCGGCAACGATGATTTTTAAACCTGTTGAAATGAGCGTTTGCTCGTTCACCGGGTAATTGGCAGCAGTATTACACTGTCAGATCTTCGCTAATGATGAACTGGCCGACCATTGGTCAGTGTAATACATGACTTACATACAGGCTTAGACCCCATTCACACGACTGTATTATTGCGGACCCGCAATAATATGGGGGCCGCCCGGCGTGTGTTCCGCACCGTTCGGAACACACGCCGGGCGGCCCAATTCAAAATGCCTATACTTGTCCGTGCATGCGGATAAGTATAGGACATGCTTCATATTTTTCAGCGGAGCCGCGGAACGGAGCTAGCTCCGTGCGGCGGCTCCCCGCTCCCATAGAGGTGAATGGGGCTGCATCTATTCTGCAATATTGCAGAATAGATACGGCCCCATTCACACGGTCGTGTGAATTGGGCCTAAATCCTTCAGCTAATTGGAGGCTTGCAAATGTGTCCTTGAAAAAAAAAAGTTCAAAAGGGCTATCATAATACCCAATATTTCTCTATAATACTTGTGTAATTACAATTAAAATAACATACAGTATATGCTACGATATGTCCACCTTCCGTTCAGCTTTTGTGGAATATGTACAATAAATTTAGGCATGACCATATGTGACAATTAGCCTTCAGTCCAAAAGTAGATTTGAAAAGATGATATATGCTTGAAATATGTGTAAGAACTGCATTTATATCATGTAATTAACGTGCCATGCTATGCTTTCAACATACATGTGCATTCTATAGATGCTTTGTGCTCTTCTATTCTTTGCTGCAGCTTATCAAAGAACAGTATCCACAAAGAAGCTGCAACACCACCATTGAAATGTCTTTCAGAACTGCTCATTATAGTCTTGGAAAGCCTCAACAAACTTCACAGAGGTTCTTGTTAATTAACCCCTGTTGTACATGAGGTTTTTTTGTCTGATTTAGTAAAATGACTTACATGCAAACTTTAGAGGGAACTTTCAGTTAAAAGTAAAAACTGATAAAAGTAAAGTATGACTAGTAAGAGACCCTTATCTTGCTGATTTCTGTGGGAAAATGTAGTGAATCAGACTGCAAGGGACAAGGTTTATGGTAATTTATGCTAGACTGTGGATCGAGCTTTGTCATTTGGGATTCAGATGTTGGCAAGCATGATAAGGCACTAAGTCACAATGAGAGAAGAGAGCATTTTAGAGAGTACACCTTTTTTATCTTTAGAAACAATATGGGTCATGGTGTAGAAGCTCATCAAAAACTGATACCGTCTTAGAATCAGTGCAAGGCTTGAGGGGTCATTGCATGACACAGTGATTGAAAGATCATTCAGACAAAAGTGAAACACCACCTCTGTAGGCCCTGTAGGCCACACTACAGATTATAAATTTGTCCCAAGAGTTTCTTTAACCCCTTTTCATTTTTGCATTTTTTTCTTTCCCACGTTCCAAGAGCCATAACTTTTAAACATTTACATTCACATAGACATATAAGGCCCCATTCAGACGACCGTGTTTCACGGCCGTATATGGGCCCTGAAAGCCCGGCCTGTGCTGCCCAAGAGGACGGGAGCACATGGCGTCATTGGTTTCTGTTTCACTGTACGGCGGCGGCCTCAGGAAGCGCACAGCGTCATAGCAACAGGCCGGGCTTTTCCCGTCCTCTGAGGCAGCATAGGCAGGGCTTTCAATGCCCGTATACGGCCATGAAACACGGTCGTCTGAATGGGGCCTAAGGGCTTATTTGTTGCAGGACAAGTTATTCCAGAACAGCTGGAGTGCTGCAGGTTGTTGATCCCTGGTCTAGATAAAAATGCCCACAGAAGAACATTGCACTTATCATTGTATGATGCTATAATTAATTCACTCCTCTCTCCTTATTTCTCTGGTCAGACTGATTGGTCTGACTGAAAATAAGTAAGACTGTCTGCCATGCTAAAATGTCCAATCAAAGAGGAAATTAAGTTAAATATATCTAGAAAACCTTCCACCTATTTGTTTTATAAAAAAATGTACATATAATATTCACATATATGTTGTTAACAGGTGATTAAACAGTTTTTGATGGTGGTCTCCCTTTAAATGGAAAAAAAAGTTGCTATTAGCAGGATGTGCTAATTGACACAGTAATATTTATATTCAGATCAAAGTTGTCCATAATAGGCATTTCCATGATTTTCTATCAATGGCCTCTCCTTTATCCCTTTGTTTTGCTTCTCGGTGGAGGTCATACGAATGGGATCCCCACTGAGTTCACACTATTGGCCAATACTAATGCCTCATTTAGACTGCCTAATTGTCGGGCAGATTATCAGGACTGAACGTTCCTATGAACACTCGTTCCCGATATTCTACCAGTCTAGCCGCAGACAACCCAATGAGTGAAACGCTTGTTCATCGGGTGATTTGATTGTGGTGCGGACACCTCAGTCGTTACTGGGCGGCAGATTGTGCTGCCTAAAAAGCACTGTGCTGCCTATAAACAATGCAGCAGTATGGGAATGAGTGATGGCAGTAGTGACTGATGAGCAGGGAATTGTTGGGAAAGAAACACTTTCCTCCTGACAACTGTCTGCTCATAGGCAGAGTGTAAATTTGCCTTAAGGATAAGCAATATAAAATCTTGGGGAAGACCCCTTAAATTGTCCTAATTTGGATGGATATTTATAGATAAATATAAAAAATGTAAATAAATATATGATTATATATTTATATTGATTATGAAAATGAATTGTTACATATTGGTAGAATATCATAGAACACATTGGCCACTTTCATCATCTTGACCGTGATCTGGCTCCCTAGATATCCTAGCAGCACATTCAGGTGAACTTTAACCTTCTCCAGAGCAGATGGAACATTTTGTGAACAATTAGCCATGTGTAAATGTTAAGTTGTTTACCTTTTGCATACAGTGACTAACAAACGGACGGCATATGCTGCTCTGCTTGCATGTTATCTGGGTTTATTACAATTTAATACTGCATGTTCTGCAAACATTAAAAAAAAGAGGTTATCCACATGGCAGACGTATTTAAAACCTGCCCGGCTTTGCTTCCTAGTCCATGTCTCCATATGCCTTAATATAGCTACGTGGACTACGTGGAAACTTTCCCATTGCAGGTGAAGGGTGAGCTGCATGTACAGCATGCTCTCCCAGTTTATGTACGTTTGAAATCGGCAGCAATTAGTCAGCACCAATAGTGACTTCTCAGACCTTTGCAATCGGCAGTTACGAAAAACAATTCCGCTTAAATCCTGTTCTTTAGTATTTTAAACAGATGGCAAAGGCTTTTCTCCTGATTATAACTTTGAGGCATGCTTTACTAAATGGAATCAGCGGGGTTCATTAAGGTCCTATTTGATGTATCAGTATTATAAAAATACCATGTTAATTATACTCAAACGTTGCAAGTTACCTCCATTTTCCTGCAATCAGAAGATGAGAGAAACCCTGTGAAGCAAATTAGTCCTAATTGAAAGAGGACTGATTAATATTTAAATAAGGCATTGTGTGAGTGATTCTGCCATGAGAAAAATAGGCTGAACATCTGAATTAATTGCATAGCAGGTTAAATTAAATTTTATATAATGGGCTGGAAGATGAGTTGGCACAGTGCTTTAGCAGAGAATACAATGGCATGCTGTACCACTCTTTTCTTTGGCTCTTGGCTACGTTCCATTCAGACCCTTGTAGTCTTTAAGCCGGTATTGTTTTCTGTTTAATGCTAACAAAGGTACAAATGCGAAATTGTAACATTGACAAAAAAAAAAAAAGTTAATCCCGTGATTGAGGCGCAACACCTGTCTGTAGTTTCCCATATTCCCCAGTGTCTACAATAGGTCGAATATTCAGATTTTCTCCTATGTGCCATGTTTCATAATATTTCATGTCGTAAGACGGCACAGGTAGGGCCACCGTGCTATTAGTAGGTTATATCACTGTCTGACATTTTCACTCTGCAGGATCCTACATGTGGTGCTTGTTTAAAGTGATTGGGTTACTTAAGGGTCCCTGTAAGGGATATTTAATCCAACATAAATTACTTATGCTCTTTGCTAGCGTTCAAAGGAAGAGTGTCACGTTGGTCTTGTTGGCAGTTTTCCAGTGAAGAGCTGTTAATTACTGTAAAGCCTGTGAATACATTTAGTGCCCATTGATGCCAAAGGGAGAAAAATGTAGCTAGCAATATATTTGAGACAGAGTCCAAGTTGATTCCGTTTTTAGCCTTCAAACAAATGAGCATATTATTTGTTGCTTTTTCGCCTCTCTTGTTACATTAATTATCTGTTGATGTGTTGATAAAGCGAATGTAATCTGCTCACTTGGATCACGTGTTAAGTATAAAAGTAACAGTTTGATAATGTGGAGCCAACAAGTTCTAGACTATTAGATATTTCAGAGTGCAGAATATTTTTAAAAATTGCCTTCTGGGATTGTGATCAGCTGGGAGCCAAACTTCAGTGGACCAGGGGTCTTCTACTCTATTTTATGCCTGTCAACTCCGCCTGCATTTCTGTCCCTGTAATATTAACGTCTGAGAGATATGTTTTGCCTTTGCCGTGTACTTTATAATGTCATTTAAAATGATTTTGCTAGAATTCACACAGGGAAAAATATATCAAAACCAGAATGTCAAAAAAGGTATATAAATGGCACAAACTTTTGCGCAAGCAGCATTTTTTCACAAAACAGTGCTAATTTTTTTTCTTCATTTTACCCCACTGTCACCATTTATTGGATAGATGGCTTTTTGGGAGAGGTGTGGATTTACACGCCCACCAGATTTATTATAATGGATGCTAGTGACTGACATAAATTATAGTGCAAATACACACTGGCTCATAGCTGGCATAGATTTGCTTTACTGGTGGATATATTAAGAGGCCTGTGGGTCTAAATGAAACTGGCATATCATATGCCAGCATATTCTTTATTAAGACTGGCATATAAAACACCTTTTAATAATTTACACTTTACAGTTTTTGGATATTCATGGGAGACACCATTTGCTCCCATTCACTTCAATACCCATTGAAGAGAATGTGATGGCATAGTTGCAATTACACCTACTCGCCACTGGGATGTCGACAAAGAGAGGGTAAACACTGAAGAGAATGTAGCGCTCACACAAGTGCTGCATTCTCTTTAAACAGCTGATTGGCGGGATGACAGACACCCAACAATCAGAATTTAGCTGAAAAAAAGTTTGTATTCCCACTACTCCTGATGATAAAAACTTCACAAAAGGTGTATTTGTGCTGTTCTCCCCAGTCCCTACCTAGTGCTGTAAGCAGTTTACAATGGTCAAAACTGCTGACATTTCCTTTAAAGGAGTATTCCGGTTACCATATTTATAACTTATGTTTTAGGCTAATTCATCATCAATAATTACCTAATATAATGTCAATTTTACATATTTACCATTCAGTAGTTATAAAAGTAGTTTGTACCTCTGTGTTTCCTCATAAGTTACCATGGCATCGACCTGTAGTTCTGAGCCTTTGTTAGGTCAAGCATGCTAAGTGTGTTGCTATCAATTCTCTAGCTAAATGTTAGTATGCGCTGATTACTGAGTAGAGGGGGCGTGACTGGACCGTACTATCAGGCAGCCAATCAGTAATCATCAACACTCATGAACAAGCACAAACTCACAGCAGGAAAGCTAGGCACTGTGGGAATTGAAGTTTTGTGAGGGAAGATCAGGAGCAATGATACTCTGTGTGTTTCAGACTCACTCAAGAGCTAGACAAATGAATTGCAAGGTATAATGAAACTCTGGTTATATGTATAGGTATGGGTTCTGGTTGGGTCACAGCTTGCAGCTTTAATGCAGTTTTTCAAAAATTAAAGGGGTTGTCCGGGTTCAGAGCTGGGGGTTGTCTGGGTTAAATTCACCCAGGCATCCCGCCTGAACAGGGCATCGGAGCTTCTCATGCTCCGATGCCCTCCTTTGCCCTGTGCTAATTAGCGCAGGGCAAAGGCATTTAGCCCGGTTCCGGTGACGTACCGGGCTCTGCCAGGCGGAGTCTTCCGCCCGGCAGTGAGCCCAGTGACGTCACCGGCGCTGATGGGCGGGCTTTAGCGCTGCCCTAGCCAGTAAAACGGCTAGGGCAGCGCTAAAGCCAGCCCATTAAAGCCAGTGACGTCACCGAACTCACTGCCGGGCGGAAGCTTTCGCCCAGCAATGTGTTATGTAAACAAAAGAGCCCTTGCCCTGCGCGATCCAGCGCAGAGCAAGGGAGGGCATCGGAGCATGAGATGCTCTGATGCCCTGTTCAGGCGGGCTGCTTGGGTGAATATAAGGGTATGTCCGGGTTCAGCTCTGAACCCGGACAACCCCTTTAAGTTACTTTACCTGAATACCCCTTTAAGGAAATGGTAGAGAATAAGTTGATTTCTCTTTGAAAGCACTCTTTTTTTTAGCCTTACTGCACCATACTTGTGTGGCTCTTAGTAGCAGGTCTAATGCATATGGCTGTATTACAGATCCATGTTACACAGATCTATAATACAGCACCTAAGGTGTGCCATAGGCTCATACTATAGAAACATTGCCTCTATTGGAGAATGCTATACCTCAATGAGACCTGGTGGGACTCTGTGAGCCTTTGTATGTGGTCCATATGCATGGCTTTTTCATGTTTGTGAACCATTATTCACTTTTTGTTTATTTCCAAAACTCTAGTGAATGTCAAATGTTATAGAAAGGTCAAGTTTCCCTTGAAAAATTAGCCAATTTTTTATGACTTTTTAGTAATTCATCACTAATTGGTATTCCTCTAACAAAACTCTCCCTCCTTTGGTCTGTCCTAAATGCTGCAGCCAGGCTTCTATCTAGCCACCTGCTATACTGATGCTTCTAGCCTGTGCCAGTCACTGCACTGGTTGCCCATCCACCGCAGAATACAGTTCAGACTTCTCACCCTCACCCATAAAGCTCCACCTCCATACATCGCCTCCCTCATTTCCATCTACCACCCTACTCATGCTCTCTGTTTTGCCAGTCATCTAAGATTAATACCCTCCATAATTCGTACCTCTCACTCCCGTCTTCAAGACTTTTCTCGAGCTGCACCTACACTCTGGAATGCTCTGCCCCGGAATATCAGGTAAATTCCCAACTTCCCTATCTTCAATTGTGCCTTAAAAACACATCTTTTCAGACAGACTTACCAATTCCTAAATTGATTCCTAAACTGACTCTTCCCCTAGTAAAACCTCTTCCCACCGCCAACTCTTTAGACCTGAACTCGATCTTCTGACAGTCCTACACCACATGCAGATCGGCCTACACCACTCCTTTCAGTACAAAGTTGGCTGTACCACTTCATATAACAATAAACTACCTTTTGTGTCACCCCCAGCTCCTCATAGATTGTAAGCTTTTGCGAGCAAGGCCCTCACTGCAAGTATTTCAGTTGTATATTAGCCAGTAACTTTGTGATGTTTTTTGTTTTGTACATGAACCCGGAATATGGTGGCGCTATATAAATAAATATTATTATTATCCAATGAATTATAAGATAATGCATTCACAATTCAACAAAACGATCACATTTTTAGTTTATATATTGATAGCTGACTATGATGGAATTAATATATGTCTACGTGTATTTTTACATTACACAAAGTAGGAAAAAGTAAGAAAGACATGCTATTAAAACATCTTAAACCGAGAAATGTGACTGCTGAAAAGAAGAAAAAATAATTACCTAAGTAGTGTCTGTATAAACATCATAGTAACATTAGACAAGCAATGTTTTTATCTGACAGATCCATATGGTAGATTTAAGAAACAAAAGAATGTAATAGTGAGACAAATCCCATTCTAACTTGTAATTTGATTCTTCTTTCCTGAGAATGTAGTAGGTTCATCTGCTGTATGCCCTGGAGTAACGATATTAAGTAGAAGAAGAGGGAAGGTTCATAGGCGACATAACATGATAGTTTATATACTGATGATGTAATCGGAGACGTTATTGTGATTGTACAATAGCAGTAAAAGTAGCAATGTTACAACGTAACACCAAGCAAATACCATAAATGGTGCTTCTTATCTCTTGTAGTCTGAAAATTTAAAGGGAGTCTGTCACCAGGAAATTCACTGTTAAACCAGGCACAATGCCTTGTAGGGCTAGTTCAGCTGAATTTCATGATACCTTTCACTTAGAGATCCATTGCTTAAATCCATATGCAAATGAGCAGATATGAGCACTGAGGGTGGACCTAATCCACTCTGTACTGTCTTGCTCCTTCTGGTTCCTCTGCTAGCCCCTCCTTCTCCTTGATTGACACAGCCAGGTTCCTGCATAGACACCTGGCCTGGTTTATCAATCAAGATGAAGAATGAGGGACATGGCAGAGGAAGCTGGCAGAGCAAAGGTGCTTAGAGTAGCTTGGGCCTGCCCTTGGTGCACTTAATTGCTCATTTGCAAATGTATTCAAAGTCCTTGTTCTCCAAAATGAAACAACATATTGCTAAGTGGAAGGTATCATTACTTTAAGCTGAGCTAACCTTACACTACATTGTAGATGGTTTGACAGTGAATTTCCTGGCAACAGATTCAGTTTAAAAAGTGTCAAATATATTTACCTTTGGTCCTTGGTGTATACTTAACCTCTGCACAGAACTGCACAAAGAACATCATACATTGCAACCAACTTTTCAGCATCATTTATTTTAAATATATTACTTTTACCAAAGATATCAGAATTATAATCAGCCCAGGATCCAGAGGTATAAAGTCCATTATGAGCAAAACTGACTACCAAATACCTAACTCATCTGTATGGTGGCCACTTACCTACTTTTTTATATATTTGATATACTTTTATATATTATTTATATATTTTTATATGTTTTATTTTCAGATTGTATATTTTGTATTCTATTTTCTATGCAAGATTGGGGAGTGGCAGCCATCTTGCCTGAGCTGTTGTTAACAGCATTTAGAGATGTGCTTTACAGCAGCCACATAGAGAGTTTTGTATATTTGCTCTATGACCCTGTAAAGGGGTCATTGTACAGACATGTGAAGCTGTGACAATCACCTATTGCAAATGGCGGATCCTTTGTTTGCTATAAGTAGGTGTTACATTTAATTGTAAACCTTCTTGTGATGATAATGAGATGACTGCTGAAAAGTAATCTCCACAGTACCGGAAGAGTTGGTATATTATTAGGCCCGGTGGAAAAAAGCTTGATTTAAATAATAGGTAATTATCTGATGACACATTCCCATTAAAGCTTTGACACAGAAGAAATTGTTATAATAATGAGCTTTTCTCAAACAGTATGTTAAAATAAAAAGCAGTCATATAAATTGACTTTGTACACTCATCTCTCACACACACACACACACACACACATAGTGTATATATATGTATATATGTACAGTACAGACCAAAAGTTTGGACACACCTTCTCATTCAAAGAGTTTTCTGTATTTTCATGTCTATGAAAATTGTAGATTCACACTGAAGGCATCAAAACTATGAATTAACACATGTGGAATTATATACTTAACAAAAAAGGAGTTGAAGGGGTTCCCAGAGATGCTTAGCACTTGTTGGCCCTTTTGCCTTCACTCTGCGGTCCAGCTCACCCCAAACCATCTTGATTGGGTTCAGGTCTGGTGACTGTGGAGGCCAGGTCATCTGGCGTAGCACCCCATCACTCTCCTTCTTGGTCAAATAGCCCTTACACAGCCTGGAGGTGTGTTTGGGGTCATTGTCCTGTTGATAAATAAATGATGGTCCAACTAAACGCAAACCGGATAGAATAGCATGCCGCTGCAAGATGCTGTGGTAGCCATGCTGGTTCAATATGCGTTCAATTTTGAATAAATCCCCAACGGTGTCACCAGCAAAGCACCCCCACACCATCACACCTCCTCCTCCATGCTTCACGGTGGGAACCAGGCATGTAGAGTCCATCTGTTCACCTTTTCTGCATCGCACAAAGACGTGGTTGGAACCAAAGATTTCAAATTTGGACTCATCAGACCAAAGCACAGATTTCCATTGGTCTAATGTCCATTCCTTGTGTTCTTTAGCCCAAACAAGTCTCTTCTGCTTGTTGCCTGACCTTAGCAGTGGTTTCCTAGCAGCTATTTTACCATGAAGGCCTGCTGCACACAGTCTCCTTTTAACAGTTGTTGTAGAGATGTGTCTGCTGCTAAAACTCTGTGTGGCATTGACCTGGTCTCTAATCTGAGCTGCTGTTAACCTGCGATTTCTGAGGCTGGTGACTCGGATGAACTTATCCACTGCAGCAGTGGTGACTCTTGGTCTTCCTTTCCTGGGGTGTTTCTCATGTGAGCCAGTTTCTTTGTAGCGCGTGATGGTTTTTGCGACTGCATTTGGGGACACTTTCAAAGTCTGTCCAATTTTTCGGACTGACTGACCTTCATTTCATAAAGTAATGATGGCCACTTGTTTTTCTTTACTTAGCTGCTTTTTTTCTTGCCAGAATACAAATTCTAACAGTCTATTCAGTAGGACTATCAGCTGGGTATCCACCTGATTTCTGCCCAACACAACTCATGGCCCTAAACCCATTTAAAAGGCAAGAAATCCCACTTATTAAACCTGACAGGGCACACCTGTGAAGTGAAAACCATTTCAGGTGACTACCTCTTGAAGCTCCTCAAGAGAATGCCAAGAGTGTGCAAAGCAGTAATCAAAGCAAAAGGTGGCTACTTTGAAGAACCTAGAATATAAGACATATTTTCAGATGTTTCACACTCTTTTGTTAAGTATATAATTCCACATGTGTTAATTCATAGTTTTGATGCCTTCAGTGTGAATCTACAATGTTCATAGTCATGAAAATATAGAAAACTCTTTGAATGAGAAGGCGTGTCCAAACTTTTGGTCTGTACTGTATATATATATATATATATATATTCATATTCCATATACAATTCAATATACTAAACCTGATAACTTCTGTGCTTTCCTCATCTGTTTGTCCATTCCTCAAATTAGAGAACATGTCCTATATTTGGCCGCAAAATGCACACCACGGACTCAAGTCAACTGGTCCTCAAAAAATGGGACCGCAGTTTGTGGACCGCAAAATGCATACAGTCATGTGCATGAGATCTTATTCAAGGTTGACATCTAAGCACATGTGAATATGACTGGTTGTTATAATAGTAAAAAGCGACTCTAGCCATTTTGTACACATCTGTCATTGGCCTGTCAACCTTTGACAGTTTTTAAGAAAAAGCAGAAACAGATGACAGAAGAAGAAATTGGATAAAAATTGACCCATTGGACCTCTAGGTTTATTTCAGTTAAGAATTTTTTCCCTTTAGGAATTGGCAATAGAAGGTAGAGCAGAAACAGAGTGTGTAAAAAGTCTTTGAATTATTACAATAGTATTAGAAAATAATACTAATAATTTAGTTAATATAGTTGAATACATAAGTTGTATGAACACTAATGGACAAGTTGTTAAAAGACTTTAAAGGGAACCTGTCATCAACTTTATGCTGCCCATACTAATAGCAGATTAAAGTAGAGACAGGTGAGTTGATTTCATTGGTCTGTCATTTATAAGTTAAAAGTAAGTGGTTGCCGAGAACCAACATCACAATCATTGCAGACTGGGCCTGGAAAAGAGTCACGGTCACCTGAGAAGAGTCATGGTTATTCATGAATTCCTGCTCTCTCCGCCTACCTGCTGATGATTGACAATCTTCTACCTAGTTTTCTCCCTTTCTTTCTAGGAGAGAACTGACAATCATCAGCAGATGGGCGGGGAGAGCAGGAGATTAGGAATAACCATGACTCTTCTCAAGTAGATTTGACTCTTTTCAAGGCCTGTGCTGCAATGATTATGATGCTGGTTCTCAGCAACCACTTACTTTTAGCTCATAAGTGACATACCGCTGAAATCAGCATTTCTGTCACTATTTTATGCTGCTCTCAGTGAGGTCAGCATAAAGTTGATGACAGGTTCCCTTTAAATCATAATATTGATATTGGTATTTTTATAAATATTAATAACTGGATGGATGTTGGATGAAAGCACAGATGTTTTTTCTATAAAAGCCCAAGTCTAGTCTGCAGTTTTATGTTAAGTTTACATGATCATGACTTTCTCAGTTAATGTACTCTAATAATGTATGTCCTTTGCGGTGCTTTCTAATAATCCATTTGAGTAAGATATTTACTATACAGCATTTTTTACCAGATACCAAGGACCTTTTTTCCATTTTCTAAAGTCAGTTAAGCCATTATAGTCTGTTGAGTTTGGCAGCCATTTTGTCAACATTCCAAAATATATCTAAACAGAAATCACCAGAACTCAACAGCTTAGAGCCGTCACAGATGGCAGTTTTAATGCATTCCAATTTACAGTAAGTCAGGATTTTGCTTTCAACGAAAAAATAATTATATTTTTGGGATGGACTGGAAATGAAAATAATTATTACTCTTTGTCTCAATTTTATCCAATATATGGAAACTACTGAAAGTTGTTTAATTTTTTTTTCTCCAAAATCATGCCACTGAAAGAAAATGTTTTTTAGGATGAAGTCTGTAAGATGAAGTCTTTACTTGCTTGTTGCATCTGCTATTTAAAATGTGCACAATTTTGACTTTATGTTTATGTGACTTTTAAAGTAGTCTGATTGTTTTGGACTAAATGTAGTTCAGATTTTACTGTGTACAATATCTGCTTAATATTAGCATTTTAGAAGCATTTTATTTGTACCCCCTTGTATGCGCTGCATGCAGATAAATTATATATAAACATTATAGTGAGTATATTAAAAAAACATTGGCAAATCTGATATGGTCTGTTATGTCTAACACAGGATCTGAGAAGATGTGTGACAAAAAGATTGTGGTGCACATTTACTAAGTTTCATATTCCAGTCTTAGTTAAAAGCCTGTTTGAGCAAAATGTACCAAATATATTACACTGTGAAGAAAAAGATATGGATCGCACATCCACATGCCGTGCATTAATCTACTGATTCTTAGTGTCATATATAAATTGTTCAGGATCAAAATGCGTAAGCCCACTTACCATGTCAAGGTCGTCAATATTGAGTGGGTCCCTGTACTTAATTCATGTAGCGTCACTTGGTGACCCCCGTTGCCACAACATAGCCCTCGCAGCCGGCAAGACCCTGCAGCCCAATAACACCTTTGCTGTAAGGCTAAGGCTACTTTCACACCAGCATTTTTGTTGGATCCAGCAGGGATCAGCAAAAACAATTTCGTTATTGATAATACAACCGTCTGCATCCGTTATGAACGGATCCGGTTGTGTTATCTTTAACATAGCCAAGACGGATCTGTCATGAACTCCACTGAAAGTCAACAGGGAACAGATCCGGTTTCTATTGTGTCTGAGAAAATGGATCCGTTCCCATTGACTTGCATTGAGGGTTTTGCTCCGCATCCCATGACGGAAAGATGCTTCGGTTTGCTCTCTGGTATGGGAACACAACCAAACAGAACGGAATGCGTTTTGAATGGGGACAAAACCTAAGTGTTTTTCTTTGGTATTGAGATCCTCTGCCAGATCTCAATACCAGAAAATGTAAACGCAAGTGTGAAAGTAGCCTAAGGCTACTTTCACACTAGCGGCAGGCCTGATCCGGCAGGTGAAGAGTGCTGCCGGATCAGGACTGCCGCAGCGACATGTGTGGAGCCGGAACCGCGCTCCGGCCCCACACGTCACACAGTACATACATACACACAGACACACACACATATACACAGACAAATACACATACATACTTACATGCTCCCGGCAGGTCTTCAGAGCGCCGGAGGAGCATGACGGCTTGCACAGGTGACGATTCCCCACAGCGCCCTCTGCTGGGCGCCTGGTGGAATCGTCATCTGTGTGCGCCGTCCTGTCCCTCCGGCGCTCTGGAGACCTGTGGGGGAGCATGTAAGTATGTATGTGTATTTGTATGTATATATGTCTGTGTATGTTTATGTGTATGTCTATGTCTGTATGTGTGTATTGTGTGTATGTGGTGACGGATCCGTCATGAACTCCATTGAAAGTCAATGGAGGGCAGATCCGGTTACCATTGTGGTCACACCAGACGGATCCGCCCCCATTGACTTGCAATGGGGGTCATTCCGGATCCGTCTTGGTGCGGATGCCTGGACTGGAGAGCAAACCGCAACATGCTGCGGTTTGTTCTCCGGTCTGAAGACGGAACGGAATGCTTTCAGGAGCATTCAGTTGTCTTCAGTTCAGTTTTGTCCCCATTGACAATGAATGGGGACAAAACTGAAGCGTTTTATTCCGGTATTGAGCCCCTATGACGGAACTCAATACCGGAATTTTAAAACGCTAGTGTGAAAGTAGCCTAAGTCACCACATCATTGGGCTCTACCAGCCCACAGGCACAACATTACAGCAGCAACAGCTGCCATGCAGCAGCGTGCAATGTGAACAGATTTCAAAATCTCACCTCTCTTTTTGTTCTCAGAAACAAGACTGAGGTCAAATTTGTCTTAAATTTGCCTTAACAAATGTGCTGCATCTTGGGCTCTCCATGAGCCAGCAACCAAAACCTAGACCAGCTATGGGTTCCACAGCTTAGAGCTGTCACAGATGGAAGTTTTAATGTGTTCCAATCTACGGTAAATCTGGATTTCAGCTATAATTTATGCCAGAAATTTAATTTATGCATAAATTATAATAAATGTATTGGGTGGAGAGAACCCTTTAGTTTCACTAAACACTATCCACTTTTTTTTTAAAACAAAGTGCCATGAGTATCTGAAATTCATACCAATATATTTCTGTTCTTTGAATCCATAATATACTTTCACTGTGAGAAGAGGCTTGCTGTAAGCAGAAGAGATTCAAATGTAGAAAAGGGAAGATGCCAGGAAATCAGATTCACCTGGCAACTGGCTACAAACCCTGCAATAAACATTGGTCTATAGCTGGAGGACAGGTCTGAGGAGGATTCAGGACTCAGCATTTGGAATTTTAGGCAGATCCTTTATATATTTGAGAAAGAAACTCAATACCTGAGCTATTATTAATGTAAAGCAAACATTTTAGTGAGTGTTCAAATACATTGCTTTAAAGGATCTGTGAAGTACAACCAAGCCTCGTTCTTTAGGTCACCTTCACACGTGGTAGATTTTGTTGCAGAAAATTTCTGTGACTGAAAATAAATTCCATTCATCTGAATGGGGGTTACACTACATGTGCTTCTCTCCGAAACAACCCCTTTTAAATGAATGGAACCTATTGTCAGACACCCTTGTCCAGTGGTATATTTGGAATAAAACTCAAAATGGAGAAACATCATTTTCTTATAGACTATTCATGTAATAGAAAATGTCTTTGTGTTAAACATTTTTTTTGGTTAAGTTTTTATTCAAATTTTCCATGTCATCTATAGTCTAAAATGTATATAATCCTGTAATTTTCACACTGGCCACTAGGTCTAATAATATGTCATGATTTCCTGATTTTTACAGACAACTATTCAGCAGCTATTATCATTATCACCACAGGCAGAATTACAATAGCAAGTAACACCTATTAGGTATATCTACTCCCTCCTGAACTCTGTGTGGGTCACAGAACATTCCTAGAAAACCCTCCCATATAAGTTAATGGGGTCCCCTCCTGTCTATTGTGTCTATACCCATATGGCTGCTATCAAAAGACTGGAAGTCTTTATTTTAGGCCTAATGGCCAGTGTGAAAACTTCAGAATTTAATATTTTTTTTTAATATTAAATCCTGAACATGGAAATTAAAAAAAAAAATTACCAAAATTTCTCCATCTATGAAAATGTACATACAGCATATCAGCTTCGAACATTTGCTTTAACCCATAGAAGAATACATTACATAATCATTCCTATACACTATAATCTATCCTTCTGTCCATCTATAAATGTATACATATGGCATATCATCTCCAAAGAGTTGCTCTCATCCATAGAAGAATGCATTATTACAGATACATTCCTATAAATGAGCTTTTTTCTGTATTGTTTTCAGTCTGATATTTGCAAGGTATTATTTTTTTTACAGCATGTTGTTTTGTGAATTTAAGGTTGTATATATCTGACAGTTCTTTTGTCTCTACCAGTAGAAAGGTAGGCTAACTGTCCTACATCTGTCTCTTTCCATTAGCATACTTTTCCATTTGTACGCTTGCTGCAATCCATTGTGTGCATTCGCCGAGATAATAAAGCCTTTAATATGATCCAGATTCAACGTTTCAGTGTAGATGTTTGTTTCAGCTTGATAATAAACATTTTTGTTCGCCAACGGCTTCTTATTTTAATTTCTGTATCCTAATGCTAGTATTTCTGTGCTTATAATACTGACTTAGTTTTCCTGAGTGAGTAGATATCAAGTCAAAAACCAAATAACCTTAAACTAAAGCTGGCCATAGGTGTTACATTTTACTTGTGGATACGGTGTAGTTTTATTGGATGCACTGAACCTATGGCCAGGTATGTATCTCCCTACAGGTCAAGCAATAGTCAAGTCTGTTTTTTGGATTTCAACTCCTTATGTTATTGCAGATTCCACCAGAAGCATCTGACTGTCACTTACCACCCCCAAGCAACCTATTATATTATAGTAACTACTGAGTGTTTGTACAAACCCTTCACTAGCTGTCCTGTATGCCTAGAACTCCCTACTACTACTCTCTCTGTCTCACTTTTTTTCTCTCTTTCTCTGGTCCTAAAATCTTTCCAGAAAAAAATATAAGTCCTAGGAGACCAGAGAGTAATATATACCAACTTTTAGAGCAATTGGTGCATACTTGATTCAGGTAGAATGTATTCATATCCACATTGAACTTTTTAAGAAATTTATCCTCAAACCAAGTTCAAGAAATTTGCTCTTCTGTAGTGAGCACCACTATTTGTTTCTGTTAAAAGTACTGGAACCTTAACAGGACCACATGACAAGTCAATCTTAGTCATCTTAGTTGTTTTAGCTCCATTAAAAGGGTTGTGCAGTGCAAAGATATTGATGACCTATCCTCATCAATATCGGATCAGCAGGGGTCTGACTCCAGACAGCACCACCAATCAACTATTTGAAGAGGTAGCGGCACTCATACAATCCTTGCTTCAGCCTCAAAATTACTTGTGTGCCGTCTCCTGAGGATAGGTTATCAATAATGTTGCACTGCACAATACCTTTATGAATATCCAACATGAACAGTCTAAATAGTTTTAGGACCTTGCTCAAACTTTTATCCTCAGTAATACTAATACTATACAGTACCAATGAAATCCTTGAAATCCTTCTATTAACTCCAAAAAAGGTCTATTTCATCTTAGTTTTCCTCTAAAAATATTTTTAAAAAATTATATAATAGCAACTGTCTCAAAGTAGAAATCTATTTACTTTGTTTTATATTTGTTTAACTCTCTTTTAATGTATTTTGTGTTCTAATAATTATTTTTAAGACCGCAATGATGTAGAATAAATACTGCTCTCATTACATAGGTTTCATTAAATTTCATGGCTGACTATATGGAAAAGTTATGTTTTGCATTCACTTTGAGGCTTCTCTTTTAGCTGGTGGGAAGTCAATGGCTTTATGAAATTATACCCATTTTTCCACTGTTATTTTAGGATTTTACAGTTGAATTTTATAAGACTGCTGCATTTCTTATTCACATGTTATTTTACTGTTAGAAATGTAAAATGTAAGATCATAAACTGCCGAACAAATTAAGCCATGAGAAATGGCTTCTGTATACAGATCAGTTTAGAGAGCCTATAATGTTTTAATTTGGCTTTTAACATTAAAAAAAAAGTTTCAATTCTCAAAATTAAGCCCATTTCTGTGTAATTTTGTGGCTACAAACACCTTCTCAAGGATACAATGGATGCGTTATGTCGGTAGGTTAGCTACTATAGAGTTTCTGATTGACACATATTTCAGAAAAACACATATTTTGCAGCAATATTGATTATTTTAATTTCATGCTTGTCCACTAAAAACCTAATCAGAGCTATTGTCATCACTCACATTAGGCCTAGTCCCGATGAGGCTGACAATCTAAATTTCCTCAGACACACATTAGGGTCAGTTTCAGTGGAAGCTAATTAAGTTACTATGTTTTCGGCGCGTATGAGGAAACTGGAGAACCCAGAAGAAATTCCATGCAAACAAGGAAGGGAACATACACGCTTCATGTAGATAACTTCCTTGCTCATATTTGTATGGAGAAACCAAGTCCTTTAAGGCAACAGTTAACATGTTAACCATTGACAGTTTTGGAATGAGAATCCATAGTTTCAGAAGTATTTACATTTTGATGAAGAGGAACCGGGTAGGCACAGCATTTTCTTCTTTGGTCAACTGTTGGGCCTGTTCGATGTTAAAGAGGACCTGACACCTCTCCTGACGTGTCTGTTTAGTAACTAATTGCATTTCTCATGCAATAACCATTCTGAAGCATGATTTCTTATGACTTTATGTTGTGCCATTCCTCTTTTATTCTTACTAGAATTTTATGAATTGCCAAAAGGTCCATCTAGGTGTTACCAGTGGGGAGTGTCGCTGCACAGTCTGACACTGGAAGTCCTGATTGGATAATGGCAGACTGTGCAGGGACATGCCTCTACTGGTAACACCCAGATTGACTTTTGGTAATTTATTCATTAATTTGTAGATGGAAACGATTCTTCAGTTTGCTTCGGCCCATGTAATCCAGCCGGGGCAATTGATTGCAGATGGATGGATGTGCCTTTGTACTGCCTGTACATTGGGCAGTGTAATAGAGCCTGTAGTGTAGTATTGTAACCAGTATGTTGGCTTATATCGTATCCACAGCTGATTGGGGAAACTCATGAGTTCTAACCTATTGTGGATATAGACACATACGGTACTGTTGTATGAATGATGGTTTGGGCAACAAGAAGCATTAGTACTACAGGATGGCAATTAAAATGTATGTGACTAATAGCAATAATACCATTATTTTGGCTTTAGCTATTCCTCAAGATTCCACTGTATTAATAAATGATTATAATTCAGTCAGTGTCTAAGGTAATATACAGTATATGCTTACAAACCCTAGTTGATGAAGAGAAAAGTCAAAAAGCCAAAGCTCTTTAAATGGCATAAACCTCGTTTGCCATAAAGTAAAGTGTTCATTTCTTACTGATTCCTTAATCAATATTCTGCATTAATACCAGTAAGCCTGTACATTGTGTTTTATAAGGAACATGTCTATCCCAAATGTATACTAGTTTATGTATTATTTTTCTGAAATTATTGAAATTTACCACACCCAATCCTTCTGTCTCCCAACATTATTTGTCGAGGGAGAGTCAAGGGCTCCCTATACACATTAGCTTATCAGCCGGGCATGTGGGTTTATTCGATGGTAGTCAAATATGTAGGAGGGCCTTAAGAATGTAGAAAAAGCTTTTCATCTGTTTTTTATGATCTATTACATAAAAACACTCACCAACAAAAACAAAATAACGCACAGGGAAAAAGTTGTTGGAGTTGAATGAAACTTTATATGTGTGATTGTAATGATGATATATGTAAGTGATTACAATGTTAGAGAGAAAGGATAAGTTTCTTGGGGAAAACTGTACAAATGAAAGGAGGCTCTAGTACCTTGTTGGGCCATCTCTAGCCTGGATACAAGATGAGATACAGTTGAGCATGGAGGCATACAGGTTCTTTATGGTATCTTTCAGCACACTTGCTGACAGATGTTGCTGCTGGGCCTGTAGATCCTGCACACTCATAGGTTGCTGAAGCTGACTTTCCAGCTGAACCCATAAGTTCTCAGTTGGCAATAAATCAGGTGACTAGGAAGGCCAAGGTAGCTTTGTGATGTGGCAAAGAAATTCATGGGAAACCTTTGCTGTGTGTCGGCTAGTATTATCTTGCTGAAAAATGCCAGTTGGAAGCTTTGCCATGAGAGGCAACACATGAGGCAGCAGTATGTCCTGTAGATATCGCTGAGTAGTTAGTGTTAGTGACCAGTTGTCGTATGGGATGGCTCCCAGATCATTACACACTGGCAGTTGGGGCAGTGTGTCACTATACATCGAAGGCATTATTAATGTGCTTACCACAAGGCCTCCATGCTCGAATCCAACTGACGGATCCCAAATGGTACCTGGATTTGCCACCAAAGACTATACAGATTTAGTCTGTACAAGTCTAGGTTTCTCGTTCACGACACCATTGCAAACAAAGGCGACTGTGGCTGGCAATGGCAGGACATGTAATGAGCACTGTGACACCAAATTTCCTTCTGCTAAGCACTTTGAAATGGTTCAGCACAAAAAGGGGTGTGTAATAAAGGTGCCACCTGTGTTTGGATGGTGGACAATGAAACTGTGGGAGCTGTGCATGTTTGTTGAAGGATCAAAAAATCCTCTTTACTGGTGGTCTGTCTGGTGTGCCATCCAGAGCTTTTTCTCCATGTGTGAGTGCCCTCACGTAACCAATGCTTTCAACACCGTCTAGGGGGCAGGCAATTCTTCAACTTTCCTGCTTCTCTCAGTACAATGGTGCGCACTCTCTCAAAGTCTGTCAACTGGGCAAAATGTGTTACAGGGGCTTGTCTAGCAGTCAACGATCCCTCACCAAGAGGTACATTACACAAAAGTAATCTCTGAGAACCTTTCCTAGGGCAGTGAAGGAAGCACGTTTGCATCCTCTTGTGGCAAGACCCAATGTTTGTATCATACCACACCTATAATCATTTACATATCTGCCTTAGACACATAGCTACGTGACGAGTTTTGCATTTCTCTCTTGGTGCGTTAGTTCATTTATTTTTTATTTTTTTGTCAGAGTGTAATTGAGATCACTGGACAATTAAGAGTCTGGTAACATGTTTTATTTATATAATCAATTGATTTTAATCAGTTATAATTCATTCTCTTAACAATAGAGAGTGGTAAATTGTTATTTTCCATATTGCACATCCTGTAGATAATATATGGTTAAAGTAGCGCAATGTGTTTTCATCTCATCTTTTATCTAAACTGGCCTTGTGAACGGCAATGAAAATATGTTGTAAACTCACATAAAAAAAGGATTGTTCAAACCTCTGCATTAAATATTCTTTGGAAAAAGTAAAGTAAAAAAATGTAAGAGGTCAGAAGACCAAACATTATAATGATGTCATCTAAATACAGCTTCTGCTCTTAATGGAAGGTAGACTAGTGGCTTTGTTTACATAATTTGATATTTTAATCCAGATGGTCGAGAGAGATTGAAGGGCGTAATCTTCTACAAACTAACAAAAAAAAAGCCCTGACAATTAGATTTGGTTTATATGAAACACATATTTTCCGTAGTACTCAATTATGCGACTATGTTATTATTTTCTTTTATGTTACCTTCTCACTGGATTTTACTGTTATTTTCAGAAATGTAACATTTTGCTTATTTTATTTCTTTAGCTATCCAGCACAAATAATACGGTCATATTTTTGTGATTTTAATCTTTTCTTAAAAATTTGCATTGTCTGTAATGACCTTCATGTTTTCACAATTTTTTGCTTATGATTTTCTACTATTCAAGCTGTTTACTTTAATGTAGCCATCGACACAATAGATTGTTTTTTTTTTATTTCAATTTTTTTTATTTCAGGTTTTTTTTACGACTTTTTTTAAACAATTAATTTACATTTTTAGAATCCTACTCTTGAAACTGCAAATGAAAATCGGCTCTGGAAAGATTAATTCAGTTCTGCTCACAGCTGCAAAGATTGTAGAAATAAATATCATCTTGCAATAATGTATTCTTGACAAAGGGCATAACAAAAGAATGATTTTCACTCAGAGGCTGTGAGGATATTTATTTTGCATGTTGGGGGAGGGGATGCGGCCTATTGCTTGGGACCCTGACCTAGTTTCCTCGCTGCTTATTATTCAGCTATATGTTTGAGGAATTGGTGTAATTTAATTTGGCATATTCTTCTGCATGTCTGCACCTAGCAGTAGGTGCTTGGTAATATTAGAAATGTCCCATGCTGAATTACATTTATTTAAAAAAAAATCCTATTGCACTCTTAAGGCAAAAAGAGCTGTTAATTGTTACCAAGGAACTGGCTGATTGCAGATGGGATGTCTCGTCCAGAGCCTTGCCATAATTAGTAACCACTGTTGACATTTAGATTTAAATTGAATTTTCTTCTAATTAAACCCAGAGGGGGTTGATCCTTTCAGATGTACAGGTTAATAAAATTAGTCAGAAACTGTTAAACAGTAAGCTGAAGTCTCTATGCAAGTTATCCCTGTGTACTGTTAGTCTGTAATTAAAATAAAGCTATTTGTTGCCCGCAGGAGCCTGGGACATGGTGTCCTCCAGCGTGTTGACAGTAAATGGTTAAATCGCAAAATGTTGTGGTCATGTTTTGTTATCATCTGCTATCATAGTGCTTACTGCATGTGAGGATACTAGCACAGAACGGAAACACAATCCAGATGGGAGCTGGATATTTAGTTGTATACCATTTGTGCACAAAGATAAATTAAAATAATGTATTTCAATGGTCCTACCCCAAGCTTTACTGCTTTGCTTCCTGCATTTTGGCCAAGACTGTAAAAGTCTTCTGTCATAGAGCCCTGGGAGACAGTTCATTGCAAAAAATTCAAGCACGTGTGGTTGTCAGTGTGAAGGGGTATTTTACATGGGCCAATGGTTGGGAACGAACTACAGTCATTCCTGATCATTGCCTTCTGCAAGCATGCCACCAATCACCTGATAAACAAGCAAAAGCTCATTTGTTGGAGGATCTCATCTTATCTTCGGCACTGTTGTTTGTTGGCAACAGATCCCACTATGTACACATGGGATGTGTTGCCATCAAATGAAAATTGTATGGTTGTTTGATGGATGACATGATCAATACCAATTAACATGTAAAGGTCAAGAAGATGTAGTCTCTGACTCTACTGATATTGGCATTGAATGATGTGTGCCTACTGTTTGCTATAATGAGGTGGCTGCACATGTTTGGTCACTCTCCATTATAGGATATAAGAGGTATAAACACAGCCAATTTTTTTTTCTTTGATTTAAAATGCAGGGTGATGGTGACCATCTCTTTATGGAAAATGTGGCCTTTGATCTCAGGATTAGAAGAGATTAAAATATTCAGACTCAAACCAGTCATTCAAAACAAAAAAACTGGAATACTGTTTAAGGGAAACTACTAATAATTATATGGCGCCCACATGTACTATTTACAAGTGATAGACATCTTAGTTTCAGGCCTTGTAGACAATTCTAGTAAATCCTATGATTTCAACAGGGATAACAGTATGCACACTGAACTTTATGCATATCACAAAGAGTCTCAAGATAGTTATGTCAGGTCCCAGACTTGAGATTAGTGATCCCATTACCTGTAGTGTTATTAGAGATGTTTTGTATTGATGTGTTTTATCTGGAATGTGGTTTGAAAAGATTTTCACAAGAGTGTTGGTCTAAACAAGCCCTTAGGTAGATGTACTGCTAGTAGAGAGAGTAAAAATGAGTTGTTGCTTAAGGAACCACATTGGTTGGCCACTGGATGAAACTTTGTTTAAGGCAAGAGGTAACTTAAATCAATACAAGTGTTAATTCCCATATTTTTCATGTTTTTCAACTTGCACTTTTTTCATGTAATGTACCTATATTTTCTCCTTCTATAGTTGAATGGCTCTTCATGAAGCCCTCATTATAATTAGCAGGTTGAAAGTAAGTTCATTATCTATGGATATCTGTTTGGATTAACTTTCTTGGCCCTAATTATCTGAGGTTAAAGGACACAAACGTTTGAGACCTTTTTGCCATGTTCTTTCATGATTTATGGCAGTAAAATAAGATAAGCAACAATTTATGTTTTCCACCAATCTCCTCTAAATGCCATACCTAAATTATCATCTTCAAATGAAGTCTATACTTCAGTTACTTTCTCACTCAAGATGCTGCAGTAATATATTATATTCTTAGTGACAATCCTATTTCAGCCCAGGGCCTTCTTCTGAATGCTACTGTCAATGGGTTCCGTTAATCATAAATTGAAAACTATCAGTGTGACTTTCTAAAACATGATGTTCATGTTGGCATTGATTTTCTCACACATGATGAGGATTATCCTTCAAACACACATCTTATTATAACTATGCCAACTCAATTTACGTTATGTTAGATATTGTACAAATAAAATATACACTTTATGTTCCTGTACATATACGTTGTATAAATCTGGAGTGACTCTCCACCTTTAGCATGGTCATTTTAGGCCCAACATTCTGGGCCAATTACTTTATTAATACTGTGGGGAAAATTCATCATTACTCTTACTCTTCCAGATTTGCAATTTGTCAATGTATTTATTACTTATCTGCATTTTACACCACCCTTGCTAAATCTACAAAAAGAGGGAATGGTGAGGGTGGAGTGAGGGTGCTACAAGGGCGTGCCAGAAAATTCCTGATTATTTATGAAAGAAACTGGTGTAAATAATTACTGAAATCTCATTTTGGAGCATGGAGAGCCGGAGGAGACAGGTAATTTATGATGAGGCGTGCCTCATGCCTCCTCCAGCAACGCAGGCCCTATCAAGGCCAGCATAAAACATGGCCTTGATAAATCAGAGCTTTTAGCCTTATAGCATAGACATCAACAGGTTTGTGCCAGAAAGATGTTGCAAAAATGTGCTACTTTTCTTGCATGCTTACAAAAATTAAATTGTGAGAAAAGTGGGCATAGTTAACCAGGAGGGTTAGGGGCCAGAAAGTTTCCATTACATTTATTATAATTAAAACCAGAAAATACCACATAGTGAAATCCCATGCCTGCTTAAACCAGGCATCGATGGCATATTTTGTCTTTAGAAAGACATAACTTTATAAATTTGGCACCTTCCACATTGATGCACATAAGTTTAAGAACAGAGTTGAGTTCTGGTCTTATAAGGCTTGTCCCATAAATATTCTACATTTGTTAAATTAGCACCTGAATCTAAATACTATTGTAATTGCATGTCATGAAAATGTAGTGTAGCCACTGAGTTATTCAACAACATATATTTGTATAGTGCCACCTGCTATTTGTTCTTTATTTCTCTACATGTCAAGATAACGTGACTATTGTCACACACAAACGGGGATTGTACAGCCCTAAAACTTCCCGGACCCACTATCCCTACCTACTTGCATGGTCACCTTAGGAAGTGACCCCACAACTGGGAGAAAGTCCTTATACTGTAATACGTGTGAGGGCAACACAAACAAGGAACAATAAACAGACAAACACTAAGAGAATAATTGTACGGAAAAGGGTCAAATGCCAGTTTGACAATGAAGCACAAAAATGCCAAAGGCAAACAAGAAAACCAAACACGCCAAAATGTCAGAAAGAGGAGATCAATACAATATCAATCCAGAAAGCCAAAGGAATCTTTAATACCACAAGGAGCAGCAAGGGGAGCCAGAGGACAAGAAATTCACTGGCAAATGCATAAGCAGGCACCAGCCTTTTATAATAAGAATGAAGCAGCTCACACCAGCGTCCCTGCAGGCCGGGTTGACGCTCTGTAGCCCCAGCAACCTCATTGGCCCGGGATCCATTGTCAGAATGGGCTACCCAGCAGACCGGGTTCCTCTAGCAACTGGATGCTGCTGCCGCACAGAGGCAGCTTTGGCTGGGGGAACCGTGACATCACCTGAGTGACTTATATTGTGGAGGATGCACATGCTCAGTTTCATCCTCAAACTTCTGCCATGGTGGGTGCGCAGAACAGAAATTTCTGTTGCTGTATGTTAATCCTTATGGGATTTGAAACTCCAGATCAGAAAAACTGAAACGCTGAGTCTCACTCTCTCTTTCTCTCTCTCTCTCTCTCTCTCTCTCTATATATATATATATATATATATATATATATATATACACACACACACTCTCTCTCTTTCCATCTATATATCGTGTTCCTGTTTATATCAACCTTTAGGTTTTTTAATGTGTAGGAAAGATATGGCAACATATTTTTAGCATAGTTGTCCAATCTGTGGCTACAGTGTAAAAGCATAAGGAGAAATTTACATTTTCTTGACATATGTTTTTTTTTCCATTATGTTTTTCTTATTGCATTCACTGGAGTAGAAAATGCATCTGTTGTCCAATCACATACTGATTTGAACATTAAAAATCCTTAAAGAGGAGCTGTCATAATCTCTGAAAATGTCTATTTTAGTAAATACTTGTATTTTTCATGAAATAACAAATCTGGAGCTTCTTGGACTTAGGACTCTGCTTTGTGCTGTTATTTCTAATGGAAATGTATAAATAGCTGACTTGGTTTCACCAGTTGGGGGTTTGTTCCTATACAGTCTGACATTGTCCAATCAGTCCGGACTATGTTGGACTGTCTTTCGACAAGAAGAATAGTAGCACCCAGTTTAGTTATAAATATTCTGGAGGAGTAACAGAGGAATGGAACAGTGCAAAGTTATAAGTAATGATGCTCCAGAAATGCTATTTTTTGAAGAATACAAGTATTTACTAAACCAGTCAGAAGAGGTGACAAGTCATCTTTAAGCTTTTATAGCACTGTGTTGATAGATAGATAGATAGATAGATAGATAGATAGATAGATAGATTAGAAAATATACTGTACAAAAAAAGTCAAATTTTTTGTATTATCAAGTAGTAGTAAAAAATGTGCTAGACCGCTGTTGCATTTACGTATGTTATTTGTAGACTGTTCACTGTTTAATAAACATGCAATGAATCATTAAACATTATTTAAAATTCTTTTTGGACACTTCATTAAAAATTAATACAGGCGTAACTAATTAGAATATCAAAGAAGAGACGTAAGCTCTTGCTATACTCAAAGCTCCGACATTCTGATTCACAGCTGTCTGTTGTAATCAAAGCTATTTGTAGATCTTATATTTTTGTAGAACAAACACTAAAGATAATATAGAACAGAACAACCCATTAAAAAAAAAACCTTCAGTTCACTTGCAGGCTATGATAAATTGCATATGTCTTCCAAGCTTTTCAGACTCATTAAATACAAATCATTACGCTGATATTACTTCTTTATAAGCCTTCTAGAAGCATGGTAAAAACAAAAATAAATTTATTGCCCCGGTGAGAGAAAGCAACTCAATGTAAGCTATTAAAATAAAGAGGGGGAGGTGTTAATAAATAACTACTTATCAGGTGAGAAACCAACGTCATTTTTTTTGTTTTGTTTTTTTGTTTAAGAATTATCGGATTCCCCCGCCCCAGACAAATTAGAACATGGAATACTGCAGTAGAAAATTGGTTTAGGTGTCATGGTAATAGTATGACTATTTTTATCTCGCAGTTGTAAACCATAGCTTACACTGGCTGAAATGACATTGAACTGTTTCTCTGTATGATGATTTACAGCTGGGATAGTGCATTTGTAAGACCAGATGTCACATTTTATGTATTGGAAAGTGTCAGTCCTGATGACTTATGTCTAAAGATCCAGAGCTTGAATCAATAGAATGCAGTCATTTCCATTTCTTCGAAGACTGTTTCCGACATAATATGCACTATATTTCAGTCATTTTAATGATACTTTGAAGTACTGTATTTAATAGAAACAGTAAAAATGGTTGTTTTTTTATGTTCGGCATTGTGTTTCACCCCAATCGTAGCCGGATTTCAACACATACAAAAATAAAAGAAGATAAAAAAATAAAAAAATATAAAGAAATAAACTCAAAAATAGAACATGCCCCTTTCCTTCTTCTTAGACATGGCAATACTTGTTATCCCACAGATATTTAACTCTGATAATCCAGTATTTTGTAAGAGAGATATTATTTGATATCTAACCGTTTTCTGTTACTGTAAAAGGCAAGGGTAAAGAGGTTAACCAACTATTCTGAGAAATACAGGCTTCACTGGTCCTGCGTAGAGATACATGAATGCTGGCAATCTACTGATTCATAAACCGCCGGGGACTGATCAAAGAAAATAGATTGTGGTTATTGCCTTCAATATTCAACTAAATAAACAACAATGTTTTTACCTCAAGACACTTTTGTTCTTTTCCCCTTTTTTTATTTTCATTTTTTTTTTCTTTTTCAATCCAGTACACTAAATTGTGACCCTTTTTCAAATTCACATTTGCATTTAAATAGAAATCCTTCAATCATCTCAGATATGAAAGAAACTATAATATTGCTTCTATTTAATGACTAATAATATTTTTGTTACTTTTTGTGTTTGAAATATAGAAACTTACTTTATTATATTTTCTATTACTCTGAACTTAGCTATCAGACACTGAGAGAAAAATAATGTACGATAAGCACTGAATTACATGGTACAACATTATACACAAACATATAGGGGCGGTAGTTTTTTTTGTTGTTTTTAAGTCTGTTTTTGCTTTTTGAGATTGCGTTGCATTTATGAAATGGTGCACAGTTATAATGTATTTGGATGAAAGAGCAATGTGGTGTACGCCTATGTCTGTTAAAGTACACCAGGAGGTTGCCTGCATGGAGATGTGACTTTTGCAAAAGTCACACATAATAAATGCACCATAATCCAGTTGTAATTCCAATTCTTGAATTTATATTTCGACTATTTAGAAAACTGGTGAACTGTGGCATACACAGGCAAAAGTCACAGAATTTTGCACAGAAAATTACAGGTGCCAAAATTTGTGACAAATTACCACCAAAGAACACACTTCCAATGATAACTGTCCCCCGTAGTGTATATATTATAAAACCATAGTATACAAATGTTATAATTTGTAGGACATTTGAAAACTTTGTTCACTAAAACACCAAATTGGTAAATATGAGCTGTCTTTCTATCTACCCTGTCGATTTATTACATATATAGCAATGATGGTTGGAATTTATGGTAGCAGAATAGCAAGAAAGATGTTGCACACAGCATCAGCAATTTTCTTAGAAACATCATAATTGAGAGTTTGGAATCTGCTCAGGCTTTTGATTTCAAAATATCAATACCAAATATTTTTGTCAGATTTTTTTATTTTTATTTTTTACTTTGTATTTTATGTACATAAGAGTGAGAATTCTTCCTAGCAACCTGAAGCATGGCTAAATATTGTATCTCTTTGTGATCATGTGACCTTTTTTTAAATCTTCCTGCATTTTTCAATCCAGTGAGTTGCATAATGTAAAGAACCACTGGACAATCCCTGCATGTTAGGCCAAGTTCACACTTCAATTACAGTGCCTTGCAAAAGTATTTGGCCCCCTGGAACTTGTCAACCTTTTGCCACATTTCAGGCTTCAAACAAAAAGATATAACATTTTAAATTTTTGGTGAAGAATCAACAACAAGTGGGTCACAATTGTGAAGTGGAACGAAATTTATTGGATCATTTAAACTTTTTTTGTAATAATAAAACTAAAAAGTGGGGCGTGCAAAATTATTCGGCCCCCTTGCATTAATACTTTGTTGCGCCACCTTTTGCTGCGATTACAGCTGCAAGTCGCTTGGGGTATGTCTCTATCAGTTTTGCACATCTAGAGACTGAAATTGTTGCCCATTCTTCCTTGCAAAACAGCTCGAGCTCTTTGAGGTTGGATGGAGAACGTTTGTGAACAGCAGTTTTCAGCTCTTTCCACATATTCTCAATTGGATTCCGGTCTGGACTTTGACTTGGCCATTCTAAGACCTGGATACGTTTATTTTTGAACCATTCCATTGTAGATTTTGCTTTATGTTTGGGATCATTGTCTTGTTGGAAGATAAATCTCCATTCTAGTCTCAGGTCTTTTGCAGACTCCAACAGGTTTTCATCCAGAATGGTCCTGTATTTGGCTCCATCCATCTTCCCATCAATTTTAACCATCTTCCCTGTCCCTGCTGATGAAAAGCAGGCCCAAACCATGATGCTGCCACCACCATGTTTGACAGTGGGGATGGTGTGTTCAGGGTGATGAGCTGTGTTGCTTTTACGCCAAACATATCGTTTTGCATTGTTTCCAAAAAGTTGGATTTTGGTTTCATCTGACCAGAGGACCTTCTTCCACATGTTTGGTGTGTCTCCCAGGTGGCTTGTGGCAAACTGTAAACAAGGCTTTTTATGGATGTCTTTGAGAAATGACTTTCTTCTTGCCACTCTTCCATAAAGGCCAGATTTGTGAAGTGTTCGACTGATTGTTGTTCTATGGACAGACTCTCCCACCTCAGCTGTAGATCTCTGCAGTTCATTGAGAGTGATCATGGGCCTCTTGGCTGCATCTCTGATCAGTCTTCTCCTTGTTTGAGATGAAAGTTTAGAGGGACGGCCGGGTCTTGGTAGATTTGCAGTGGTCTGATACTCCTTCCATTTCAATATGATCGCTTGCACAGTGTTCTTTGGGATGTTTAAAGCTTGGGAAATCTTTTAGTATCCAAATCCGGCTTTAAACTTCTCCACAACAGTATCCTGGACCTGCCTGGTGTGTTCCTTGGTCTTCATGATGCTCTCTGTGCTTTAAACAGAACCCTGAGACTATCACGGAGCAGGTGCATTTATACGGAGACTTGATTACACACAGGTAGAATCTATTTATCTTCATCAGTCATTTAGGACAACATTGGATCATTCAGAGATCCTCAATGAACTTCTGGAGTGAGTTTTCTGAACTGAAAGTAAATGGGCCGAATAATTTTTCACAACCAACTTTTCGGTTTTATTATTACAAAAAAAGTTTAAATGATCCAATAAATTTTGTTCCACTTCACAATTGTGACCCACTTGTTGTTGATTCTTCACCAAAAATTTTAAATGTTATGTCTTTTTGTTTGAAGCCTGAGATGTGGCAAAAGGTTGAAAAGCTCCAGGGGGCCGAATACTTTCACAAGTCACTGTATTTGGTTTGTTATTTCCACCAGTTATTGTGAGCAAAAAAAAAACAGTAGTGAAGCTTACTCAGAGATAAGGTATAATGAAAAGATCTGCACCTGTTATGTGTTTTTGACCCGCACCTGGTTTTGGCTCACAATAACTGATGGAAATAACTGAACATATAACTGTAGTTTGAACTTGGCCTTAGAATGGTCCTTTAGCAATTATCTGGAACCCACAGGGATTGTCTGTCATGCAATGTGACAATAAGTGTTCCATTTCCTTGCAGCACCACCAGAGGAGGAACTGAGTATCAGTACTCATTCAAATCAATGCATTGTCCCTGTACTGCAGGACAGGACACACCCTCCAGAGAAGAAACACTCTTTGCATCCAATCTCCATTCTGAGGATACCGAACATAGGAGCTCCCCGTAAATTTACTCCGAATTTTCTAATAGGGTGTAAATACATATTCTAAACTAAAGAGCCTCTTCAGGGCCTCATGCAGATGTAAGGCTTCATGTGGATTCGCCATGAGTCTTTATTATGGACTGATATACACTCCTTGTACACTTCAGGTGCTCTTTTATTTCCTAATTACATGAATTCTTGTGAAGAGTACCTCCCTAAAACGTTATAGATTGAAGTATAAAGTTGGGGGCACATAGAACCGTTACAGATCAAATATGCCTTAAAGTGGTTATCCTATGACTAATGTAAAAAAATGAAAATCAGACATCATATAGTACATTAAAATCTCTTTCTAACAAAGCTAGAACCAGCCCTGTACCTCACATGGATCCAAAGATCTCCTCATTCATTGCTCTGATAAATTTATATCAAGCTGAAAGCTCAAGGGAAGTGTCCTTTCTGCTGCAGCTAAGGGGGCATATCCGTACTCTCCCCATCACAGCTCAGGAGGCAGTTGAAGGATGAAACTGAGCATGTGCGGCCTTCTCAGTGAGCAGATCAAAGAATTAAAAGAAAATAAACAGCAGGTGGCGCTATGCAGATACATTTTATTGAATAACTAAGTGGCTATACAAGATTTTTAATTACATGCAATTACAAAAGTATTCAGATCAAGGTGCTGGTTTGAAAGCTGTAAAATATTTTTCGTTGGACAACTCCTTTAAAGAAACCATACACCACAGGTCTGTGGTATGACCATTCGCTTGAGTCTCAATTCTGATCTTCTACTTTAAATTTCAAGCACACTATACAATTACAGTCAGGGTGAAATTCATATAGGGTCCACCGCTCTAACACTGTATTAGGGTAAATGGTGGTTGTCACTTTTAAGTCTACAAGGTGGGCCATTTATATGGATACACCTAAATAAAATGGAAATGGTTGGCGATATTAACTTCCTGTTTGTGGCACCTTAGTATATGGGAGGGGGGAAACTTTTCAAGATGGGTGGTGACCATGGTGGCCATTTTGAAGTCGGCCATTTTGGATCCAACTTTAGTTTTTTCAATGGGAAGAGGGTCATGTGACACATCAAACTTATTGAGACGTTCACAAGAAAGACAATGGTGTGCTTGGTTTTAACGTAACTTTATTCTTTCATTAGTAATTTACAAGTTTCTGACCACTTATAAAATGTGTTAAAAGTGCTGCCCATTGTTGTTGGATTGTCAATGCAACCCTCTTCTCCCACTCTTCACACACTGACAGCAACACCGCAGAAGAAATGCTAGCATAGGCTTCCAGTATCCGTAGATTCAGGTGCTGCACATCTCGTATCTTCACAGCATAGACAATTGCCTTCAGATGACCCCAAAGATAAAAGTCTAAGGGGTTCAGATCATATTTATATGTATCCATATAAATGGCCCATCCTGTATATCATAAAGCAAATTAGTGGACCTTTAGCTACTCTCCATTATGTTGCATTAATATTCAAACATTTTAATTAAAATCTATGCCGCCTTTATATAAAATATAACTCGTCCAACATTTAATAACCATTCAACATATTTATTTTCTCACAGGGTAAAATTATGTTCCAGTTATTTGCTTTAATTGGACATGTTTAATATTTTAGTGACAATAATTACCCTACAGTTACAGCGAAGCTGAGCTGACAAGAAGCATCTTTTATGGAACATTTCTTCACCTGGTAGGCATTAATGTACAAGAATCCCACTTATGATTAATACCCTGAGAACGCATGACAGGGCCAGCATTTCATAAAACTACAAACTCTTGTCTTCAAAATCTAAGACTGAAGTGATTTATTGCTGTTTGCCAGTGTAATTCCACCTGCAGATGTCTTTTGTAAAGTAATTATACAGTGATTCATAAGAAGAAAATGTCACATATATATATTGGAAGTCAAATGGAGCCCAGATAACTGTTCCATTTTTTAGGTTTTGCACTTTGACTTCCATTAATGCTAATCTTATTCCATTTTGAGCACAGTGTTTCCAAAAACTGTATAAATGGGCTACATGTCTGATAAAATAATCATTGTTTTAGATTTCTGCCTCTAGTTCTCATCTGTACACTTTTTATGGCTCTCTTCAGGGGCAAACTGGGAACTTAAAGTGGCCCTGGAAAAAATACTAAGAGTGGCCCCATTTTGTAGTTGGGTCCAAATTGATGGAAGGCAGGTCCAGCAATACCATATTGTGGCACATTATACCACCCCAACAGAGCCAAATACCACAATTCATCACAAAATACTGCCAGCAGCACAACATACATCCCCAAAAACATTCACTGGCCGGCTGTAAGGAGGGTTCAGGCGGCCCCCTGGGCATCGGCCCAACGAGAAATTTCCCTGTAAGGCCTATGGCCAAGCCGCCCCATCTCTCTTTCACTGGTTCGTTTTAATGTGGTTGACTTATTTTATTAGAGAGATATGCCCCCATTGTCTGTGATCAGAATACCCCTTTAAAGAAACAATGGGTCAAAAAGGGTTAAAAATAAATAAAAAAAAATCTCATTACTAAGCTCTAAAGATCTTCTGTCGCTGCTATTCTGATGCTGGTCTGGTCCCGGTTGCTTGATACGTCCTCTCATTGATTGACATGCTGAAAATGCCAGGGAAGGCTAGCTCAGCCAATCACTGGCTGACCCAGGTTACCAGTAAGGCCATTGAGGTTGTGTGGCCGTTTCCTGGAATTTCTGGTTTGTCGAGCCAGGACAGAAAGTGGAGAGCAGTGGAGGCTGGAGCGGCATCAGAATTGCAGTGGCTAGGGATTGCTAGAGATAATGCTTCTTTTTTTTCATTTCAACCCTTTCTGGCCCATTTTTAAAATATCTCCCCAGAAAACACCTTTAATACCGGCTTTTATTCTGACTTTACTGCTTTACTTGTATCTGTATAGATCTTTGAATTTAGTTCTTTGAGAGAATTCTCCACTGAGGGTAAATTTACTTAAAATTTAAAGTGAATGTTCATTAGTGAGCTCAAAAATTACACGTAAAACAGTGCCTGGAGGTGATGATTAGTTTTTTTATTTTATTTTTATTTTTTTGTGTTTGCTCAGCTCCATGAAGGCAGAGACCACAGTCTAGCTACAGTACCTTCAGTGAGTCTGAGGTAGTCTAAGACACACCTCCTGACTCATCATTGGCTCAAGCTGCTGCTGTTTCCCTCCCCTTGCAGCTCTGCGTTCTAAGATTGTCAGGCTCCCCAGGAAGTTGGTTCTTGGAGAGCTGATTTCCATTATAGCAAAGGGACAACGATTATATAGTATACAGTAGGTTACTACACCGCTAAACAGGACACACCAGTCCATGGTTTATGTCTGGCATTACAGCTTATCTCCATTGAATTAAACGTGGTTATGGTGAAGAATATTTCCTAAGAGATTTGTCATTGGATGCTCAATTCTGAGCTGAAAATCCACATGTGGAAGTTTAGTTCTGCTCACCTCCGGACAGTTGTGGCACTTGTTTTTAAACTGAAAGCAGCCATGTTTTTCTAATCCTGGACATCCCCTTTTATGTGTATGGGTAAATAGTACAATTTCTGCAATTATTTTCACAAAGCTTATGTCTAGGCTAAGTCTGTTCCATTAGTGTTGGCTTGGAAAAGTGTTGGATTGTCTTGATTATCCTCGGACAGTTATTACAGCGAAGAATATTTCCTAAGAGATTCGTCATTGGCTGCTCATTTCTGAGCTTACAAATCCACATGTGGAAAATGTTAGTTCTGCTCACCTATTCAAGAAGAATGGACTTGCCAGATCATTGGACATTCATTTTTTCCTGAGAATTTAATATAATATCAGAAATGTCACACAAAGTGAGACACTTACTAAGCCAAATGGCCAAAGCTCTGGCTCAATCTACGGCAAAAAAAATAGGTAGACGTGCCTTGTGCCAGATTATTAGGCACCTCACTAGACCGTTTCAAAAAGGGAACAGAAAACAAGGCAGAGCTACAAGAAATATGGACATGTATGTATGTATGTATGTATGTAAGTATGATAAAATGTGCCAAGATTTTGCAATTTTTTCCCCCAAAAGTAGGGGTGAAAATTGCAGTGCGTCTTATAAAGCAAATACAAGTGAGCGCTTCCATTATGGAAGCGCTCACTAGAATGTATTTAGTGCCGGGACCCCCATCAGACCTCAGATCAGCCCACCCAGCCCCATAAGGATAAAATAAAAAACTCTCTCACCTCTTCTGCGCCGCGGCTCCGCTCCGGGTCCGGCGCTCCTCTATCTTCTCTGGGCCGGCTCTGCACTGTCCTGACCGCGTACAGTGGGCTGATATGGGGACACAGTGGGGTGATATGGAGCTAATCTGAGGTCTGATGGGGGAACAGTCGGCTGATATGGGTGCACAGTGGGCTGATCTGAGGTCTGATGGGGGCACAGTGGGCTGATATGGGGGCTGATCTGAGGTCTGATGGGGCACAGTGGGCTGATATGGGGGCTGATAGGCTTATCTGAGGTCTGATGGGGGCACAGTGGGCTGAGAGGGGGGCTGATAGGCTGATCTGAGGTCTGATGGGGCCACAGTGGGCTGATATGGGGGCTGATAGGCTGATCTGAAGTCTGATGGGGGCAACTGGGCTGATATAGGGGCTGATAGGCTGATCTGAGGTCTGATGGGGGTCTGACATGAAGGGCTGATGGGGTTATGACATGGAGGGCTGATATGGGGGTCTGATGTGATGTCCTGAAATTTATGGGGGGTCTGATATGAGGTGTGATGAAAAATATTTTTTTCTTATTTTCCTACTCTAAAATCTGGGGTGCGTCTTATCATCAGGTGCATCTTATAAAGTGAAAAATACAGTAGATAAGGGTATCATATATATATATATATATATATATATACACTCACCGGCCACTTTATTAGGTACACCTGTCCAACTGCTCGTTAACACTTAATTTCTAATCAGCCAATCACATGGCGGCAACTCAGTGCATTTAGGCATGTAGACATGGTCAAGACAATCTCCTGCAGTTCAAACCGAGCATCAGTATGGGGAAGAAAGGTGATTTGAGTGCCTTTGAACGTGGCATGGTTGTTGGTGCCAGAAGGGCTGGTCTGAGTATTTCAGAAACTGCTGATCTACTGGGATTTTCACGCACAACCATCTCTAGGGTTTACAGAGAATGGTCCGAAAAAGAAAAAACATCCAGTGAGCGGCAGTTCTGTGGGCGGAAATGCCTTGTTGATGCCAGAGGTCAGAGGAGAATGGGCAGACTGGTTCGAGCTGATAGAAAGGCAACAGTGACTCAAATTGCCACCCGTTACAACCAAGGTAGGCAGAAGAGCATCTCTGAACGCACAGTACGTCGAACTTTGAAGCAGATGGGCTACAGCAGCAGAAGACCACACCGGGTGCCACTCCTTTCAGCTAAGAACAGGAAACTGAGGCTACAATTTGCACAAGCTCATCGAAATTGGACAGTAGAAGATTGGAAAAATGTTGCCTGGTCTGATGAGTCTCGATTTCTGCTGCGACATTCGGATGGTAGGGTCAGAATTTGGCATCAACAACATGAAAGCATGGATCCATCCTGCCTTGTATCAACGGTTCAAGCTGGTGGTGGTGGTGTCATGGTGTGGGGAATATTTTCTTGGCACTCTTTGGGCCCCTTGGTACCAATTGAGCATCATTGCAACGCCACAGCCTACCTGAGTATTGTTGCTGACCATGTCCATCCCTTTATGACCGCAATGTACCCAACATCTGATTGCTACTTTCAGCAGGATAATGCGCCATGTCATAAAGCTGGAATCATCTCAGACTGGTTTCTTGAACATGACAATGAGTGCACTGTACTCAAATGGCCTCCACAGTCACCAGATCTCAATCCAATAGAGCATCTTTGGGATGTGGTGGAACGGGAGATTCGCATCATGGATGTGCAGCCGACAAATCTGCGGCAACTGTGTGATGCCATCATGTCAATATGGACCAAAATCTCTGAGGAATGCTTCCAGCACCTTGTTGAATCTATGCCACGAAAAATTGAGGCAGTTCTGAAGGCAAAAGGGGGTCCAACCCGTTACTAGCATGGTGTACCTAATAAAGTGGCCGGTGAGTGTGTATATATATATATATATATATATATATATATATATATACACATTGTAAACACTTCTTTTATGAAACTTATACTAGAATCAGGATTTGCCTCCGGTTGTAGTGCTTTGTATGAGGTCCTTGGTATTTACTATGTACACAATCTGAAAACATTATGTATGCATTATTTCCAATTATATTGCACTGCAGAATACTTGAAGAGTTTATAAATATGAAGTATTAATAAATCATATTGGTTGAAGGGCCCTTATTAATCATTTGTAGGCATTCATGGATTATTTAATAAATCTTTCATATACTTGCTGCAAATAATGATATATTTATTCTATTTTATTTCTACTTTCATCTTCAGATATGTAGGAAAATGTGTATTATTTTTTTTAGATTTCTGTAATTACATCTTTCCATGACCTAATTTAATTAAAAAAAATTTATTAATTTAAAAATAAAAAAATATGTAGAGCATGCAGGCACTCTTTTTTAATATTTACCCAGGTACCATAAATGGCTTTAAAAATATGGTTACAGGAAACCTGTCACCTTAAATATGCAGAGTAATCTGCTTGCAGGAGGAGCTGAGCAGATTGATATAGAGTTTTGTGGGGAAAGATTCAGTAAAATTTGTATTTCGTACATTTAAATCTCAGCTCTTTCTGGGCTTTGAAGTCCAGGAGGCGGTCCTGTCAGTGATTGACAGCTATCTTTGTTTTGTATACAATCATAGAGGGAAGCCTGTCAATCACACATAGGACCGCCTCCTGGACTTCAAAGCCAAAAAAGAGCAGAGATTTAAATGATTGAAATACAAGTTATAGTGAATATTTTCCCACAAATCTATACATTAATTTGCTCAGTTCCTTCTGCTCTATAACATGCTGCCCTCGGATTACTGTCCTGCAACATTATGAAATAGGGGGTTTGTGCTCAGCTCTTGATTTGTGAAAATTTCATTCTGTAGACGGACAATTATACTTCTAATCTATACAGGACTGCTTGGTATAAAATAAACCAGAGTAGGATCGGGACTACCACTTCCGACGGGTCAGCACAATTGGCGAATCAGAATAGTATTTAGTAGGACAATGATACTTCTGATCTATACAAGGCTGCTTGTTATGAAACAAACTGGAGCAGGAGTGGGGTTACCCATGTGGAAGGGATGGGTCAACATAATCAGGAATAGTTTTCAGCTTGTGTGGGATAATTTACAGGGATTAATGCCCTTCACATATGTTAAATCTTTTGAACAATTAACAACATGGTCTCTATTTTTCTTTAAAAAACTTTTTTTGTGTATGGTTGGTCAGAAAGTATAGGATGCTTTGTTCAAAGTTATGCAACTTGGAATTTTCTTGTTATTGTTTATCTCAATGTGACAGTAAAGTCCATTATTTAATATTTGATCATGTTAATATCCCCTAAGGAACATGATGTGGGACATAGTGGCAATAAATCATCAGATGAATTACAGTTTGGTTTCTACATTGTAAGGAAGGCTACTTTCACGCTAGCGTTGTTTTATTCCGGTATTGAGTTCCGTCAATACCGGAATAAAACGCTTCAGTTTTATCCCCATTCATTGTCAATGGGGACAAAACTGAACTGAAGAGAACGGAATGCTCCTAAAAGCATTCCGTTCCGTCTCCAGACCGGAGAGCAAACCGCAACATGCTGCGGTTTGCTCTCCGTCCTGGGCATCTGCACCAAGACGGATCCGTTCGTTGTGACACACTAGTAAACGGATCTGTCCTCCATTGACTGTCAATGGAGTTCATGACAGATCCGTCACCTTGCCTTTTCCCTGTCAGCTCCATCCAGCAGGGGGCGCTGTTACACAGCTGTCTTTCACACGAAGTGGGGCCGCAGGAAGCTGCTTGGACGATGCGGGGAGGAGCTGGAGCCCCGGAGAGCCCGGGAGAGAACACAGGAGGCTGTCTCAGCACAGTATATATTTGTAAGTAACCCCCCGCCCCCAGTGTCTGACACGTATGGGGCCGGAACGCGGTTCCGGACCCACACGGGCACCTGCGCCAGCACGGATCCGGCGGGACCCTTCACCCACCAGATCCGTGCTGCCGCTAGTGTGAAAGTGGCCTTACTATTTTAGGATAAGGCTACAACCAGACTTTTTGTAGGGCTGTAATATTTATTTTTACTATTAAGTGACTGATACAGTCCAAAGTTGCATGAGGGAGATTTAGTAAGCCTGACCTTTTACTAAATTAGGCCTATCTCTAATCTTAGTAAATCTGGCAGGCCTTGGGTGGCTCTGTATCTTCCTGTTAAGTGCTGCCTCTTTTTCTCACCACTTTGGTAAGGTAAAGAGTCGTAAGTTATGGAACAAATATGGCTGCATCTCAATATTTAAAATTGGAAAAATCTCCCTACAGAAAGTCTGTGTTTGTCGCTTCAGCCTTAAAGGCTTAAAGCCTTAAATCCAACAGTATATCAGACCTCAAAGAAGGACTGATCTGTAGTGGTGATCATACTTACCTGGTCCCCATGGCTGGGTTTGGTCTCTGTAGTTCCGCAGCCGGCTCTTTATCTACCTGGTGCTTTATCTACCTGGTTAACATCCTGTGACTGATGCAGCCAAACTATTACCTGCAGTGGTCAAGTGTCCCCCCGCCCCCATCAACAGGATGTTGATATCAGCGGACCAGAAAATTTGTACCTATGACACTGGCTGACCTGTTACATGTGCACTTGGCAGCTGAAGACATCTGTGTTGGTCCAATGTTCATGTGTCCGCATTGTTGAGAAAAATGAAGTTTTAATATATGCAAATGAGCCTCCTGGAGCAACGAGGGCATTGCTGTTACTCCTAGAGGCTCTACCCTCTTTGCAGCTGTCGCGCCACACACTTTATTGACAGGGCCAGGCAGATGTGATCACATTTACACTGTCTGTCCCTGTCAATCAAAGTGCAGAGGGCATCTAGGTGTAACAGCAAAGCCCCCATTGCTCCTAGAGGCTCATTTGCATATATTAAAACATTTTTCTCAGCAATGCTGACACATATGAACATAGGACCAACACAGATATCTTCAAAGACTTCTATTTTTTATGCAGATGAGGGCATCATTGTATCAAGGAGTGTGGCCTATCCCTTTCTGTGGACCTCATCTCCTCAGCTTTCCTGTGTTGGCCACACTACTTGGTGCACTAAAACACTAGTTTGAATAAAGAAGTTTTTTTTTCTCTGAAATGCCGCAACTTATTTTCACAAGACAGGTATCATTTTAATCAGCAGGACCAACTCTACCAGACAATGTGTCTGATTTGATGAGATTGATCCTGCTGACAAATGCTGTTTCACATAGAGATTCAAACAGATGCGTAATATTTCCTACAATCTTCCCAACTTTCCATAGGAACAATTGTTTAAGTACAGTATGATGGGAAGTATGGATATGTTCTCGTCTCCCAGAGCTTGTAAAACATAATCGGAATCGTCATCGTATCATGTGAATATTTTTGCTTTTATGGACAGCTTTAATTATCTTTTAATTACATTTTCCTACATAGGTGTCAGTTCACAGGTGCACATTGTACACAGTAATACTCAGAGTAGGAAATTCATCATATAGATAAAATATTATAAAAATTATTGGAATTATACATTTTCTTTCTACAATTTCAAGCTTGGATATCAATTGGCTTTACATGGATAAGAAAGTTTTTTCCCATCTGGACTTTTATGGCATATCCACATCTTTGAGACCTATGCATATCTAGAGAATGGGGCCTCACCTCAAATGTGCGGTTCCCTCCATTCACATATATAGGGGTTCTGAAAATAGCAGCTATAACTCTAGAACCAATATTTGTTATTAATGAGCATCCGTCAGCCTGATCAACCCTATCAAACAGGCATATTGCCTGTTAAGGTTGATCATGCTGGATGAAATGATCCCTCTTTTGTTGAAATTTGTGGCCCACCAATAAGAAATTTACAGTTTATTTCATATGCCCTGAGGGGTGGACTTAGCCCCTTGAATCACCACTTCACCACCACCTTTCCACTTTATCCACTCACTCCCTCTTTTCCCTTGAGTGACAGGGTGAGTCCTCTTCAATGTCTTTCTGACCACATGACTATAAATGCACAGTATATCGATGCCGAGATCCGGGCTGCACATGTGCTGATGATGTTCAGACCTGCAGAGAGAATTCCCTGTCACTCGAGTAGAGGACTATGGCTAAGGGGGAAAGACCATGGTGCAGCGGTGCTGCAAGGAGCTAGGCGCACCCCTTGGTGCACTGAACACTTGATTAGAATATGAAATTAATTGCAGATTTCTCAAGAATTGGGCCACGGATTTCAACAAGAGAGGGGTCATTTTGTTCGACATGATCAATGCTAACAGGCAGTTTGCCTGGTTTAATAGGGTTAATTATGCTGACAGGTACTCATTGAATGCTAAAGTTAGGAGATATGGGGTCACACAAGAATATACCCCCTCCATTATAACATGTCATCTTTATGTGTTACTCTTGGATCTAATACTAAAGGATGAGTCATTTGAAAATGTCACCAGCTGAAGGAGTCAGCACAGCTCTGAAACAATGATTATAGAGGAAACAGGAATTATATATATATATATATATATATAATGTACAACCTAGATGACTGGACATCTTCTTTCACAGAGCTAAGTATTGAATTTTTCTTATTTCATATCATTGGAAATAAAATATCAAGACAGCTATTCACAGTTAATTCTTTATCTGCAGGAGAGCTGTTTATACATAGCACTGGAGAAAGGCACACGTAATAAATAACGGATGCAGTGGGAACACTAGCCTTAGGTGGACTTGAAATGTTTCATTTTATCACTATAAAAACACAGCAAGGCTTGAAGTAGAAGCAGTATAACAAGGGCACTAGCTCTTCCATCATACAGTAAACTCCTGCCAGCACTGAGATCTTTCACCGTGATACTCTAGTTCTATTTGTCAGAGATCAGAGATTATATGAGACTTGCTGTTTCCATTGATTATGCTGTAAAATGAAATTAGCGCTTGTTTCCTTGTTTCTCTATTGCATGCTGGGTCAAAATTAATATTTCTAATTTGTATGAAAGAAATAATAGATAATTTTTCCATTACACGTCACTGTTGACTACTTTTGGCATACTCTGCAGCACCTCCTACCTATTAGGGTACAGCCACACATGGCGTATATGCAGATTTTCCTCAACATGCAAAGAAACAAAGATGAGGGAAGGTCATACAGCTCACCACTGAACCACTATGCAAGGTCCAAATCCTGGGAAAATGTGACATGCACAGAGAAACCGCTCCAGAAACAGTCCAATACCGATAAGAAAAATCCAGCACTGCATTTCGATAAAACAATTCTTTATTGGTCACTTCTTTAAAAGATCCATAAAGTACAAATTCACATTCTACGCATTTCAGATGAAGACATGTTTCATTTATGTTGCAGATTTCTGCCATGAGTTTCATTCTTTTCAATGCAGATGGTGAATGGTGATGGTGAATCTCAAAATGTTTGGTACTGACCATAGTTATGCTGTTTCCTCTATTTTGATGTTAGCAAAGTCTTTGATACTATTTGTGCCTTCAACAATTATTAAAACCTGATTTACACCATTATAAGTCAGTGGGATCTATTTGAAAAGTAATCTGTCATGGCTGTCAAGACTCCATTATGAAGCAATGATGCAACCATGGACAGAGTCTTCAGGAACAAGGAACCATTTTGCATATTTACTGAACCAGATTGTGAATCCTATAGCTTTTTTGTCAGGTTTGTCCATAATTAGGATGGCATTGCCCTCATTGAGCAGAGTACAGATTGTGGCTTAATGTAAAGCAAAGGAAGAGGCTACCGTGCATGATCTGCCCAACCATGGATGCCACATGTCAGTGCATCCAGAATCTTCATGTGGGCCTAGCCTTAATCTTACTTGATTCAGTTCTTGAAACAATATTGTGTTTTACCTCTGTTAGAACATGTTTCAAATGTAATATTCTAATAATATACCAGGACAGCTTTTGATCTACAGGATCAACAGGCTCCTGTTGTCATAAGTACTCTGAACAAATTATTTTATACAGTGCATATTAGAAACAAGGCAGTGATACAGCAATATTATTCATCAAAAGAAAAGATGTGTTGGGGAGCGCCATGCCAAAGAAAACCAAACTTGGGCACATGAGAAGATCTGTTACAGTCCAATCCAATACAGATGATTGAGTAATCTTGGAGATTAAAAACAGAAGACTGAACATTTTGGAAAAACATTATTTGTGTGGTCACCAATGCCCATTATCAAAATGACTGACTGATGGATTAGGTATTGGAAATGCCAAATGAGTGGTCAAACTGGTGCCTTCCAACATCGGGATACTGGTTTAAAATATGAGTGCTGGTCCAATTGTCTTCCTTTAAAGTTGGCTCTGGTACTTGTGCTGAGGAGAAATTAGATGGTGAAACCCACTGGGACAAGGACTGGGACCTTTTTAAAAGCTAAAATTGCATACAACGTTTTAAACATTCATATTTTTTTGTGTATATAAAGCAAAAAATAGAGATAATTTTACTATTACATGATTTCATGGGCCTTCATTTCTAAATCACTTAGATGGAACAAAGAGGGCTGATCTGTAGTCAACCTAGGACCACAGTATCAGAGACGTACAACATTATATCTTCATAGGTCCATCCACCTTGTAACCTCTCTGGTGAACGTTCTTAAAGCTTTTGGTAATTTGCCAAAGAAAATAGTAAGACCACATTGTGATGACACTTACTCATGCCTAATGCATAGTTTGTTAGCTCAGTGAAATACTTCACCCATTGTCCTGAGATGTCATAGGGCAGTTTTAATGAAAACCTGAGGGCCTTAGAAATGTAGGATGGATGAAGTAAAATAAAGACCCCAGAACAACTTTAATATATTTGGATAAAAAAATTGTGTTAATTTATATCTAAAAGTTTGGAAACCTCTATGCAAAGTCTCATATTAATTAACTAGTCAGCTTACTAATTTGATGTTAATTGTTTTGTTTCATTATGTATCATTGATGAGTTCACATCACTTCTGATTTCTCTAGAGACTACTTGATAAATCTGTTGAATAATCTTGTTGAAGACACTGAATTACACTGTAGCACATAAAAACAAACCATTGTGCTTCTTTTATAGTGCTTTATTCCTACTAGACCAAGTTAAATATGTCCATGCCTTTCTATGTTTATTGGAAACAATATCAATGGCATTATTCTCTCTGTTCTTTTAGCCTGTAGACTTAGTTTACTAAGGAGCAGTCTAAGCCACTGTATAACAATTACATTTTTGCTATTAACATTGTGAATTCAGTAGAACAATTTAATTAAAGGACAATTTTTCTAAAATATTACTTACATAAAAATCCAAGTTATTTGAAAATAAAAAAAAAGAAAACAGAAATATGCAATGTTTCTAAAATCTAATAGTATAAAACATAATGGCTGTACAGGTGTACAACATTTAATTGACTACTTGACTATATCAATACTTGATGTGAAACAGAAGTCCTCTGTATTCATGAGCTATGGGCTAACTCCACCCACCGTTGTAGTTCTTCAAACTGATTGACAGCTTTTCACTATTACTGTACCTAGGGAGAAAGATTTCTACTAGTGTAAGGTGGAGGTTGGCAAGAACTCTTGGCTGACAGCGCAATGCAAAGCTGCAAATAAAATAAACTGTAAATTTCATAAAAATACATCTCAGACAGCAAAAGCAAATTTTTTTGTAAAATTCCGCAAAGCAGCCGAATCAAGTTTATGAATACTTTGCTCATCTCTAATGATAGACACAAAGCTGAAATCAATGTCTCTCTCATTACAAAAATGTGGTTGACAATTCTTTTTTGTTTTTTAATCTTTATGTGTTGTTACTGCTTTAGCATTCTTCCTAACGTATTAAGTAAGATACATCCACGATTTCAATGGGAAATGCACACTCAATTTCCATATGGAGTAATACCTCTTAAAATGTATATATTTCAAGCTTTATGATAACATTTCTTTAAATTAGCTTTGTATCCTCTGGAGATTTCACAATCGTATTAGAAAAGGCATGAGGGAGAATTCCCATCCACTCTTCAAAATTGCCTGTTTAATAAAACAATATTCTGTAAGCTTATTATTAGACACCTGAGATCACTCTTGCTGCCCTGAGCCTGGGCCACATAAGAGTGCATTTGTTTAGTGCTTCATAATCACAATAATGTTAATGTATGAAAGAAAACATTTAGCTCCTTTTTTGTTAAATAAATCCCGGCAAACTTAATTATGTTAGCTATCATAAGTGGTGTTCAAGCAGCGAATTGAATTTGGATGGCCTGGAGGGAACCTAGGAAAAAATCCCAGATTAAACATAATCAGTGTACCTACAGAAATTCTTATTACCTTGCCACAAATCAGGTACAATTGGCATATTTTTGTCTAAATGACTTCTAGAGTCTAAAATATGCTACCTATTCCTGGCCCATGTACATAAACTATGGGGGAGAGTTATCAAAACTGGTGTAAAGTAGAACTGGCTTAGTTGCCAATAGCAACCAGATTCCACCTTTCATTTTTCACAGCTCCTTTGGTGGAATCTGTTTGGTTGCTATGGGAGACTAAGCCAGTTTTCCTTTACACCAGTTTGATAAATATCCCCCTTCGACTCTTTATTGGAACATTTAGTCAAATTCAAGCTCCGTACTATAGATCCAGCATGTGGAGCACATTCAGAATGATTAAATAGGCTAGTAAACCATAGGTAGATAGCTTTATATGAATAGCTTGTTTTAAAGGGAGTCTCTCTGGTACTGTATGGCAACTAAAGCACTAACAGAGTATATGACTTAAATGTTCAAACAGCTTTGTGGACTCAGACATAGCATTGCAGAGTGGTCCGAAGTCCTTCAGGTGCTTCAGATCTCACTTGTTCATCTTGCCTAACACATCCCTTTTGACCTTGACTGATAGATACAGTCTTTGGCAATCATACTGTCATCTGGGAATGAATGGCATGTGCACAGTACTTACCCTGCGTTAGGCAGCACCTCCCAGATGTACTAAGCAGTGATGTTGTTTTAGTTGTCATAATCAACTTGACAAATTCACTTTAAAAGGATTACTTTCTTTGGGCAATCCTGAAAAAGAGATGGTCACAGGGTGTCCTGCATCCCCAATGTCCATCTTTAGTCTGTAAGGAGACTTCATAGCAGATAAATTACCCTGCAGTGCCTCTACAGGACAAATGAGGCATTACATGGTTCACATATACATGTTTGTAGTCACTCTCTGCTCTAAGTAATTGATGTAGGGACTGCTTACTATAAACTCAGAATGCCTTAGCTGAGTATACAAATTAGCCCGCTTTCCAAAGAGAAAATAAAGCTGAGCCTCTAAGGCCACCAGATTGAAGTTAGCTATCCTACAAGTCAATGCTCAACCTTTTAAACAGGAGATAACACAAGACTATAGCTGAGCCAGTCCCTTATCTGCAGAAAGCTATTTTGGGGTGCTTGAGACTCATCATTGCAGAGTAGAGAGTACTGGCTTCACTGGCTAGACTTTGTCAGTATTTTGAGGTACTATTTCTCTTTATGGAAAGTGCCTAGAAGGTGTAAGGCGCCATAAGCCAGTAAATGCTCCTCTAGAAAAAAGTTATGCCGAGCCTCTAATGCCACCAGATGTAAGGTAGCTATCCTTCAAGTCAATGCTTAGTTGAGTATACATTCTCTATCACTGTGATAAAAGTCTATCAACTGGAAAGAAATGTATGCACACAGTGGAATTCATTTAAAGGGGTTGAGCCAAGTTTAGAAGTTATCCCCTATCTACTAGTAGGGAATAACTAACTGATCACTAGACGTCTGTCTACTGGGGCCCCATTGATCTCAAGAATGGGGGTCCCATTCTCCTGATCTGATGGAGCGGTAGGTTGGGCATGTGCCCTGCCACTATATTAATTGTTTATAGGACTGCCGGACATAGCCGAGTACAGCACTCTCCAATTTTCGTCTGTTACATAGTAAAGGAATAGAGAGACAGGGCACATGCTTGACCTGCCAGTCCATCAGGTCTAGGCAACAGGACCCCATTTCTTGCTATTGTGGGAGTTCCAGTGGTCAGATCCCCAGTGATCAGTTAGTTATCCCCTCTCCTTTGGATAGGAGATAACTTCTAAACCTGGCTCAACCCCTTTAATTTGGCATCCAAATATGGTACTTCATTTGCATGTGCCGAGCTGTTATATAGTGGGGCTTTTCACAACAGAAGGGGAAGAATTAGCAGAGGTTAATAATTAGATATAACATCTAGAATAAAATGTAGACTAGTTGATAAATTGGCATCTACCAGGCACTGTTGATGCTGGAATAAAGGAATTTCTACTTTTTGATTAGTTAATTTCTTCTTGATAGACAATTGATGCAGGATCCACTTATATCATTAGCAGCCAAACAAATGTAAAAATTGCAGGAATAAATGGAGCACCAACTTTTCCTTTGTTTAAATGATCAACTCATTAGCAGCGGTAGCAAATTAATCCCACAATTAAATCAGTTTCACTCCACTCGCTAGAATGAGGCAAAGCTGCTTATTGTTAAAATAAATGCGTGCTTTGTCTTTTTAGCCACAATTGAACAGCAACCATTGGGAATTTCTTAATCTGCTATTGATGAAAAAATAAAAAAAAGATTTCTGCTGATGGCTTCTGGCAGGTGTGGCTGCAAATAATACTTATGCAGATGGATGCATTAAAATAAGTGATATCATCTCTGCCGGTATGATAGCAGTACCTCAGGCAGAACATTTTCTATAAAGATGTCACCACTTCATGCATCAGTTTTTCAATTTTTTGGTGGTGTCCATGAAAAACACAAAAGCCCTGTACTTTTTCCCAGGCTTTCTGTTACAATAGTGACTAAGCACATTCAAGGTTAAAGAGTCTCATTTCATGTTTGTCACTTCTCTAGCAAATCTTTGATTTGTTTCAGTGAACAAAGGCTGAGAAGAAACTTGACAGATATCCACTGGGGATGCATCTCAGACCACAAAGCCCCATTGCTTTGTGGAAAAAGTTTGATCAAGGACGGAGATGAAAAGGAATTGTGAGAAAGTGTGTGTACACTTCTGAACAAGGCCATAACCATCTGTATGACATCTAAAAAAAATTTAGTACAAGGTTTCACATGAAACACTGACCTATAGGAGCATCGCTTAATCTAGTATCACAGTTTAATTTAGCAGGTAATAGAGAACAGTCTACATGGAAGTCCTTGCTAAGTGATGTTGTGTAGCACTTAAACCAATCTAAAATTGACGTGGAGACAACATAAAGGTATAGGTATTAGATTAAAAGTGAAAGAGAAACGAGAACGAGGGTTCATATATACTTGACCACAGTTTGGATTCTGAGTTTAGATGGAGAGGTGAGCTTTTGAGATCTGTTTACATGGGGCAGTGCTTCATGGTGGCTGTGATTTGTGTATCTGGGCTGGTGGGGCCCAGTGCCCTGGTGGCTTAGCCTCATAGTAGGGGTGTTTTTGGGATAGGTCTGGCTGCCTGCAGGTTAGCAGTGGTCACCATGTGGTGTTGTGCCAAATAGAATAGGTACCCACTCAAAAGATTCTACTTTACTCTACATGATGAGTGGGGCTATGCATTTTGATTGAAATGTATTCTAAGTGCCTTGTGTATGTGTTTATAGTGCCTTGTGTATGTGTTTTATGCTAAGAAGCAATAGATCAATGCTTGACATATGCACGTGTGATCCATGTCTTTTTTTTTCTTCTACAATTTAAAATTGAAAGGTTTTTTTCCAGATTTTAAGAAAATTGCCTATCAGCAGGAAATTGTATATAATATTTTTTTTTTTAAATTACGTAAACCAAGGCTTCAGCACCAACAATCCTCTGGTCCCCTTTGGCATGGATGATGTTACAGAAATAATTCATGTGGCCACTTTGCTGATCGTGCCTAATATAGAGCTGTAGGGTCTCTGTTTCACTGCATGGACTTCATGGAGACAGCTTTGCAATGTGCTTAAGATCTAACTTAGAAGTTAGGTAAAAGTTGTCCAAACCAGATGATCACAGCAGGACCAGTCAAAAATGTCATATGCATGGGAGCTTAACATCTGTTCCTTGATGATAGATGCTGGAGGAGAGAAAGATCGGCATGTTGGATTGCCAGGGGGTGTCTCCCCTGAAAGAAACATGCACATCCAGCCAAAAATGCATTTTTATTGTACAGTTGGGTGATAAAGCTTCTGGCTTAAAAGGGTTTTACGAGATTTTTTTTTTACTGATGTCCTATCCTTTGGAGAGATCATCAGTATTTGATCGGTGGGGGTCCTGCACTCGGGACTGCCGCCGATCCACTGTTCAAGAAGGCAGCAGTGCTCCTGTGAGTGTCATGGCCTTCTTGCTGCTTACCAAGTACAGCACCGTACATTGTACAGCGGCTGGGATTGGTATTGCAGCTCAGCCCCATTCACTTCCATGGGGCTGAGATGCTCCTAGGCTACATTATCAATGAAAAAAAAACTTTAACTATATAAGGTTATTGTTGCAAAATCATGATATGTTAATGCCCTTGTGGGTTCTATTTAATTCTGTAAGAATTATTAGGTAACATGGAAAAAACCCTCTATTCTCAGATTATTTATTATACCTGCCTACAATTTCTTTTTGGTTGCTATTATTGAAGTCATACTTGGCAAGAATAATTCCAAATGTTACATCTCAATGAAATGTACTTTTCCACTGGAAAAACATTCAGATTTGAGCAAAATATCATGTCCATGTGAATAAAATATTTATGTTCACCTGGTATGGGTCAAGTCTGTGGCTTGTTCACTCTTTGCATTGAGAAGTCTTTAAATCCCCCCAACCACCAAAGCTTACTTCTTCTCCTGTCAGGCTTTTGGCCTTTAAAGAGCCACTGCACTTTCACACAATTTCATTTAATAGAGAATGGTGTACCTAGCAAATTTTTAAATCACTTCATTTAAAAAATATGCCTGCATCCACGTGAAAAAGCTAGGAAGTCTTGGCAACTAGGGGGTCTTACTTCCACCTAATTTGCAGTCTGCCTGTTGTGAGGCAAGATTCGGCCCTAGTAACAGAGACAAAGAAGATGGCTGACAGTAAATGGGCGGGTGTCAGAGGTAGCTGAGATCCTGAGCCTGAGAAAATAACTGCTTCTACACTGCTTTTGAAGATTATAGGAGCCTACTGTGTATCTGTAGGTGTTATTTCCTGCTCCTTATCTGTTGTGTGAGCTCCAGAGCTGAAAACAAACATTTTGGGAAGTAAAGGCCCTTTTAGACGGGCCGATGTGTCTCCCAGCCCGAGCGCCGATCAGCGCTCGGGCAGGGAGCCTTTACACGGCCCGATGAATCGAGCGCCGGGCCGCACAAGTGATCGCTGTATCACTCGTGCGGCCGGGAAGCTCCATACTGTCAGGCGCACATCGCCTGTTTACACAGGCCGATGTGCGCCCGACAGATTGGATCTTTTGTAGAAACCAAAAGATCCAATCAGCCGACGAACGAGCATTTTGCTCGTTCGTCGGCTGATTAGGGACACTTTTACACGGGCCGATTATCGGCACTAGTGTTCCTAGGAACGATTTTTCAGCTACTTTCACACTAGCGTTTTAAAATTCCGGTATTGACTTCCGTCATAGGGGCTCAATACCGGAATAAAACGCTTCAGTTTTTTCCCCATTCATTGTCAATGTGGACAAAACTGAACTGAAGACAACGGAATGCTCCTGAAAGCATTCCGTTCCGTCTTCAGACCAGAGAACAAACCGCAGCATGCTGCGGTTTGCTCTCCGGTCCAGGCATCCGCACCAAGACGGATCCGGAATAACCCCCAATGCAAGTCAATGGGGGCAGATCCATCTGGTGTGACCACAATGGTAACCGGATCCGCCCTCCATTGACTTTCAATGGAGTCCATGACGGATCCGTCACCACATACACACAATACACACATACAGACATATACAAATACACATACATACTTACATGCTCCCCGGCAGGTCTCCAGAGCGCCGGAGGGACAGGACGACGCACACAGATGACGATTCCATAGTGCTGGCAGATTTCAGAAGGGATACCCCCCTGCTTCTGAGTGAAATGCATCTAGATGTGCAGCTGAAACAGGCAATAATATGGCTGAAAGAAACATTAGGGAAGCCCAAAAAAGACCTGTTCCTTCACAGTTATGACTATACAAAGAAGCAGAGCCTTTATGTGAACTTCTTTTGAAAACCCAGGTACACTTTAAGGCCATTTCTACACATGACTAAAAATACAGTGGAAATGTCTGTTGCAGTCTTTGTCTGGGAAATGGCTGTGAATTTTACCCTCTGAAATGCACGATTGAGATCCGCAGCATAAATTGACAGATTGCTGTAGATTTTAGAAATACATTTTTTTTTGTTATGCAGTATGAGGATGAGATTTCTTACATTCTAATTCAATTTTGTTGCTACTGTACAATGCCGCATGAAAATCCACAATAGCAAATTCACAGCATTTCAGTCAAGTGTGGACTACTTTCACACTAACGGCAGCACGGATCCGGCACCTAAAGGGTGCCGACAGATCCGTACTGCCACTGATACATGTGTGGAGCCGGAGCAGCGCTCCGGCCCCACACATGTTAACACACACATACATACATACTTACATACTCCAGCCAGGGACGCCGGCAGAACGTCTTCACGCGCCTCCTGCGCGCAGTGATGATGATTCCCCACAGTGGCCTCTGCTGGGCGCAGTGGGGAAACGTCATAGCTGCGCGCAGGAGGCATGTGAAGACATGCTGCCGGCGTCCCTGGAGTATGTGAGTATGTATGTGTGTATGTATGTATGTATGTATGTCTGTCTGTATGTATGTATCTATCTCTGTAGCCGGATCCGGAATGACCCCCCATTGCAAGTCAATGGAGGACAGATCCGGATTACTGGTGTGTCCACACCAAACGGATCCGTCCCCATTGACTTGCATTGGGGGTCATTCCGGATCCGTCTTGGTGCAGATGCCTGGACCGGAGAGCAAACCGCAGCATGCTGCGGTTTGTTCTCCGGTCTGAAGACGGAACGGAATGCTTTCAGGAGCATTCCGTTGTCTTCAGTTCAGTTTTGTCCCCATTGACAATGAATGGGGACAAAACTGAAGCGTTTTTTTTCCGGTATTGAGCCCCTATGACGGAACTCAATACCGGAATTTAAAAACGCTAGTGTGAAAGTAGCCTTAGCCGAAAGATGTATAATGCAACTGTTCATGCAAATGCACCCTGAAACTTAAAAAAATGCATCAAAATTGGTGTTAAAATGACTCAGGTAAATGCTCCTTAAAAAATGAACAGACCCTTTTTCCATTGGACATACATAAAACTCAGGGCCTTACCAGACAAACTCTCCATTCTGTTTTGTTCTTATGAAGCCACAACGCATTTCATGGATGAATAGAGTGGCGCTCTGGATAAATGTTCTCTCCCCTCACTGTAATCTTGCATGACACTCCTATTTATTTGATTTACAAATCAGTATTAAGAAATACATTGTTTTAATAAGATAAGACAGAGGGATACATCATTATGCATTTTGTAACTAATCTACTATTTGCCTTCTCCCATGAGAAACTAGGCAATTTATTTAGCAGTTCATTAGGCCCAGCAGCAATATCTATACATGGTACATACACACTGATCCATTTTGTTTGGTAACAGATTGCGGATGAAAGGAAACCATTCATTTATTACTCGCTTGCTATAATTACTACGGCACTAATTACGGCAAATCGCTGACATGCCCGCTGAATGAGTGTCACAGCAATGTACAACAATACAACCTGAAAAATTACTTTTTTTTTTTTTTATGTGACCGCGTCATCTAACATATTGGGAGTTTTTTTTATTTGTTTTGTTTTTGTTTTTTAGTTAGCCTATTAGATGTTGAAAAGTGTTTATCACTGCTAAACGTTTTACTGTTATTTTATATTGCAGTTTGACGGCGATAATATGTACATGAGCATGTCAGAGCCAAACCAGGACTACGTGCCAGCAAGCCAGGTGGGTTAATTAATCTTCTATGCCTTGTTTCAAATTGTAATTAAACAAATTCAAAGAGCTGCATTGCAAATGAGTGGCACTATCCATAACTGCCGCAATCAGGAATTATCATAATTTATCAACAAAGCATTTAAGGCTTTTTTGCCACTTAATGAGATGGGGCTGATAGAAGAAGAAAAAACATGACGCGATGCTAGTGTTTGCCGAGAAATATTACCTTGTTCCCTCTCCGGCGTGTAAGCAGCTGTTTTACCAGCATGATCCTTCTTAAACAGTTGTTTTTACCTTTAGGAATAAACTCTTTACAGGTGCCGCTTATTTGGATTTGTAACTGCAGACGAGTTAATCATTTTAAGCTGCTCATGTCACTGAATGTTTTAATTAGAAATGAGAAACAAGCTGAGATCCAGCACATATTTTATGGTTAAAGTTTTTATCTGGAATTTATTGGCATGAAAACAGATCGGCGGGGTGCACGTTACCAATTACACATTAACAAAATAAAAAGGTTTTAAGAAGTGTACTAACGGATCGGAAGGAGGAGGCGTTTGTTGTCTTGGCAACGTTTGAGGACCATTCTCACGTAAGGGTAGCGATGTGGAGTCAATATCAGAAGAAGAAGGTTGGACTAAAAATTGTTCAGGCCAGGTTCGACGTCACCTTCATGACCTGAGAGCCCTAGATGTGGACCCAACCTAAAGCCCTTACTGTATTCTTATTTGTACCATTGCTTTTAGGGGAAATTACAGCGCTTCACGCAATGACCAGGTAATGGCACATGGAGAATTTATGGGTCTGACCATAGGGATTCCTGTGTGGCATAAACACTAACTATTTTATTTTATTAGGCCTAGGCTTCTATTGAAAATATGAGGTCAGCTAGGAAAAAGATCATCAACAGTTTGTTTTAATGAGTAGTCCACGAATGTATTAGTTGTAGGTTAGAAGGTGCAGATTTGGAACACGTTTGGTGGGATTGCTTGGAAAAAAAGGAATTTTGGGGTAGAGTGTTTGAGGTAATGGAAAAGGGGTATGGTAATAAAATAGATAAGAAATACCAATGTGCAATATTGGGGGATGTTAGTGAGTATAATGGTGGTTTAATAGAGAAAGCATTGATATACGATATATCGAAAACTCGGTACGGTTTCGGTACCTAGTGCGGTACCGAAGCTCGATACCGAGTTTTCTTGCAGTCCGATACTTAGAACATGGCGCGCGCATCACTTTAATGCGTTGCCCCATGTTCTAATATCTGCCTGCCGTGCTGCCGCGCTGCCAGGGCCCCCGCACCCCCCTCAGATCAGCCCACCCAGGTCCCAGCCACTTAAAAAAAAAATCATACTTACCTGTTCTGGCCGCCGCTGTCCTCACTGGTTCCGCACTCCACCGTCTTCCCTGGCGCGCACTATGACCTGACGCAGCGTCAGGTCATAGTGAGCGCCGGCAGGCAAGAGAGTGGAGCGGGGAACCTGAGGACAGCGGCGGCCGGAACAGGTAAGTATGATTTTTTTAAAGTGGCTGGGTGGGCTGATCTGAGGTCTGAGGGGGGCACAACTCGCTGACCTGAGGTCTGATGGGGGCACATGGGGGCACAAGAGGCTGGTCTGATGGGGGCACAAGAGGCTGGTCTGATGGGGGCACAAGAGGCTGACCTGAGGTCTGATGGGGGCACAAGAGGCTGACCTGAGGTCTGATGGGGGCACAAGAGGCTGACCTGAGGTCTGATGGGGGCACAAGAGGCTGACCTGAGGTCTGATGGGGGCACAAGAGGCTGACCTGAGGTCTGATGGGGGCACAAGAGGCTGACCTGAGGTCTGATGGGGGCACAAGAGGCTGACCTGAGGTCTGATGGGGGCACAAGAGGCTGACCTGAGGTCTGATGGGGGCACAAGAGGCTGACCTGAGGTCTGATGGGGGCACAAGAGGCTGACCTGAGGTCTGATGGGGGCACAAGACGCTGACCTGAGGTCTGATGGGGGCACAAGATGCTGACCTGAGGTCTGATGGGGGCACAATGTGTTGATCTGAGATTTATTATCCCTGTACGGTGACATCTCTGTGTTTATTATCCCTGTACGGTGACATCGCTGTGTTTATTATCCCTGTACAGTGACATCGCTGTGTGTATTATCCCAGTGCAGGAAGAGGTAAGTGGTCTGTGTTTGTGTGTTTGTTTTCTATTTTTCAGGGTCGTGAATGCAGAGGACTACGTCGGATTCGGTGGACTACGTCGGACCAGCTTTTTTTTTTTTTTTTTTAAATAAAATGGTCAAACAGGTGTCTGGGGGAGTGTTTATTTCAATAAAATGTTTTATACTTGTGTGTGTGTATTTTTTTTTTACAATACTACAGTTTTAGTAATCACGGCTATCTACAGACGGCCCTGATTACTAATACTGGGCTTAGTGCTTGCCGGTATGGCAAGCCAGCACTAACCCCAACATCTATTACCTCGGCACCCACCGCCATCAGGGGTGCCGGGAAGAGCCGGGTACCCGCAGGACCGGACCTTCTAAATTGAGGGTCTGGCTCTGGGGCGGCTGCAGGCTGGTACCATTAGGCTGGGAAGGGCCAATAACCGTGTCCCTTCCCACCCTGGTAGTGCCAGGCTGCCGCTGCTGGTTGTATCTGGCTGGTGAAGGAAAAAAGGGGGGGACCCCATGCCATTTTTTTTTCAAAAATTTCATTATTTAAAAAAAAAAGGCGGGTTCCCCCCTTTTTTCCTTCACCAGCCAGATACAACAAGCAGCGGCAGCCTGGCACTACCAGGGTGGGAAGGGACATGGTTATTGGCCCTTCCCAGCCTAATGGTACCAGCCTGCAGCCGCCCCAGAGCCAGACCCTCAATTTAGAAGGTCCGGTCCTGCGGGTACCCGGCTCTTCCCGGCACCCCCTGGTGGCGGTGGGTGCCGAGGTAATAGATGTTGGGGTTAGTGCTGGCCTGCCATACCGGCAAGCACTAAGCCCAGTATTAGTAATAAGGGCCGTCTGTAGATAGCCGTAATTACTAAAACTGTAGTATTGTAAAAAAAAATACACACACACAAGTATAACACATTTTATTGAAATAAACACTCCCCCAGACCCCTGTTGGACCATTTTATTTAAAAAAAAAAAAAAAAAAAAGAGCTGGTCCGACGTAGTCCACCGAATCCGACGTAGTCCTCTGCATTCACGACCCTGAAAAATAGAAAACAAACACACAAACACAGACCACTTACCTCTTCCTGCACTGGGATAATACACACAGCGATGTCACTGTACAGGGATAATAAACACAGTGATGTCACCGTACAGAGATAATAAACACAGAGATGTCACCGTACAGGGATAATAAACACAGTGATGTCACTGTACAGGGATAATAAACACAGTGATGTCACAGTACAGGGATAATAAACACAGTGATGTCACAGTACAGGGATAATAAACACAGTGATGTCACTGTACAGGGATAATAAGCACAGTGATGTCACAGTACACCTGTGCAAACAAGGCCTGGGGGGACCAAGATAAGGCTAGGGGCTACACTGAAAAGGGCCAGTGGTGCACAGATCAGGGGTAAGGGGCAGGGTCACAAGCAAGGTCCTGGGGGGGAAGGGGGGGGGGTGAGGGGTGCACAGATAAGGGCCAGGGTGGCGCACACAGGGGGCAGCAGAGACGACAACCAGAGAGGCACAGACAAAGAGGGAGTGGGGCACAGATAAGGGCCCGGGGCGCAGACCAGGAAGAGGCGTACAAAGACAAGGGCCAGATCCCAGGGGTGCAGACAGGGGCCAGGTAGGCACAGCCAAAGGGGCGCAGATAAGAGCCAGGGGCTGCATTGAAAGGGCCAGGGTGGTGCACAGAGCAGGGTCAAAAGCAAGGTCTGGGGGGGGGGGGGGGGGGGTGAGGGGCGCACAGATAAGGGCCAGGGTGGCATTAATAGGTTCTTCTTTATTTTGGCGAGGTATCGTATCAGTATCGAGTATTGTGATACTGATACGATACCTCGCCGATATTTTGTACGTATCGGTATCGAACTCAAAATTCTGGTATCGTGACAACCCTAGTATAAAATATTCTTTGCAGCAAGGCTGGTTATAGCTAGGAAGTGGATGGAAGTAACTGTTCCTTCAATATATGATTGGAAAAGAATGGTGGATAGGATACTGTTTTATGAAGCCATAATTGGGAAAAATAAAAAATCTGAAAAGAAGATAATAGAAGTAGTAGAAAAATGGGAGGTGTATTGGCAGGAGAAGAGAAAAACATAGAGAGTAAGTAATGCCTAACCGACCAAGGGGAGGGGGGGAGGGAGGGTATTGGTATTATAGGCATAATGTGTGAAATAATATTGGAGGATGTGGATGTTTATTTTAATGATAACTAATTGTGATTATTTATGTAATAATTGTGGTAATAAAAAAAATTAAAAAAATGGTGCTTTTTTCCAGAATCCCCATCATGGACCCACTGTGGTGAGCATACCTACCTGATCTCCACCACTGGGTTCCGGAACTATTGTTTCCCTCGTGGACTGCTGGTCCTGTAACTACCCATTTCAAAAATGAAGGTTGGCATTTACATGTGATCCATGTGTTATATCACTGTGCCACATGACACATGCGTGACACTGTAAACAGAAGGACGAAAAAGCAGGGCAAATAAGCGAAGGATACCAGATAAAAACTTCTGTAATGAAACGCGTTTTGAAGGCGTGCCGCCTTCTTCATCAGATGTCATTAACCTGTTCTCTGTTAGTCTAGTGCCATTATTGAACATAATTCATCATGGAGTATCTTGTGTTATAATTTTCCTTCCACAACATGGGTGACACATCACCACCATGGTCAGCTATAGGCTGTGGCGATCACATGACCCATGAAAAACAGGATGTTAACATGGGTAGATACGGGGCCAGAGGTGAACGAGGAAGGATTTAAGGAAATGAAACCCAGCAGTGAGGACCAGATAAATATGCTTACCATTGCGGGTTTGGCTAGGGGCCTGAACAAAAGCACAAGTTAAGGAACAACTCCTTTAAACTAGGAAAATGATTGTTTGCAATGTTAGGCCACTGAGGCACAAATAAAATAAATAAGTGACTCTGCCACTTGGCAGAGTCACTGGGGATCACTGGACCCAAGCTCTGGGCAACCGGACAATAACGACCGCTCCCGAAGGGCGAAATAATACAGGAGACAAGATACCCAATAGTAAGGTAACAGCTCACACCAACACGTACTGCGCAACAGCGCTTAAGACTGGAGCCAGAGCTTTGGCTACACAGACCTCCAGATGGGCGACGCCCACCGTGTACCCGTGCTCCAGGAGGGGGCTACGGCACGGCCGCAAGCGTGGCCTACAAACACTCAGAGTAATTCACACGAAAAGACTGAGACAGTGAAGCAGGTACGGGAGCCCACGCACCAGTGCAAGAAGGCACTCAAACATACAAGACACCATACAGCGTCAGTAGCAAGGGGACCGGACCGTATAGCACATGAACAACAAGGCACCGGCCCTGCCCAGCAGAAGCTCAGGGTTTAAATAGCAGTGAGCTAATTGGCAGGGAGTGGTGCCTGACATACTTCCTGTGAACGTCTGGCAGAAGTGACATCACCAGGGGTCTCAAGGACCTGGCGCATGACCACTTCCTGTGAACGTCTGGCGGAAGTGACATCACCAGGGGTCTCAAGGACCTGGCGCATGACCACTTCCTGTGCCGGACCTTGTTCCCTGTAGTAAGACTGTGGGCGCAAGGATACCGCACTGAGATTCGCCCGTACCCCTTCACCAACACCCGCAGCCCGGGAGGGCAAGCGACCGCGTGCACGACGTCGATGCACGCGCCTTACATGCAATCATTAAAGAGCACCTTTTATTAGGATTAACCCTTTTAAGACATTCATACTGCCTGGTAGGGTTGATCCTGCTAATTAAAATGATTTATGTTTTGTAAAAAAAAAAGCATTTTTGCTGTGTTAGTACTGTACATGATCATGAGGCAGGCACTCTCTAAATTATACATCGCAAAAACATTAAAATAAAATTAGACCTGCTCCTTCAAACAATATGTAATAAAGTACATATGGAAACAATGTAAAAATGGATTATTCTGCATTGCACTGCTGTTATACTTACTGTACATGAAAACTGAAAGCTATATAACTAGCTTTTTGGAACATTTAGGCAAAGGTTTTTTTTGTTTTTTTTTAACTCTACATCCCCTTTAATATACACCAACTGAATCTCAGAAGGGGTGACCACTGGGATCCTCACTGCCCATGAGGATACCAGTGACCCCAAAATGAGGGCCCCAAGTCTCCTGTGTGCAGGGGCAGATTGGCCATAGACCGTACAGAGAAATTTCCCAGTGGGCCGATGGCCAGGGGGCCACCAAAGCCCTCTTGATGGCTGCAAGCCAGGTACATAATGATCTGATGCTCAATGGCCTCAGGTGCCCTCCTGAACTCAACCGTATTACTGTCCTCATGATGGTGATACAGTTAAATATTGTGGTGAGGATGGCAGTATTTTGTGCTGCTCTGTGGTATTTGGTTCTGCTGGGGCGGTATTCTGTGCTGCACTACAGTATTGCAGGCCCCACCTACTTCAACTGTCCCGGCCTACCTGTTTTGACCCATCTTCTGTCAGTTTGAACCCACCTACAACATGGGCCACTTTAAGGTTTTTTCTAGGACCACTTAAAATTCCCAATCTGACCCTGCCTGTGTGCATAGAATGGTAATGAGCATGCATAACCACTGTTCCTTTCACTTTTATGGACTGTCAAAGATAACCAAAAACTGTAGTCCTATAGCTTGTGAACCGAACCAAGACAATAGTAACCTGCCAAATTACTAAGCCATTCGGCAAGAGTCAGAATCTGACATCCACATCAACAGGCACATCAGTAGGGGATGGTATGGACATCTTTATGGCCATTTGTGTCCCCAATTTTTCAAACCTCCAAATTCAAGCCCATTTTAATAATATTATGAGCATACAGTCAGTAAATTATGAATAAATTTTGCTTTCTTCTGCTATCAGCTCCTGAACTTCCTCTCCTACACAAGCCTACACTATGCTGACTTTATAACCTTTGCGGATGAGTAAATAGACATGCACAGTATTTTAGTATATGCAGTAAAAAATTACTCATTGTCAACAGTTCATCCACGTAATTCATGTGTATTCTGGTAATTATCAGATAGTCCTCACTGCAAAATCATATTGTATCGATCACTAAAATGACATGTTTGCAGAAGGTCTTGCCACCATAGTTTATAGGAACACATTATCCAGTCTATTGATTTCTTTTTCATATTCTCATTATTTTCACTGACATGAAATGTATAAGTACTACTATTTTTTAATCAAAGGTTTCATCTATAATAGTAAGGCCTCATGCATACAACTGTGTCATATTTCGGCCCACAAACCGCGAATGCGCAAAATACAAAACCTTCCGCGTGCAATTTTTCTCACTCTCATCAGTAGAAATGACTGTTCTTGTCTACAATATGGACAAGGACATGGTTTATAATTTGCGGAAAGGACATATGGATGCGGACCGCACGTGGATGACATCCGTGTACTGTCCATTTATGTTTTGTGGACCCATAGAAATGCAAAAAAAAAAAAATGCAGATCCAACAGAAATGCAAAATATGGTCAGTGAAGGGACACAGCCACATGGGACATATATATAAATTTTACATGCATGTGGAAAATTCGCAGCATTTACAAAAAAGCAGCGAAGATATTTTACAAGCTGTGGAAATATTCCAAAATTTGACATGCGGCGCATATTTTAACTCTGCAGAATCTCAATTTATGGTAGGGATTTGTGCTGCAGATTTCACACCTTTCAATGCTGAGGGTGAAATTTGTAGCACGTTTGTTGTGGAATCTCCACAATAAAACCCTTACTTACTTCACTAATTGCCATGGAAAGATCCTCAAAATATGAGGAATGTATTTCATTATATTATTATATAACACTTCTAAATAAAAGATCAGTTCAAAAACTTTGAAAGCTTCACTACAGGAACTACATACTGTACATAAAGTGTAACTAGTATTGTATACCTTCGCAGAATGTACTTCTACCCCAAGAATATGGCACATTTAGTTGCGTCATAGAGCGTAGCAATAGGGAATGCAGGTGCACACACAGCCTTGTGCATGAGGAAGCCAAAGGCCCCACGACCACATCAGAACAAACAAGTCTTATAATTGACATATGGTAGATGAGGCACTTTATTGCAGTACTTGATTTGTGCCCCAGTGACTGTGAGTTATGCCATTCGATAGCTCAGGCTGCCTAAAAGCCACTGGATTCTATCGATATGCAAGTACTAAAGTTGTCAGCATACTTGGATTTTTACATTTTTTATTCTTTTATATTTTTAAAAACTTTTTTTTTAAAACTTTTTAATAGTTCCCCTGGGAACTGGAACAAGCAATCATTAGATTGCTTTTCTCATAGACTCCAATGCATTAGAGTCTATGAGAATTTCACTGTGTTTCTATGGAGCCCAGGCTTCCAGTTTATAACATCACAAATAACATGGTCGCATTTGACCACAGCATCTGAGAGGTCAAATGTGTGTGATCAACGTTATGGTCAATCAAACATTAGCCCTTGGTGCCTGCTGTTATTGACAGCAGCTGTGTCCAAAGTGCTACAGTGCTATGGCTACAATGATTGTGAAAACCGCCTCTTAGTTTAAAAAAAATATCTATGGGTAAGTACAATATCATCCACTGTAAAATTTGCTGGATTAAAGTTGACATAAAATGGTTTTACCCATCATTGATGGCATATCACTAGGATATTTCTTCAGTGTGTCAGATAGGTGCAGGTCCCACCTCTGGGACCTACTCCTATCTCCAGGATAGGGCCCCAAAGTGAAAGAAAGCACACTACGCATGAGCAGCGTGCTCTCTAATCACTGCTATCGGAATTCTGAAAATAGCCAAGCGAGTGAGACACATAATGGATGGAGAGTGCACCGCACATGCACCACCACCTCTCAGTTCACTACCACGGGACTGTTGGAAATAACTGAGCCTCTTTGAGTTGACCATACTGAAGATGCTAGCCTAGCAGATAGAACAGGACACTTTCTAAGTATAACCCACAGCACCGACCTCAAACAATCTATGCTGTTGGTTACCAGTAAAATTTGTTAATACAACAATTTAGAAGAGCAATCATATTTTGAAGTCCTGCACTATAATCATTTTTGAAACTGGATGTACACTTTAAGGGGTGGTCTTCTCTGCGAGGGGGGCTGTTGGAGAGGTGTCAGTGTATAGTGAAATGTTTCAAAATTAAATAAATTTAATTTTCAGCACCGAAAGTACAGATTATATTTTTCCCTCCAAAGCATCAGAAAGTGGAATGAATAAAAATATTTTAATAGTTGTATTTTTTTTAATGCAAGTGGCTGTCTATCAGTCGGAATATTTATTGCCACTTGTATATGCATAGTGAAAATCTTGTTCCACATTGCCCATGACTATTTTAGCTTTTCCAGTTTATTTGCAACATATGTGTGTATTACATTTGCATACAATTATGCAGTTTGAGTAATAATAGAATACATTTGCATACATATGGCTTTTCTAGAAACCTGGCTCACACACAGCAAACTTAGAAATTTGCCCACTGGATTTCCATTAGTATGGGTTACCCCTTGTGAGTGAAATGAAGTTTTGCTATTTTTTTGTTGTAGGAAATTTACAATAATTATAACAGGTTGCAACTAATTGAAATTAGAAAGGAAATGAATAGCGGATGTTTTGTATAGTAATACTGGATGGGGAGAATAAGTCATTTCTATCTATCTATCTACAGATGTAGCCGTACTAAACTTGATGGTTAACACATTAAGTAAACATTGGCGAGAAAATGTTAATTGACCTTTTTCAATGAATTTTGTCAGGAGATAACACTGTGACGTGTTATCAGAGTCAATTTTAGCTCAGCTACATCTGTATCTATCTAATATTTACCTGTTTCCGTCTATCTTATCTGTCTGTCTCATCATCTATTCGTCTATCTTATCTATCTATAAGAGACAAACTAAAATAAATAAAACTAAATAAATGAGCACATAAGCTGTGGCTGCAAAAGAAAAGCAAGCACTGAATATGTAGACAAACACTGAATATATAGATTTTGAATTGTATTACTGAGCCCATCTACCCCCGCAAGGCAACCTGTTATAGATGGGACCCAACACTATAACATACTTACCTTTCTTTGGGCCTAGGCATCAAAATAAACTCAGAGAATGTAGCTAACTATACTCCATTCTCTGCTATAATAAAATCTATCTATCTATCTATCTATCTATCTATCTATCTATCTATCTATCTATCCATGTAGAGTAAAAGTGTTGGTCACGTCTGCATTAGGACATTCCATTGTGTGTTCTGTGTCAAAATGACTGAACCCTGGATAATACCATTTTAAATCAGTGGAGTCTATTGGTCTGCTTTCAGATCATCATGGGTTCTGTAAGTACTCCCCTCCCTTAATAGCTTGGATGGGCATTCATTTAATTGTTCTCTTCTCCACCCCCTTACTTTGTAACAGCAATGTGTAGTATCCTGAAAGCAGCTATTCAACCCCATTGTTTGTTTTACAAATAGCTTATAATCATATGAAATAACAAACATAAAAACTATTAGTAGTAATATCTTACTAGTCCAGTCTGATGCATCCATAGAAACGTTTCTTTTTTTTTTTTTTTTTTTGGTCCCCTGCTGTTCTTATTAGTTTTATTAGTTAGGCACCAGGGATGACTTGACACTTGGCAGCCAATCGCTGTGGTGATGGGGACCATAGTTGACACCGTATGGGGAACTGCAGGGGTTGGTGAGGTGAATATAACTCCTTTTGTTATTTTAAATGATTATTAACTGTTTGTAAGAAAAATGTATAAGGTTAGATAACACATGCATAAATTATAGAATCTGGTTGGCAGCCAAGTGGGCATCACATCTAAGACTAACTTTCCTTCTGTGAACACTTGAGACAGCTTTATTCACGTGGAGTTCTCTTGAAATGAATGTTTTAGCTATATTAAGCATTGTCCATAAAATAATTCTAGGGAAATAGTGGAACATGTGGAAAAATCCAGCACAGTTCGTTAAAATCCATGCATGCTTTATTTGAAAATTCAGTACATATAAGTGTGGGAACAGAATCTCTGTTACTTCTGTTTACATGTTGCGGATGTATTCACGTCCTTATGACTAAGGACATTAATATGTCCAAAACGCGTAATGACCTGTGCTGGATTTCTCTACATGTTTAAAGTGGTTGTGATCCAGGCACAGCGATTGTCCTCACTTCAGGTAAACTGGAGCTCTTGTTTTGTAATCGTACTAGAACTGTGAGTCAGTGGGGTGTGGCCTACACAGTCTGATACTACTGTCTGATCAGTGTTCACAGTGTCAGATTGTATAGGAACACATATTAATTAACAGTGAGGATGGTAAAAACCCAAGTTTCAGTTTATTCATACCTTTTCAAGATAACTAATTAAGCAGCAGGACAAAGCATAGCAGGGAATGCCAGACAGGTGCTGGTGGGGGGGACTCTATTATTAGGGGTACAGATAGAGCGATCTCCGACAAAGACCAGGATTGTCGAACGGCGTGTTGTCTTCCTGACGCTTAGATTACTGGGAGGGGCTGGAAAAGACCCAGCAGTCATGGTCCCTATCAGAACCAATGACAAAGTTAGAGGTAGATGGAGCGTCCTTAATGATTTTAGGGATTTAGGTCACAAGCTCAGGGCAAGGACATCAAGCAGCAGGATATTAGGGAGATTAACAAGTGGTTCAAGAACTTTTGGAAAACTGGGCCAATTGCTTTGTCTGCTACATGCTCTATCATAATGAAGGGCTACACCTCAATGAGGAAGGTGCAGCAGTTTTGGGGGATCCTAAACTATAATTGTGAGAGGTACATACCTTATAGAAATAAAAGGTTAAGGAACAAAAAAAAAAAAAAAAACAATGTGGATAAATGAAGAGACAATAAATTACAAAAAGAAAGCATTTAAATCACTTAAACAGGAAGGTACCGAGGAAACATTGAAGAAGTATAAGGAAAAATAGAATATGTGAAAGACAAATCAAAGCAGCCAAGCTGAAGATGGAGAGAATTTTTTGCCAGATAGAGTAAAACTAATCCGAAAAATTCTACAATTATATTAATGGTAAATAGTTTAAACCTGAAAGTGTTGACCCTTTACAGAGTGATGAGGAAGAGGTTGTAGAGAGCGGTGAGGAGAAAGCAAATCTATTAAATCTTTTTTTCTCAACTGTATCCACTGAGGAAAATAAACAGTCCAATGAAATGCAGAGAGTCAAAGTAAACTGTCCATTAAAAATGGCCTGTTTTACCCAGGAAGGAGTACAGCAGCATCTTAAAAAGACTGAAATAGACAAATTTCCGGGACCAGATGGCAAACACCCCTGTATCCTAAGAGAATTAAGTACTGTAATAGACAGACCCAGGACTCTATATTAACAGGGAGCATTCCACAGGATTGGTGCTTAGCAATTGTGGTGCCAATATTCAATAAGGGGTCAAAAGGAGACTATAGGTCGGTAAATTTAACATCTATCATGGGTAAAGTGTTTGAAAGTCTTCTAAGGGATGCTATCTTGGAATACCTCAATGAAAATAAGTGTATAACAGCATATCAGAATTGGTTATGTCAAACTAATTTAATCAGTTTCTATGAGGAGGTAAGTTCTAGACTTGACCATGGTGAGTCAATGGATGTCATATATCTTGACTCTTCCAAAGCTCTGATACTATGCCACAGAACATGTATGTATGTGGGTAAGTAACTGGCTCAGTGATAGAAAACAGAGGGTGGTTATTAACGCTACATACTCAAATTGGGTCACCATCACCAATGGGGTACCACAGAGATCAGTATTGGGCCCTATTCTCTTCAATATATTTATTAATTATCTTGTAGAAGGCTTGCAAGGTAAAATATCAATTTTTGCAGATGACACTAAACTATGTAAAGTAATTAACACAAAAGAGGACAGTACACTGCTGCAGATGGTTTCTGGATAGATTGGAGGCTTGTGCAGAGAAGTGGCAGATGAGGTGTAACACTGATAGATGTAAGGTTATGCATATGGGAAGGAATAATGCAAGTCAACCCTACATACTTAATGGTAAAACCCTAGTTAACACTGACATGGAAAATGACTTCCTGCCACTTTACAAATCACTAGTCAGAACAAGCATGGAGTATTGTGTACAGTTCTGGGCTCCTGTGAACAAGGCAGACATAGAGGGTTCAGAGGAGGGCAACAAAAGTATTAACTGGAACGGGTGGACTACAGTATCCAGAAAGATTATCAAAATTAGGGTTATTTAGGTTAGAAAAAAATGAACTGAGCACAGAGATCTCTCCCAGGATCTATTTATACCCAGGATTGTGACTGTTATGAAGGGACATCTCTGCATCTAGAAGAAAGAAGACTCTGTCTGAGGAGATAGTGATGGTGAATTCACTAAAAGAGTTCAAGAGGGGCCTGAATGCATTTCTGGAGAAGGATCATTCATCCAGTGAGTTATTCTGACTTCCTGATTGGAATTGGGAAGAAATTTTTTCGTCTTAAATGAGGAAAATTGGCTTCTACCTCAGGGGTTTTGTTGCTTTCCTCTGGATCAACTTGCATGATAACATTCTGACCTGGATGAACGGATTTATTTTTATGCCTAGCAAACTATGTTTTTTAACATATTTTCCATTTTTAGTTAAATTCCCCTTCTAACTGTAGGAACAGAAGGCCTGCTTTGTAAAGCTATAGCGCTTTGACCCAGATCTCCAAGTCTTACTATCAGAGGTCCAGAAAGCAGTTGGGCCACTGTATGCAAAGTGTTCACATTGAAGTACTGTAATGATTTATCTTTACATGTACTTACAGAATTGACATGGTGGGAACATAATGGTCGCCCCTTGATTTTCATTTTAGTATACAGTGACTCTAGAAACCCTTTCCAAAGAGGCTGAAAGAATGGACCATATTGTATAGAGATTAGAGAAGATCAAAAATTGCAACCTAGGCATGAGCTGACACACATCATCACATGTCAATTAAATTTGTATAATATTCATTGACCCCAAGGAGACAAAAATCTGTATTGTAAAAGGCGAGCACACTATATTAAAGATGTTCTCCAAGATTTATAAAAATAAGCTAAAAAAGTACCATTACTCAATAAATCTTCTGTCATTCCAGCATTATTACTCCAGTGGTCCCCACCAGTCTTTGTTGATTTTCATGAAGCAGTCATGTGCCATACACTCATTTGACTGCTGCTGCCTGGGTTCAGCAGTGATGCTGGCATGTACGACACAAGTCATGCTGATGTATAGCACATCATCACTGCAGATAAATCCCAAAAGTTGGATGGCATTACTGGAGCAGCGGAATTCCAAAGGTTAGGTGATAGATCTATGATCGCAGTGAACTGCACTGCTGGGACCCTCATCAATCACTAGAAACCACCTCTACTTCTAACTCGCCAAAGCCCTGACAGCAGAGCATGGATGGTGCCGCTACATTCAGAGTCTATGCGACTGACAGGGAGACAGTAGAGTACATCACTTCTCCACTTCCATTATCCCTATAGACTTTAAATGGAGGGACCATGTGCATTCTCAACTACTGCTCCATTTAAGTGCCTCACTGTGCTAGTGCTCATGACTGTTTTGAAAACGTCAATAATAATTTTTAGAAAATGACTTGGTCAATCCAAGTAAGTGACCCAGCATTTTCATCAGGGTCTGTGTCACCAGTTTATGATACCTCAGATAGGGCAGCCTAAAACTGGTGGAAGATTCCCTTGAATAAAATTATATAAGAAAATGATATGCTCTGTAGCTACAGAAACATTTAGACTGAAAGGTATACAGTCCAATACCACTGTTTCATGATCCATATACTCAATACCATGACTAAATAATATGAAAAACAAAGGGAAAGGAAGAGAACATTAATAACATGAAGAAAACCATATCAGCCGTGCTCTTCTATGGAACATTGTCTCAGTATAATATTTATATAGACACATTTGCAGAGCTGTTAAACCTAATTATTACTTTGTACTATCAGTTCTTTCTAGTCTCACAACCTAATTGTCGTTGTGCAAGTACATAGAGTAGCAAATGCTGTTCTTTTTAATTAGTGGCTTTCATGTAGTCTGGCCTAAAGGGGAATCAGTGCAGAGATGTCTATACAAAAGAAATTAAGCCTGTATAAAAATGTTTGATGTAAAATTTGTTGCATTTAAACCAGTATTCTCTGCCTGTGATCTCAATGTTCCCATCACAAATACCAATATTTAAAATTTTATAGCAAGCCTATAATTAAATCACAAAATTTAGATGTATATCCATTGTACTTTTCTATACCTGTATAAAAATGTAAATGCTGCATTTGTACTGTGATAATATCGCATTTTACTATTATCTGAGAAATCTTTTACTAGTTAAAAGGTCATTTGGGGACATACATTATACAATGCACAAAGCATAATAATTACAGTGATAACATATACTTCAATAACAGAATTTATAGTCTTTGGGCTATGCAGAACATTACCAGATTAGTCTCCTTAGTTTTTGTTATCCTCCTTGAACATAAAAGGAGAAATGACCACAGAAACCTTTCCTCTAACCTTAACCCAAGTATCGCCTTTTCTCTAATAGATCATAGCATATAGAGTAAAACATTCCATTTATCAGAATGGAGATCCTGTCAAGCTCTTTGGTCCAGAGAGAGGAGACTACATGATGTAGTATATTGAGTCACCAAAGAATTCCCACTTATCAATCTCACAGATTTCAAAAACTTCAAGAACCCAGTCCAGAAGCGTTCCCAACATAAATTGCTACAATGTCCACATTACAAACTTGTGTCCTCACCCTGGTCCAGCCTAGAACAACTAATTTTGTTTTCCCCAAGTTGGCCTTTCATAAATCCTAGACTCGGTTGCCTTGGGCCCTTCAAAGGAAATCTATACAGAACATTTACTCTTCCACTTTTCATTGCATTACAAATTTTGTTATTATTGCATAAAAGAACCTATAATCAGTAAGGTCTTGTAGATTTATTGTGGATAAACCCATCAGAAATAGACCCTAACGGCAAGAAAATAGCTCCAAAGTCAGCTCCAAATGGGTCTGTTCTCTGCTGGATATTGGGATCCCATTATTATGTCAGAGACTGAACCCATTGGGAGATACTCTGGTGCTCAAGTCTGACTCTACCTAGTCTGATGTTTTTGATTTAGATATTTCTTAATTTCTGTTTCTTGTAGTTGTCTTGAACAGTATTATTTTGTTACTTTGAACTATTGGATGAGCTCAAATCTAAGGATCAATGTACTCTGACCTGAAGAAGGCACTGGCCTGGTGCTGACTCTCCATTTGTTCTTAAATAAAGTTCTTTGGCGACAATGCTCATGTATCTGTTGGATTTTTTCTCCTCTCTCTGGTTCCATATTGCAACTGTACTTTAAGTCTTGACCAAGAGGTAATGTTCCAGGGAAATCATTTTCTGAAAAAAAAAAAAATGCCATTAGGGGCTAACAATAAAACATCGCTGCCCCAGTCCCTACTTACCGCTCACCAATCACTGGCTCCAGCAGTCACCAACCTCAGCTAGTGATTGGCTTAGGGGGCATAGCAAGCCATTTCCTGTGTGTCAAGCAGGGAGCAGGAAGTGGAGATCAGTGAGGACCAAGGCAACATTGCATCAGCAGTGGCCAGGGATCAGTGAGTAATGCTCATTTGTTTAATCCTGTTTGACCCTTTAAAAAATGTATCTTCCCCCCCCAAAAAAAACTTTAATAGCTATTTACTTGACGTATACTTTGGTACTGAGGTTTCTACACCATGGAGCACCATCTCCTTTTTTTTTTTTTCTAGTACAAGATCTATTTGTACTTTAACCAGTCAACAGCAATTTTCAAGGTTTATTTTTCTCCTGAAAGTCCAATATAGTTCTAAGATGCTGCCAATTGAAATCCATATCAGTCTAACATATAGTATTTGCTTTGACAGCTTCAAAATAGATTTTATTTCTTAGCACAACCTATTGGCATATAGAAATATGACTCAGTCAGTGAGCAACAAATCTCTACTATAATTCAGCAGTTGTAGTGCCGCAAAACAAACCAAGTCATTGTTAGGTAATGTTCTTCCATGTTCATTCTTCATTCAGTCTGCTTTTTATCCTTTTACCCCATGATTCAGGAAAAACAGTTGCCAAAACCTACATCCCCAGACAGTGCCATGCAGCTTCAGGCACTGCAACTCTACCTGAACTGTGGGGCAACAGTTAAAAGGAGATTGCTTAGAGAACCACTGCCCTGAAAACTAATTCAATTTCCTAAAAAAGAATGCTTGGGTATGTTTGCTGACTAGAGAGGAGCAAAAACTAGTCTCAAATTTCCCAAAATTCCAACTAAATCATTTGCAATTCGATTCAGACCATTCTCTCAAAATGCAGCCAGGTCAGAAGACAGAGAAGACGGCATCTGCCACCAAAAATTAATAATTTGTGGACCATGTTTTAATTTAAAAATAAAACCCAACAGTGCAGTGTGTTATTAGACAGGCTGTTTGTTACCACCAGCTACTATCCATTTACCCATAGCCATATATGTCAGACATTACTAATGTTGTTTTGGCTTTAAAGATCTTGAAATGGGTTGGATTCAGTCCTAGCAGATCTCCAAGTGACAGACATGACTTTTCAGGGTAATCTGAGCACTTTTGATTTGGGCAAAATGTATTTATATCCGAATTGAATTTTATGAACAATAAGTCAGAAAATATATTTTAGGCTCATGATCATTCTCATTCTAGATCCCATGTATGTGTGTTGTTTTTATAATGTTTAGTTGCGTTTTTAAGGAATGAAGAGGTTAACTTTCAGCCAGACTCTTCGCCCTGGGACTTACATAGAAAATTGCTAAGTAGCAACATATGGTTCACTACTGTTTCTGTGATGTTGCTGCAAGCAAATAACACAGTTACGACTCTTGAAATGATTTTTACAGAAAGCTAACTTTGGAATAATGCCACAAAGCTCAACATACAGTGAAAATTAATGATATTTTTGAGACTATCCCAAAGGTCTGCTTGGCACCACATTCTGATACCGCTGGTTTATATTCGTGGTTACTAAATTCCTTTTTGCAAATCTCTTCTGTGGTGGTGTGCGGCAATTGTAAACCACTCAGTGCTGTTTTTGCCCACAGCTATCTGTTCTGACCATGATATCAAACCAATATATAACACTACTTGAGTACACAAAATGTATGACAAGGACTAGTTTTGGAAGAATTTGAATTAGCTTTAGAGCATTTTTGATATCTTTGAACAGCTTGTTGCCTAATGAGGTTCATGGGATGTGTAGTTCGGCGGCAGATGGGTAGTCATTGGTTGTCAGTTCCATCAATATAGTTGTGAATATTTTTTCTGTGCCAATATAAGCATCATTGATCCCTATAGAGCAAATATAAAGGTACGGGCACACAGCGCAGCCATGCTGCAGTTGCGATGCAGCTACCTACCTCATGGCTATACAAGCCACAGCAGCTTCAGATTAACGGAGTAGGACTACATTGTCTTCATTCTTAATGGTCACATGGTTTGCGGGAACACCAGTGTTCGTTTCTCACCTTTTTTTTTTAGCAAATATTTTTGTTTTAACTGGGCAAGAGGGATGGAAGGGGGGAAAGAATTTAGGATTGAAAGCAATACAAGTATTATACGTGAGGAGTGGGTAGGTGACAAGCAAATGGACTGTAGAACAGTTTTCTGCTGAACTCCAATACAGAGTTTACTCTATTTTGGCACTGTATATGGCTGTAAACCTCAACATAGGCCCATAATAATGTCATTTTAAGTTAATGGGGACCCTAATATATTATACAGTGGAACCGAACACATTTTTCCCACTGATCCCATATAAATCTATGAGAAGCAACCTCGGTCTGCCTAAGTATGAACTTTGTTTGTTTCATAATTTGGATTCATACAACATAGGCCCAAAAATAATGCCATTTGCACAAGGCCTTACTAATAGCTAGAGAAAACCGACTTGAAAAACTCATATACTAGTACAAATGAGCAACGACAGGTTGGGAGTCAACCGCCATGATGTCTTTGTAATATGACCGTCTGCACCGTTTGTACATCGCCTGATAGCATAAGCTTCAGGCCTAGTGCTCTGTGAGGGTAAACTGTATCAATGGTATTGCCAACCTGAAGAATAAGATATAGTTGAATTTAGAAGGGAACCAGTGGCCATTGGCTGAGTACCCGATGCTATCCGTGTTAATTAACACTGGAAGCATCAGATCATTAGGCACACAGCTGCTGGCCATGAAAGGGGCTCTGATAGTGCCCTGGGCACAGGCCCACTGGGAATTTTCTGTATGGCCAGCTCGCTGCTGCAAATGAAGCTCCCAATAAACATATCAAGAAGCAGCATATATTTACATGGAGCAGCCACAAGTACACCACCATGGGGCTGAGGCGGTATTACAGTGAGTATTTCCATATATTCCAATATTTTAAATTCAGCAAAGTTAAGTGGTATGATGGGAATATTACACAGCTTGTCCCTTGACCAAACATAGTTTATCCTGGAGTCTGCTGTTTAGTTTTTGTAGAGTAATTAATAGAATTCGTAAATTTACCATAAATATATAAATATTTATAGGGTACTCCACCCCCAACAGATGATGTTGGGAGAGGAAAGGATTGGGAAAAGTTAATATTTTCAAACTATTGTTTGGCCGATAGGTATTGAATGTGTAGGCCTGGCTGACTGCCGAATTCAGACAGGTGTATTGTACCAATGTGTATCTATCTTTATTATGGATGTAATACTAGTAATCCCTGTGATTCTCCTGAACCAAACATACAAGTGACAATATATTTTGAGGGTAATTTTTAAAGTCCATTTTTCTGGGGTCTGCATTGCCGTTGTTTGCTCCAAATTTATCAAATTTGCTCCAAATTTATAAAACATCGCACAGTACTTGATGCATGTTGGTCCATGTTTTACACTTCTGTCTCCAGATATTACTCCACTTTACTTGAGTAACATTGCAATGATTTTTGTGACTCTTTAAAAAGCTACTTTTGATAAATCTGACTCAGATCAGATGGACAAGCTAACCACAGCCACTTTCTCACCCACTTTTCAAAACTGGAGTGGCTTAAAAATACAAAATGTCACACTCATTTTTAACAAATAAGCTCAAAAAGACCTACAGTATTTATTCTGGAGTACAAGGCTCAATAAATTCTTCCACAGTACCGTACTGCTGAAATACATCCATTTGAGCGAGGCCCTATTATTCTTATTTTTTCCAATGAGTATAGCAAAATATACATGTTAGACGAATTAAGCTCTTAAGAAGTGTTTTGAACAGAGACACCTTTGTATCCCGCCAACAGGAAGAATTTCTTATATATCAATTTGTCTTTGAATTAATTGTTCGTATGTTAGATGCTGCTCAGAGATGCTATGCTTTTGATTGATTGAGTTAATCTAGCAAAGTCTTGCAAGCCTAAACTAGTTACTAGAACCAGTTTCACTGCAAGATTGTAATGATTAGTGTATGCAGTCCCCGAGGTATTCATTATAGACAGAATCGTTCTTGTTGCCTTGCATAGAAAAGCTGCATTTTCAATAGGAAATAAGAAGCAGACTGTAAAAATAGACTATCTAATTAAGTTAAACTACTCTAGCATTTGACTTGACATCTTCATTATTCAAAATGAAAAAGATGCCTCACATGAGCACAGAACTTACTATTGTTTACATTGGTTGAGGCTGGAATCTGTTTTAGGAAGGTTTTAGATTCGATGATGGATTTTTTCATTGGAAGCCTACATAGAAATATCATGTGTCAGTTCATCTGTCTGTCTACATACTATTTTCAAGGGCCCCTTCCATTGTGTTGCAGTGAGTTGAATTATTGTGTTATATATGCCCAGTCTGGATACACTATGTGGACAAAAGATTTCAGACACCTACACATTACACCTACATGAGCTTTTATGACATTCTAAACCCTTAGACATTAATAGAGTTGTAGCTGAAACAGATTTCACTCCACTCTGGGGAGGCTTTCTACAAGATTTTGGAGTTTGTCTATGGGAATTTTTTGCCCATTCATCCAGGAGAAAATTTGAGAGATCAGACACTGCTCCTGGAAAAGAGGTCCAGGCTCGAAATCTATGTTGAAGTTCATCCCAAAGGTGTTTGATGGGGTTGAGGTCAGAGTTCTGTACGGCCAGTCAAGTTCTCCCATGCCAAATTCACCCAACTATGCTTTCATGGACCTTGCTTTGTCCACTGGGGCAGTCATACTGGAACAGAAAAGTGCCTTCCCCAAACTGATCCCACAAAGTTGGAATTTTACAATTGTCCAAAATATCTTGGTATAAAATGTCTAAGATGCCTAAACCAACCCCTGAAAATACAACCCCATTATCCCTTCTCCAGAAAACTTTACAGTTGGCACAGTGCAGTCAGGGAGGTGATGTAAGGCTTGCATGTAGCTGATCTGCTGAATCTCCCGATGCACAGTTTTTGTGTTGATGTCAATACCAGAGGTGTTTTGGTACTCTGCAGTTATTGCATCAGCAGAGTGCTAACAACTTTTATACAATATGCATCTTTATCTCTATACCTTTACGTCAACTGCCACTTCATTGCCATTCCTCTGCTTCCTAAATGCTTCTACTTTGAATACCACTTCCAGTTGATTTGTTGCAGTGGTGGCATCTTATTACAGTACCATGCTGGAATTCAGTGAACTCTTTAGAATGCCTAATTCTTTCCCAAATAAGGCAGACAGCATAGCTCAGTGCTGGATTGTATACCCTTGTGACAATGGGACTGAATGAAACACATGAATTCAGTGATTAATATGTGTGTCCTAATACTTTTGTTCATATAGTGTGTATGTTAGGTAAAAGAGCTGTAAAGAATAAAAATGTGTAGTCTACATGTATCTTTGTATCTGTAGACCTGAACTTGAGGAAACAGTGAGGCCTTTTCCCATATAGACACTTGACAGGTACAATTAATGGCATCATGTGAAGTGTAGGATTATTTAATTAATGTGACAGTGGAAGAAATTAGAAATATAAGGTATAGTTTAGTAAATGCCTTAGATGTAGCAGTTAAAGGGAAATTTTAGGAGCTACTATGTATATACATATTCACTGGGTAGGAAGGGAAGTGGGTGATTAAAGGGGGTTTCTGAGATTTTTTTTTACTGATGACCATTGTGGCTGTGCGAGGTGGCCCTTTAAGTGGCCAAGAGAAAGCATACTCACCCTCACGAATAAGTAAGAGAGGCCTCAGACATGCACAGGCACCGCCTACATCACACTGCAAAACGGCAACAGCCAGGAGCGCCACTGGCATTGGAACAGGAACAGAGCAGGAAGTCAGAGGGAGGCAGGGCAGAAGAGGGCACAGACGATTGGCATGACATTTATAAAGTAAGAAAAGTCAGTGGATAGTGTATGTAGGGCAGGGGCGTCGCTAGGCATGTAGATCCGGGGCCTGGGCCCCGGACTACAAGCACATTGCTCCAAATCTCTGGCAATAGCTCTATTTTTCTCTGCCCTGGCAGCTTCTTTCATAGTTCTACTGAGCCACCAGTGCGGGACTGCAGTATGGCTCTAAATGACATCAGCCAGGGGCATATTAATCCTGTAAGAAGCGGCTCCATTGAAGAGCAGTGAGACTGGCCAGCAGCCCCACACTGGTGTTTCAGTATCAGAGCAGGAAGCAGGACTTGTGCTTAGTACCGCCCCTCAGTCAGGCCTAGCATCAGAGGACCAGCACCCAGCTCTGCAGAAGAATTTACCCAGACAAGACAAGCAGATTACAGAGCTACTACTGTCTGTCCTGGTGTAGCTGCCTAGGTCACCACTCCTTCAGTATGAAATGCCTTGTGAAAATGGCCTCTGCCAGCCCAGCACCAGTCAGCACCAAAGTGGTTCCATGGAACAGCAGAGAGGTGTGTTACCACTGCCGGGCAGCTTCATGTGAGTTCACCACCATCCATGTATAGGACAGTATGCCTATGGGACCTGTATATATTAGTATATATTTCATTAAAAAACTGTGTATATACTTCTAGTGGAAGCTGGTTATATACTGTGAGCAGAGAAGCCGCTGTGTATATACTGTAAGCGGAGGAGCCACTGTGTATATACTGTAAGTGGAGGAGCCACTGTGTATATACTGTGAGCAGAGGAATCACTGTATATATACTGTAAGCGGAGGAGCAGTTGTGTATATACTGTGAGTGGAGGGCCACTGTGTATATACTGTGAGCGGAGGAGCCACTGTGTATATACTGTAAGTGAAGGAGCCACTGTGTATATACTGTGAGCAGAGGAATCACTGTATATATACTGTAAGCGGAGGAGCAGTTGTGTATATACTGTGAGTGGAGGAGCCACTGTGTATATACTGTGAGCGGAGGAGCCACTGTGTATATACTGTAAGCGGAGGAGCCACTGTGTATATACTGTAAGCGGAGGAGCCGTTGTGTATATACTGTAAGCGGAGGAGCCACTGTGTATATACTGTGAGCAGAGGAACCGTTGTGTATATACTGGAAGCGGAGGAGTCACTGTGTAAATACTGTGAGCGGAGGAGCCGTTCTGTATATACTGTGAGCGGAGGAGCCGTTGTGTATATACTGTGAGCGGAGGAGCCGTTGTGTATATATTGTGAGCAGAGGAGCTGCTGTATGTATACTGTGAGCAGAGGAGCTGTGCATGTAGTATATACTGTGAGTGAAAGAGCTTCATATTTACTTTGTGTATGATGGGAAGTGTGTGTATTATAGAGTAATGAAGCCATAGTGGTCAAATTTGTGCACCATTCTGGCATGTGGTGGCGGTGTTATTATTATGTGCTATGCTGAGGTCTTGGCACTTGAAGATTATAATATATATATATATATATATATATATATATAGATAGATATATATATATATATATATATATATATATATACACACACAGTACATTATAATATTTTTCCGGGGAGAGGCATGTGCCTTGGGGCTTGTGCTCCTGATCTTTTAAGACCCTATCAACACCCCTGATGTAGGGTAAGGAAAGGGAAAGTGATGAAGACTACTTCTTATATGGTTAACAGAGTATACAGTGCCTTGCGAAAGTATTCGGGCCCCTGGAACTTTTCAACTTTTTGCCACATTTCAGGCTTCAAACAAAAAGATATAACATTTTAAATTTTTGGTGAAGAATCAACAACAAGTGGGTCACAATTGTGAAGTGGAACGAAATTTATTGGATTATTTAAACTCACTCCAGAAGTTCATTGAGGATCTCTGAATGATCCAATTTTGTCCTAAATGACTGATGAAGATAAATAGAATCCACCTGTGTGTAATCAAGTCTCCGTATAAATGCACCTGCTCTGTGATAGTCTCAGGGTTCTGCATCATGAAGACCAAGGAACACACCAGGCAGGTCCGTGGTACTGTTGTGGAGAAATTTAAAGCTGGATTTGGATACTAAAAGATTTCCCAAGCTTTAAACATCCCAAGGAGCACTGTGCAAGCAATCATATTGAAATGAGTATCAGACCACTGCAAATCTACCAAGACCCGGCCGTCCCTCTAAACTTTCATCTCAAACAAGGAGAAGACTGATCAGAGATGCAGCCAAGAGGCCCATGATCACTCTGGATGAACTACAGAGATCTACAGCTGAGGTGGGAGAGTCTGTCCTTAGGACAACAATCAGTCGAACACTTCACAAATCTGGCCTTTATGGAAGAGTGACAAGAAGAAAGCCATTTCTCAAAGATATCCATGAAAAGTCTTGTTTACAGTTTGCTTTAAGCCACCTGGGAGACACACCAAACATGTGGAAGAAGGTGCTCTGGTCAGATGAAACCAAAATGGAACTTTTTGGGAACAATGCAAAACGATATGTTTTTCGTAAAAGCAACACCGCTCATCACCCTGAACACACCATCCCCACTGTCAAACATGGTGGTGGCAGCATCATGGTTTGGGCCTGCTTTTCATCAGCAGGGACAGGAAAGATGGTTAAAATTGATGGGAAGATGGATGGAGCCAAATACAGGACCATTCTGCATGAAAACCTGTTGGAGTCTGCAAAAGACCTGAGACTAGGACGGAGATTTATCTTCCAACAAGACAACGATCCCAAACATAAAGCAAAATCTACAATGGAATGGTTCAAAAATAAACGTATCCATGTCTTAGAATGGCCAAGTCAAAGTCCAGACCTGAATCCAATTGAGAATATGTGGAAAGAGCTGAAAACTGCTGTTCACAAACGCTCTCCATCCAACCTCAAAGAGCTCGAGCTGTTTTGCAAGGAAGAATGGGCAAGAATTTCAGTCTCTAGATGTGCAAAACTAATAGAGACATACCCCAAGCGACTTGCAGCTGTAATCGCAGCAAAAGGTGGCGCAACAAAGTATTAATGCAAGGGGGCCGAATAATAATTTTGCACGCCCCACTTTTCAGTTTTATTATTACAAAAAAAGTTTAAATGATCCAATAAATTTCGTTCCACTTCACAATTGTGACCCACTTGTTGTTGATTCTTCACCAAAAATTTTAAATGTTATATCTTTTTTTTGAAGCCTGAAATGTGGCAAAAGGTTGAAAAGTTCCAGGGGGCCGAATACTTTTGCAAGGCACTGTATATACATTTCCTTTTTCAATTCTGCTCCAGTGTGTAAAAAAGAGCCCATCCGTACAATGAGTAAAATTGATGAGAGAGATAAAAAGAAAGTTGTGCCCTAAAAGATAATATGGTTTTGATAACTGTGGCTTGATAAATTAGCCCGCTGAGTGCTTTTAAATGAAGATGATCTATTAGTGTTGTCGAACATGTGAAGTAAGACAAAAAGTTGTTTTCAGGATCATTGACTTAAACATATCAATGGCACTGTTGGACAATTCTTGCTGAGAGTTGAGATGATTTATGTAATGGACTCCAGGTTTCAGCAGTAATACATTATGTTCTGAAACTATCGAGCCTAAGTCATGCTGAGACAAAAGACACTTCATTGTGAATGTACTCCATTCAGAAATTAAAGATAAGGTTCATCCTATTTAAACTTCTCAAAGTGTTCTCTGCGAAACACATTATCAGAATATTTAAATGTCTACAAAGTAAAATATGTATTTAATGAGCTCGGTGGTGTACTGTATATTACATATTCACAACTATTTAATTTAATAACTTTAGACGTGGGGGAATTAAATGCAGGCAAAACACACTGTGAAAAAAGGAAAACCTTTGCTATTTACAATAATCTGTCATGAATTAGAGAGATCCAGCGAGCTTCTTAAAGTGGAATTGATGCAGGGTTGAGTAGAATGCCTGGAAGAGTTTTAGTGTTTGACAGTGTAAAGGGATTTTATAATTTTTATAGATTTTCACTTAGGCTGCATTTATAATAACATCGGTGGGGGTTGTTCTCTTTCTCCATTTGTCATCCAAAACAAGAACATACCGCAAGGAAAGTGAGGATGACAACCATCTCTTCTTCTATGATTGGTTTCCAATGTTTGTAAAAATACAGAATGGAAAATCAACTCATCACTAAGTGTGACTGTGACCCAAACTAATAGAGCAGATGGAGTGAATCAGAAATTTGGTATACTCTACTGGTATCGTGAAGTGTCCATCCTACTTCTGTCCAGTGGATGAAGCCAAACCCAGGAATTTAGGGCTACACTCTCCAATGATCCATGCACTGCTGATTAAAATCTGAGAAAAGTGCAGTGTACCACAGACAACCTTTGAAATATTTCATCAATCTGAAACCAAAGGTTAAAAACATGGATGAACATATGAACACCCCTCATGTATAAGGACAGCACTTGTTTTAAGTAATATAGAGAAGGATTGGAGTTTGATCCTTCCCTTCTACATTTCAGTAGAAGGATAGAGAACACCAAGTTTCTAATTTACTTTAGATTTAGCATGATGCTGCGAGCAGTGGGGAGGGTGAGTACTACTGGGAGAGAGGATATATCTGCAGGTATGGCTGCCCTAATACTCAACCTCCCTGCAGCTCCACCCTGCGGGTTGCTCGCAGCCTTCCCTGTCTGCTTTCATGTGCTTGTACGGGCTAATCTGTCCCCAGCCAATTGTATCATATATGTTATTTAAAAGGGTTTCCCTTCTAGGAAGGTGCCTGAGGTATAGGTTTCTAGCCTGTCTAGTCCTGCAAAGGTGTGCTCTGACCTCCCATGCCCTACGTCTGCCGCTGTGCCAACTTTCCTGGTCTATTAACCCTGTACTGCCTGACCTAAACAACTGCCTGTTTAACAAGTTGCATGAACTCAGCCTGTACTGACCTCAGCTTGCCCATTGACTTTGCTTTCACGTGTCCCCTTGGTGCCACATGTCTCTTGATTCGCCTAGGTTAGCAGCTTCTAAACGGAGACTACACCTAGAGGTAATGGCCTGAAGTCCCCTGTAGTGAAGCCCAGATCCCAGTACAGGAGTGAATCTTGACAATATCCTTATGGGTTAGCCCTAAGTCACAGCCATTCAGTGGCACAGTGGGTCCATACCCGCTAAGTTATACTTGAAGAACTGAACATTTATCTTCTGTTTGCTGCACATGGTTCATTAATCATTTGGTATTTAGGTGAATGATATCTTTTTAATGCATTGTTTAGGAACTTATGTCATGTTCCAGCTTCATATTGATTACAATTTATTATGTAGGAACCAATCTCATTGTTTATTTGCAGATGTTTCACTTATGAACATGTGATACTTTCAGTATAGTAGCAGATTTTCATCCCAAAAACCTGTAAGCACAGACTGTCTGGCGCCTTAAAATCCATCCATTTTGTAGGCTGTATCTTAATTCATCTTTGGATTTAACATTTTTGTCTGATTTTTAAAAATAAAGCAGAAATGTTTGGCTTGCTTCTTACAGCATCTAGCACCATTTTCAGCCTTGTTCTTGTCCTTCCATAGGTATCCGCCATGGGACTACTTTAAATAACATAAATATTCATAGTTTACATATACGTACACATTGTTGGGTGTAGTTATTGTAACCCTGTGTAATTTTTCCCTTTAGCAAGAGCCCTTCCCACAAGACCACCTATAGGCACAGACCTACTGTTGCTATAGATACATCCAGCCCTGCATAGTGATCTATGCACTGACCATGTTCCATGCATACCGCTGGTACGTGTTTTTATCAACCATGATGTTCACTTTGTTTTTAGAAACGTATAGAAGTTTAATTTGTATTTCTTGTTAAAGCGTTTACCGAGCTTTCAAGGATTTGGGATTCAGATAGTCAACGACTTAAAGGGAACCTGTCATCTCCGAAACACCCCCTGAACAAGAGTAATCGGTGTATAGTGTAAGTGATGCTGAATCCGAATATGTAAGTTTTATCTTCATACTCACTTCCATTAGGACGCTGTGCTCCCACAAACCAGCAGTAAAATGCACTCACTGGACTCTTCTTTGAGTCCTCTCCATTATGTGAGTGAGCACTGGAGTCCACTGAGTGCGTTTTACTGTCGGTTTGTGGGAGCACAGCGTCGGAATGGAAGTGAGTATGAAGATAAAACTTACATAATCGGATTCAGCATCACTTACACTATACAACGCTTACTCTAGTTCAGAGGGTGTTTCGGAGATGACAGGTTTCCTTTCCTACGTAGTGGATTGAATTAAAATGAAAAGCAAGAGCACAGCAAACCAACTGTTTTTTTTTTGTTTTTTTTTTCTTTAAGAGGGGGAAATTTACAAAAACTGCTCCAGATAACACAATGAATCTTTTTATGAAAAGTAATATGGAACAAGAATGTTGTAATTACAACTAATCAGATCACTGAGCATTTAGCAAATGGAAGGACCTGTACAGCCCATTAGAGAGAGATATATTATATGGCTATATGCTTGATGGTATGCATCTGTTAACAATAGATCCTGACATGATTAGTTTTCGCATGCCTCTGGTCATGCAGTTTAGTCTAGCTTTTTAGTAAGTCAGTTCCCTGACTTTATTCTTTGTCAGGGAGCCTTTTGCCCATACTGATAGGTTATTATATACATTAATTCTAGCATCCAATAGCCAAACTCCAACACATACTTTGAGTTCATTCTTCAATTTGTGTTTTGTAGTTCACCTTCTCACATCTTTAACAGCTACTTTTTGGATCCTGACATGAAGATTGTCTACATACTTCTGGTCTTGCAGTGTATTTACCTATCTGACTGACATAAACGTGTAATGGCTACTTTGTATTTTTTTAAGCATTTAATTAATTCTTTGCCATGAAAACTTTTGCCCATATTGATACATTAATATTCGGACAACAAAGGGGTTATCCAACACCTATAATGCCCCACAAAATGCCCAGGCACCTCATACGGGTTATACTTACCCTACTTCCCAGCACCCACATCACTCCTGATGCCTGCACGGCTGCCACTGCATCTCCCCATCGCACGAATCAAAACATCTGGCAAGGGGGTGGGGAGTAAGCCAATAGCAGGTGGAGATAGGGACGAGCCTCCCTGGTTTTGGTCTGTGTAATCCCCACCCCATCTCCGGATATTTTGATCCACGGCACGGGGAGATGCAGCAGCAGCCGTACAGGCGCCAGAAGCGAAGCGGGTGCCGGGGAGCGGCGTAAATATAACCTGTATGAGGTGCCCAGGTGATTGGGGGACATTATAGGGGTTGGATAACCCCTTTAACAGCTTTTTGGAGCTATTCAGAAGGGCAGCATGTTTGTTTCTGCCCACACCGGAGCTTCAACCACAACCTCCCCATGTTCATACCAGACATTAGATTTATGTAATTTACCCTCATAATGCTGAATGCTAAATGATTTCGCTTAAACCTCTCATACATCCCAGTGATCCATTACTTACAAAATCTGTATAATAACCAGTTCATATAAAAGGTTCTAGTGTATATCAATTCTGTGTAGTATTAAAATTCTCACCATTGGGGATGCTTTTGTAAAAACTTTCACGTGTATTTTGCCAGTACGGTAAAAGCATTTCTGATCAAATGTTGATTTTGTAAATTACATTTGTTTTCCCCAGACCTGGAGAAAAAGATATACTGCAATAATAGGACTCTGCAAGAATCTTAATGGGGCCCTAGGAATTTATTAAATGATTTTTGATTCTTGAGAAAACTGTGCCTAATGGAAATTCTACAAATGCCAGACTTTGTTATGCCTTTGGGGGAATAGCGTTCCAAACAAAACACTAAAAGAGCTGCACCATCATCTATTAGGGTTTAACTTGTGCTTTTACTGAGTAAAAATAGCTTTACTTGGAAAATAAAAGCAGTATGTTTGTGATTGCCATGATACATGAGTAAATATATATGGTGTTTTTACTTTCCAGACTTATCCTGGACACAGTCTAGAGAATGAAGACTTTAACATCCCGCCTATTACACCCCCTTCAATGCCAGAGCACGTGCTTGTACCTCTGTCAGAGGCAGAGTCAGGATACACCTCCCTTTGTCATCCAATGAACCAGAATGGTCTACTTCAGTTTCATCCACAAAATCTGGATTTGCCAGCGATTACAGTATCAAACATGCTGAGTCAAGATGGGTCTTTAATCTCGAATTCCCTTTCGGTGGTAAGAGACGTTTTATTAAAATGTACTGTTCTTCCTGCTGATTTATTACATCTGTGGATTGTCAAGCAAGTCATACACAAATTCCATCAACAGTAATCTAATTATCTTAAGTTAAAATGAAAACCAGTGAGAGGTTGTTTGGCTTCCCATTGAATGCAGAAATCACCTTCTTCGTAACTACTGTTGAGATAAAGTACAGACCAAAAGTTTGGACACACCTTCTCATTCAAAGAGTTTTCTGTATTTTCATGACTATGAAAATTGTAGATTCACACTGAAGGCATCAAAACTATGAATTAACACATATGGAATTATATACTTAACAAAAAAGTGTGAAACATCTGAAAATATGTCTTATATTCTAGGTTCTTCAAAGTAGCCACCTTTTGCTTTGATTACTGCTTTGCACACTCTTGGCTTTTTCTTGATCAGCTTCAAGAAGTAGTCACCTGAAATGGTTTTCACTTCACAGGTGTGCCCTGTCAGGTTTAATAAGTGGGATTTCTTGCCTTATAAATGGGGTTGGGACCATGAGTTGTGTTGGGCAGAAGTCAGGTGGATACACAGCTGATAGTCCTACTGAATAGACTGTTAGAATTTGTATTATGGCAAGAAAAAAGCAGATAAGTAAAGAAAAACGAGTGGCCATCATTACTTTAAGAAATGAAGGTCAGTCAGTCCAAAAAATTGGGAAAACTTTGAAAGTGTCCCCAAGTGCAGTCGCAAAAACCATCAAGCGCTTCAAAGAAACTGGCTCACATGAGGCCCGCCCCAGGAAAGGAAGACCAAGAGTAACCTCTGCTGCGGAGGATAAGTTCATCCGAGTCACCAGCCTCAGAAATCACAGGTTAACAGCAGCTCAGATTAGAGACCAGGTCAATGCCACACAGAGTTCTAGCAACAGACAAATCTCTACAACAACTGTTAAGAGGAGACTGTGTGCAGCAGGCCTTCATGGTAAAATAGCTGCTAGGAAACCACTGCTAAGGACAGGCAACAAGCAGAAGAGACTTGTTTGGGCTAAAGAACACAAAGAATGGACATTAGACCAGTGGAAATCTGTGCTTTGGTCTGATGAGTCCAAATTTGAGATCTTTGGTTCCAACCACCGTGTCTTTGTGCGACACAGAAAAGGTGAACGGATGGACTCTACATGCCATGTTCCCGCCGTGAAGCATGGAGGAGGAGGTGTGATGGTGTGGGGGTGCTTTGCTGGTGACACTGTTGGGGATTTATTCAAAATTGAAGGCATACTGAACCAGCATGTCTACCACAGCATCTTGCAGCGGCATGCTATTCCATCCGGTTTGCGTTTAGTTGGACCATCATTTATTTATCAACAGGACAATGACCCCAATACACCTCCAGGCTGTGTAAGGGTTATTTGACCAAGAAGGAGAGTGATGGGTTGCTACGCCAGATGACCTGGCCTCCACAGTCACCAGACCTGAACCCAATCAAGATGGTTTGGGGGAGCTGGACCGCAGAGTGAAGGCAAAAGGGCCAACAAGTGCTAAGCATCTCTAGGAACTCCTTCAAGACTGTTGGAATACCATTTCAGGTGACTACCTCTTGAAGCTCATCAAGAGAATGCCAAGAGTGTGCAAAGCAGTAATCAAACCAAAAGGTGGCTACTTTGAAGAACCTAGAATAGTTTTGATGCCTTCAGTGTGAATCTACAATTTTCATAGTCATGAAAATACATAAAACTCTTTGAATGAGAAGGTGTGTCCAAACTTTTGGTCTGTACTGTAAGTGATTTCACTATATTGCTGAACTTGAAACCTAATATAGGGGTTGAGGTCTTACCAAGGACTTGGAGCCTAAAGGGGACCCAATGTTTGATAGTTTGAAATAGATTTTTGCATTAGGGCCCAGGAGCTTGACTTATACTGTTTAGTTTAAGGCGCCGTTCAGACGGCCGCGATGTTGCGGATCCGCAAAACCACGGATGCCGACCAGTGTGTGTTCCGCAATTTGCGGAACACACATGGCTGGCACCCCATACAAAATGCCTATTCTTGGCTGCAATTGTGGACAAGAATAGGACAAGTTCTATATTTTTTCGTCGAGCCGCGGCACGCAGCCGGGGCTCAGCGCGATCTAATGCCGTCCATTGAAATGAATGGTGCCGCATCTATTCCGCAAAATTGCAGAATAGATGTCGTATGAATGGGCCCTAATTTAGTGATCACTAATTCAGTCAAAGCTTTTTAATTTATATTAATGTTAGAAAACATTTTATTATATTGGTTCTTGAACGGGTTTTGAGTTGTTAATTGTATGTCCTGTTCAAAATGAAAAAGGAGAATTCTACATTATTTGTCAACTATTGTCCTGGGCCCCTTTCACTTTTTTTGTCACAAATCAGAAGAGCATTCAGGAGAAGAGAGAGGGCCATGAGATAGTCTGTCTGACTGATTTGTTAGTGAATGGCATTCTGCAGCCTGCTGTGTATGGAATACATGCAAGCTGTAGAAGTCCAAATGTCAAACAGTCCAAATGTTTTATCTAAAACATATTACAAAAAAAATGTATACCACAAAATGCATGCAATTAAATAAAAACTGATCTAAAGGTGTCCATAGCCTGTAAGAACATGGAAGGTGACAGGTAGTCGATGACGTCCTTCAATGTGTTTGTGGAACAGGATAGGTGAGAACACCATGAGTTGATTACATTTAACTACATATTACTAACTACGAAGGGATACTGACAAGTTCCTGGCTTTGCCCCCTTCCAGTTGGAATTGAAACATGAATTTGGTACCATATGAAAGCTTGATATTTTGTTATGTACCGTATTTTTCGATTTATAAGACACACTTTTTTTCTCCCCAAAGGTAGGGGGAAAATGCCCGTGTGTCTTATAAAGCGAATACTAGTGAGCGCTCATTAGTATTCATTAGGTGGCGGGAGCAGGGAAGAAGTGCTGCAAGCGCTTAGAATACTCAACCTCCTGTGTGCGGCTCCGCTCTGGTCCCGCGCTCTATTATCTTCTCCTCCCGTCGCTGCACTGTCCTGACCCCATACAGCGCCAGGACGTAGTGCACGCACTAGGACCTGACGCTGCACGCAGTGAGTTGACAGTTCGGCGCCGGTAGGGGAAGACAGAGGAGCGCCGGAGCTGAGCCGCGGCGCAGGAGAGGTGAGAGAAGTTTTTTATTTTAGTTTTATGGGGCTGATCTGAGGTCTGATGGGGCTAATTAAAGGTATGATGGGGGCTGAGTGGGCTGATCTGAGGTCTGAAGGGGGATAGTTTGAGGTCTGATGTGGGATGAGTGGGCTGATCTGAGGTACGAAGGGGGCTAATTTGAGGTCTGGTGGGGCTGAGTGGGCTGATCTGAGATTTGATGGGGGCTGATCTGAGGTCTGATGGGGGCTGAGTGGGCTGATCTGAGGTCTGATTGGGGCTGAGTTGGCTGATCTGAGGTCTGATGGGGGTCTGAAAGGGCTGATCTGAGGTCTCATGGGGGTCTGAAAGGGCTGAATTGAGGTCTGATGGGGGTCTGACAAGCAGGGCTGATATGGGGGTCTGATATGAGGATCTGATATGAGGTCTGATGAGAAATATTTTTTTTCTTATTTTCCTACTTTAAAATCTGGGGTGCGTCTTATAAAGCGAAAAATATGGTAACTGTTTTTGTTTCTCCAGGGAAAGGACACTTTTCCCGTAGAGTTTGTGACACCTCAGTGTGAATGTCCTTTGTAGACTTTCCCTGGAGAAGCAAAAACTTCATGACGGCCCGTAACTCCACAGACATGAAACTTCCTTGTGCCTCTGCCATCTCAGATTCTACCTGAAATTAACCCTTTCTACCCCGGAAGTTTTTTTGGTTTTGCGTTTTCGTTTTGCACTCCTTGCATTGCATAACTGTTTTATTTTTCTGTTCACACAGCTGTATGATGGCTTGTTTTTTGCGAGACAAGTTGTACTTTCCAACACCACCATTTAATATTGCATATGGTATAGTGGGAAGCAGTACGAATCCGGCGATACCTAATATCTTGCGTTTTGATAGTGATAAAAAAATGATAAAGTTGGACATTTTTTTTTTCATGTCTTGACCCCTATAACTTTTTGGTAATTATGTGTATGGAGCTGTATGGGGGCTCATTTTTTGCGGGGCGATCTAAACTTTTTATTGATACCATTCTGGGTTGTGTCTGACTTTTTGATCACTTTTAATTTAATTATTTTTTTTAAAGCGAAAAAAAATGGCTAATCGGCCATTTTGACGCTTTTTTCCGTTTTGCTGTTTTCCGTATGGGAAATAATTTTTTATATTTTTAAAATATGGGCGTTTTCGCACATGGCTATACCCATAATGTGTATTTTTTTTAAATTTTTTATTACTTTTATTTTTATTTTCGGGGAAAGGGGGGTGATTTGAACTTATACGTTTTTTTTATTTTTTTTATTTTTAACTTTTTTATAGTTCCCATAGGGAACTATAACTAGCAGTCATTTGATTGCTTATATCATAGACTCCAATGCACTTGCATTGGAGTCTATGATGATTTTAGTGCTTTCCTATGGAGCCCTATTACAGACAAGGGCTCCATAGGAAAGCCTATGCAGCAGCCTCCTGTCATTTACCATGACAGGGGCTGCTGCAGGCACGCTCCGGCTCCTCCGATTGCCACACGGGGGAGCTGGAGCAACACCAGAAGCGCACGCCTTCGGGTGCCGCGGCATTACTGCCGGTCGCGGACATTAGCCTCGGGTGTCTGCTATTTCGAAAAGTAGGTCACCCGTGGCCATCTTTAGAGTCCCGCCCAGCGCCGTACTAGTACGCCGCTGGTCGGGAAGGGGTTAAAAATAGTTAAAACAATTGTAAACATCTCCTTTCGTATGGTACCAAATTCAATTTTCACTTCCAACTGGAAGGGGGCAAAGCCAGAAACTTCTCAGCATCCCCTCGTACATACACTACTCATTGATCACATTGGATATTTTCATATTCTTTCACCATTTGGAGGATGTTTTTTAGCATTCTCTGTCTTCAATCCTCCCATGATTGTTAGCGTGACTATGAAATGTAAAGATATGTTACAGAATAATGAATTGTTTCCTAGCTGGCGTATTAATGTTTCACTTCTGCATTAGGAGATGGAATAGTTTGACAATGCCTCCATATGGCTGTTTCTTAGCAACCTGGTTTCTGGGTAAAAGATATACATTTATTGACTATTGAACATGTTCACCAACACCAACCGTTTTAGACGGTATATAGATTGGCTGTAGTTTGTCCAAATAAGATAGACCTCTTTATGTACACACACTGTAAATGTATATACAATGCTTTTCTCTGAAGGTTTTGACCCCCTTGGTGTTTCACCCTTTTTGTTGCATTACAATCTGAAATTTAAATGGATTTTAATTTACATCATTTACATTTATGCAATGGTCCTGACAAAATTATTACAGTGGAATAACAAAAATCTTATTTAAAAATATATAAAATGAATAAAAAACCTAAAAGTCTTAATGCATAAGTATTCGCCTCCAATTAACTTCAGAAGTCATGCAATTAGTTGAGTAAGGTTTATAAATACATAAGTATAAGAGTAAATACATTTGTTCTTAAAGGCCCCTGAGTATTCAAGCACTCCATACAAGTCAGACACAAAGTTGGGGAGATGTAAAGATTAGAGTTGGGTTCCAAACTTTGAACATCCCACCAGGGGCGGATTGGCCATAGACCTAACAGGGAAATTTCCTGGTGGGCCAATGCCCCAGGGGGCCACCCAAGTCCTCCTCTCTGCTGCTGACTGGGTACATAATGAGCTCTCAACATTAACCAGCCAGGGACCGCACATGTCCTGAATTCAACTGCTGTGGCCTGCATCTCAACTCCTAAGCCCCCTGCTCCATAGACAACTGGAGGAGAAGGACAGCAGATGGTAGCTATTGATGGCCACCACAGAGGGCAGCTTTTGGGGCAGTATAATGTGCTACACTGTGACCTGACTACAAAATGGGGTCACTTTTAGGTTTTTTTTCCAGGGCCTCTTTAAGTTCCCAGTCCGCCCCTGCATCCCACAGAGCACCATTCAATCCATTTTAACAAAGTGGAAAGAATATGGCACAACCAAACATCTGACAAAATGAATTTGCCCACCAAAATTTACAGACCAGGCAAGGGGGGCATAAGAGGGGTTGACCCATGGAGACAACTTATCCCCTATCCCCATGTTTTCTATGCAGTCAGAGGGTGCGCCTAATTACTGATGAGGCACACACTTCGTCATAAACTAACTGCAACCTTTGATCGTCCGTGCATCAAGTATGAAAGCTATGCTAGATCATAGCTTGAGTAGATTCCAGTCATCATTTATGCCAGAAAACTGGCATAAATGCTTATGAATTTGCAAGAGAGTATTAGGAATATAGCTTAAATGTTCATGGTCACTATAAAATCAGTTAGCAACTGGCCTTTCTATGGCTATATGTTGTGCCTTTAAACTGTAACTGTCATAGTGTAGGGACGGGGACATTAAGCATTTTTATATGATACTTTATTAGGGTAAGATGTTTTCTTGTATTAGAAAACATAGTGTAAAGAGTCTTCTTAACAACGTTCTAACAGAGCCTTGATAAGGAGAGTCTGTCTAACAAGTCAGATGGACAGGATGACGGACAGTGATAGTTATGGCCAGGGGCGTAACTACCATAGTGGCAGACCATGCGAATGCTATGGGGCCCAGAGCAAGGGGGGGGCCTAGTCTTAGTTGGGATTATCTCCTCTTCTACTGGAGGTGAAAACTTGGTCAGGATGCTACCCTCTGAAGGAACAACTTTTAGCAAATGAGGCAGTAGAAAAATGGCCCAACGGTCATGGAAAAGGGTTTAGGCAGAAATCCTTCTGTCCTGGGGGGAGGGGGGTTATTGCTGGTATGATCATTGCTATAGGGCCCTTACTTCACTATGTACCCCACTAGTTATGGCATTTGTACTGTGCATAGTTAGAGACTGTGTAGTGAGAAGAGTCAGACTGTAAGCCTTTGTATGTTACCCACAGGCTTCTTCACCGCTTAGTAGAACTGAAGACTGAAGACAGACTCTCCTTAGCAGTGCTCAATTAGAGCTTTGCTAAGAAGACTCTTTACATCATGTTTTCTGATTCAAAGGTCTTTGTCTAATAAAGTATATTACAAAAATGTTTAGCATCCCTGTCCCTACACTCTAGTAAAAATAAACCAATACAACAGGTTCACTTCATAGGTTTTTATTTTCATAGAAACTGTGCCTCTTCTGTCCCTGGACTGGGTCTAGTATTGCATTTTAGCCTGTCCCAGCCCATAGACAGGAGGCATGCCGCTTTAAGAAACACATACCTTTTTGTTCCTGGCCAATCCCTTTAGATTTCACTATCATTAATAGTCAGTGATACATTATACAATGTATCAAATGTGGTAAAATTATATTCAAATTCAAATTGGTGCCTTGAAGAATTATTACATTCTAAAATACATAATAGAAATAGTTTTTTTCGTCTGTTATTATTCAAGACAAACCCATGCCATTTTCCCAGGATGCAAATAGGCTAGAAAACAAAGAACTGAAGCGAGTATCTTAATTGCTGTGTGTTTTTCCTCTGACAGAACTGATTTTCTTTGTACTCAAATATCACTGTTTTGACAAGCAGCACATACATATGTTTCGTGCAGTGCCTATGGAAGGAAAGCAATTTTTTTCCGTGGGTCCATAGGGAATGCTGTAAATCAGCAAATGGAGATGTATTAAAGCGGCATGCATTTCTAATACAGTATGCTGCTATTACAGAAAAGAATCAGTAGCATATTGAATAATGTAGCTTTCAAAGCTCAGCAGAAAATTTGATTACAAACAATTTGATTACTGGTTTCTGAAGAAATATTCCCAAAATATTGTGGCATTTTGCTCCTGTAATGCATAAAACATAACAGCAGACCCGTCTGGAAGTTCTTTTAGGACAGTAAAGAATAGATGATGTCAAGTCTAATTACTTCAATATCAAATAACGCAAGCATTAGTCTGAAATGAAATGGATGTCACATTGTGTAAAAAGAAATGCTTTTAAACAATGTGACAGGGGGATAAAGGCAATGAATAATTAGATATTCTTTGCACAATTTATCATAGATTTATCAGTCAAACCTTTTATTTTTAAAATTATTCCATTCTATTCAATAAGTTTGTAGAAAGAAAAATCTGATATGACATCTGAAACATAAATAGTCATTCTGCTGATTCCTTGTGCGTCTTTGGTCATAGTTGTTCGAATTTGCCATTCGCAGTGTTTATGGGTTCCTGAGTCTGATGCTTTTAGACTCGCATTTGAAATGGAAACTGATGAAAGTTTGTGAACCCTTTAGAATCACCTATATTCTTTTTATGTGATATGAAGTCTTATATAATAATTAAAAATAATAAAAGACCCTTTCTTCACCTGTTCTCTGCATCACTGCATCCTTGCATTCTCCTTCCTGGTGGGTTTTCTCATCAAACCCAGCATACTTTGCTATATAATATTTCACAGGGCTTGATGAGCCTTACTAACATGGAGAGAGGAGGAGAAGGGGATGTGACTACTGAGGTGGGATCAATGTGGCTTTTGGAGCAAGCCCATTACAGAGCAAAGCCTGCTGGGTTCATTTAGAAAAGCCAGCAGGAAGCCGATGAACACAGGAAGTTCTGCATGTAAACATCCTGCCAGGATTCAGTGAAGCTGAGAACAAGGGAGAAAATGCCCTAACTTGAAAAATAGACTGAGCAAAAATATGTAGTGTTTGTGGTAATCTGAGTAGATTATAAATTGTCATTATGAAATGGGAGGACCCCTTTAAACCAAATGGTCAGGTTCTTAAGAATCCCACTGATCAGTATACAGTGTAGTGCTCTTCAGAACATTGTCCACATTTGGCTTCTGATGGCTTCTTCATGCCCTACAATGGTCCAATAGTGTCTCACCTGAGTGAAGCCATGAGTAGTACAAACACCACAACCTATTTGCAGGTCCACGCTTTTAATGCCTCCTAAATTTAGTAATTTTTCAATAATGATAAATGCTAAAGATTGATACCTAAGAACAGTCAGTCCAAAAGTCCCTTAGACTTGAAATTTATCTTAAATCTTCTGAATTAGTCATGGAACGATCTTATAATATCAGTGACATTCATAGAATGAAACCATAGTACAACCCAATTCAGCAAAAATCAGTTTCAGCTAAAGAATATGTTATAACGGGCTAGGGTTCTTTTCCAACTTTATTGCCCTAATCATTCTTGGTTAGTAGACAATTAATCTGAACTGTAGCAGGAAGAACATGTTGAAGAGAGTAGATGGCTAAAAGATAATAGATAACATTCTGTAATAGCCATGTCAAGCCCCTGAACCAAGATGACATTGTTACACCTGAGCTCAAGAGTCCATGCAGTATAATGATTTAGGCAATAAATACGTTTAGTCAATGTAAGACAACTGATTGCATGGAATTAAGGACAAAGTCATTTAATTGGTGATCAATGTGTTCATTGGTGTAAGGAAGCTAAAAAATTGAATAACATTATGTATCAAATATGAAAAAGTTTACTTTAGAAAGTTAGTTATAAACTTAATTGGCACAAACCGCAATTGCAGATAACTAGACTATAGAAACTAATTCCCTGCTCTGTTCTAATGTCATGGCTGAAAATAACATATTTCACAGCGCATAGGATCACAGAACATTTTAAATCACATTGCTCTTCTAATGTTTTTACGACCTTTTAAACTAAACCGGTAATGAAAACAAACTTCAAATCATAATTATACATTTTCCCAAGAACTTAACCAAAGATTTCTTCGTTTTACATTCCAGATTACGAGACTTAGATATCTAGATATCACAGTCTTGTCATCTCTTGTAAATTATATTTTTGTATTTATTTTTATTTCCTATTTCTATATAAATTCTTCTGTGAAATACAGAGAATATATTCATTCATATTAGTTCCCAACCTCATTGTAGATCATAATTGAATCTCCCTGACACACAGCTAAAGGCTCCCATACACATTAGTGTATTGTTGGCCAAAGGCAGGTTCAGCCAACAACCTAACATCTATGGGGAGCTGCCGACTCTGCCCTGACGAATGATTTTGGGGGAGAGAGGGATCAGGAGAAACTAATTTTTTCATTTGAACTGTTTGTTGTCTTTTTTTCTCTTTCCACTGAAAATACATACACGTTCTGCCGGACCAAACCTGAATGTGTATGGGGGAGTCAGGAGGGATTAGGAAGAGATAGCTGTCAGCCGAACAGTGAGTTTGCATAATATCCTTGCAGAAGAAGATCAGATTGGAGCCCATGGCCCCAAGGCTAGGAACTTTAACTTCTGAGTGTGTATCTGTGTGTGTGTATGTGTATATATATATATATATATATATATATATATATATACAGAGAGAATGAGAGAGAAAAGAGATTCGATAGATAGATAGATAGATAGATAGATAGATAGATAGATAGATAGATAGATAGATAGATAGATATAGATAGATATTATAGAATGTTATGGAATAAATTATGGAAATAATTAGGCTGTCGAATTACATTATTTCACTGGTTAGCCACTTCATTACTAGATTATGCATTGATTTAGCATCAAGAAAATAAAAAAGTGTATATGTAGTGTATTGTTTGCTTTCTTACACTGTATCGAATTGCACCATATGGGAACATGGCATATGGATAATAAACTGCTAGCTGAATACACTTATTTGTTTCAGATATAATATTATGTGTAAAAATGACCAAGGCTGACATGCTGAACCTCGCCAGCACTTCTTGGGAGATGAGTCTAATGAGGCTTGCTGCCCTCATCTTCCCCTGCCTCCAGATGATCATTGGCAGGTTTCTTCCCTGGTATGCATAGGAAAGAAACCTGTCAGTTATCATCAGGAGGCGTGGGAGGACAGGGGCAGCAAGCCTCATCAGACTCATCTCCCTTGCAACCCTACTGCGCGTTGCAAGGTTATAGTACTGACTGCCAGCTCAGTAGTGGCAGACCGCTGAAATCAGCCAGTCTCCTCACACCGACTAAGGCACTCTCCCCAGTGAGAGATAGTACTGATAATCCTGACTTTGCTTCTTACCCAGTTAAGCCGGTACTCTCTGCTCTACACTGAAAAGGGGCAATCACCCCAAAACAGCTGTCTGCAGATGAGATGCTGGCTTATTTAATATCTGAGTCATGTCTCAAGGATCAAACATTGACTTGTAAGATAGCTGCCTTACGTCTGGTGGCATTAGAGGCAGACCTTGTTAAGAGCTCATTTGCATCCCTTCCAGCTCAGCCCTACTAAACTGAATTGGTGTATCCTACCAATAATCATACTTGATTGTGTCATTATGACAGTGTGGATGGTTTCTTGTTGGATGATTTGATTAAAGGAACCATTCACTCTGCATGGTACCAGACAGGAAAAAAATGATAAGTCATCCACCCATGAACTAAACAAATAAAAAAACTATTGTACATCCAACTGGCTAAAAACAATATTTTAGTTTTGGATTGGCTTGTTCAGAGTATGACTTGAAATCTACAGAGAATTTAACAGGAGCACACATAGAATTAAGCAGTATATGTATATTTGTGAGCACAAAATTGCCACAATACAATCATACTGGAAATTTACAATGTTATGTGAATATTGTAAACCCATCTTCCTAACCTGACCAGAAGGACATTATAGCAGCAGCTTGTGTTCCAGAGCTGCTCTTTCAACTGTAACTGATAAGCAGTTTCAACATTAGCCATCCATTTTATACACACAGACTATGCTGTTCTCTTTCCCCTTCCTTCCTCTTTCTTTGTCAGTAGTTATATCCATGTAGCTTCTGTATAGTACTAGCATTTATAGTATACACAATAGTACAACAAGCACAGAAACAAAGAGAAATAAGCTCTAAACAATTCAATTCACATATGTATATCATGTACCTGAGCCACAATTATGTATGTTTCGACTGAATTGTAATCTTCAATCTAAATCTCTAAAAAACAGTCATTTGCATTTTATGTTTCAGTCAGGCCATTTTCATCTTCACAAATGGTTATTGGTTGTGACCTCCTGCTAGGTGGGTCACGTTTAGCTTTTCTCTTTCTGCTCTGATAAATTATATTGTTCATCTGGTTTATTTGTCACATATTGTAGCTTCAAATATATTATTTTAGAAATGTGATCGCTTTTTTTTTTTTATTTTACAGAGCAATTAATTCAATAGCGGTATTTTAGGCTAAGTATATGCAAACATATTGTGCTCCAGAGGTGGAAATAAATCCTTGCCTTTAGCCTTAAATAATTATGCTAAAATGAATTATTCTGGGAAGATCACTCAGCATTGTTGAACAAATAATACAATTGTAAAGATGGTAGTTGAATCATGGAGGATAGGTGCGACTTAAGGCAGAGGAAATTTGTTGCGACATATAAAGCTCATTTTCTCGCACAGTATCATTTATTTTAGCCTAGAGGAGAGCGAATTTCTTAAAATTCATTTTGTGTCAGATTCATTTAATTTTTTTTTAAATTCAATTTGTGTCCATATCGATTCTATACAAATCATATATGCTCCAATTGGCCAGAGAATTGGTGTATGACACTGTGAGGTCTCCTAGGTCACCTCTTTTGGTTATTTTTTTTTTAAATTTTACTACAATTTTTTGTTCTCTTTTCCACCCTCTTTTGAGCTCTTGAACATAAAGATAACAATAACAAATAATGTGAGAGTGACACTGATATATAGCTATGGGTAAATGCAGGGGCGTAGCTAAAGGCTCGTGGCCCCTGGTGCAAGAGTTTAGCTTAGCCCCTTTTCCTCAGTGCTTTGTGCAAAGGGGCAGAGGAGCACATAGCCATCCTGAGGCCTGAGGTCAAAGGTTGGAATGGCACCCCCCACGCCAAATTCTTGGCCTGACCCCTTCCCTCCAGCCAAAGCTTAAACTTGAAGATTCTGGGCCCCAAAATCTATTAAGAGCCCTCCCAGCGTGCACTTTCTATAATACCGGTGTCTTTTTATGAGGCAAAAAGGCAAAACGGTCTTTGGGCCTCCTAAGGCTCCTGGGCCTGGTATCGACTGCTACCTCTGCAACAAGCTACAACATGTGTGTCCGGCTATTAATAGGTAGTAGTAGCAGTAAGTAGTAGTAGTAGTCGGGCGTAGCTATAGGGAATGCAGAGGTAGCAGTCGCTACCGGGCCCAGGAGCCTGAGGGGGCCCAAAGACCCTTGTACTGCATAAGAAGACACACAAAGCACTGAGGGAAGGGGGCCCAAGCTGAACTCTTGCACCAGGGCCCATGAGCCATTAGCTACGCCCCTGGTAGTAGTAGTAGTGACGGCTGTGTAGAGGTAATGGTAGTGGCAGTAGGGTTAATGGAAGTCCCCCATTTTCCTTGGATAGTGAGGTTATAAAAGCATGGCTATCCAGTAATCATCAAATTGCTTCATGTAAATAATACACCTGTCAGTGCGTAAACACGCAAGTATACAGCTTGCCATGCTTGTCACAGTGCCTGAGACCCAGTTCTTTCCAGCTCCACCCCCCACTGATATGTTTAGTCATCATGGCCAGTGTCATCATCATCAACTTCATCAGCCTCTTCCTTCTTCACGGGCAACTCCTCCTTCAGTGGCAGCTCCTCATCCTCCACTTCCTCCTCCATGGGACTTTCTCAATGTGGGTCCTTAACAGCTACAGGTTGGGCGGCAAGATGCATAAGATGCTCTTCTTCTGCCGTCTATTGTTGCCTCAGCGTGAGCATCTACTCTAATATAAATATCAGACGGATGACAATGTTGATGCGGCAGTTGTTCCTACTGACAAATCTAGTGACCTTTTCGAAGGGACTGAGTACACGACAGGCGTCTTTGATGAGCTGCCAGTGCCTGACCTCAAAACTACACTTCCACAACACTTCCTCCCTGCTGAGGTGGTCTGTCGCATGATAAAATCGTATAGACACTCTAGCATATACAAAGTGGAATTTTCGCAAGTTGGAATGTCTCGGATCAAGTGGTGCAGTGGCAGACTGTTCTGTTGCTGCAAGTCCAGAAGAGGCTTCCTTGCCACATAAGAAGGACAGTCTCCTGGACTTGGCCAGCACTCTCTGCAAGCCACTGTGTCTTTTCAGTGTTGCATGACGAAATTTATTATGTGCCCCATTCAGGGATCGTGTGTTATTTCCCTACAAAGCCACAATATTCCTGCCATTGTCGCTGACCACCTTGTCCAGTTGGAGCTGGTGGGGAAAAAGCCAGTGTGATGTTTGCTGCTTGATGCACTTTAACAAGTGATCAGCTGTGTGTCTACTTTAATAACCTAGGTATAAAAGTGATGTTATTACACTATTGCTTTTGCTCTATTATCCTGCATCAATAATCGGGGTATAATAATGGCGGTATTGCCGTAAAATGCTTTTTCTATAACTTAACGTTATCTTGCAGTAATATGCATTGCATTTAATAACACAGGTATAGTAGTGGCGTGATATCCATAAAAGGCTTTTACTATGACTGAACATTATCTTGCAGTAACATGCAACGTATTTAGTAGTGAGCAGTAATATGCAATTGAATTGAATAACCCCTGTATAATAATGACATTATTGCCGTAAAATGCTTTTGCTGTGACTACCCATTATCTTGCAGTAATATGGAATGCATTTAATAACCCGGGTATAATAATGGCGGTATTGTGTAAAATGCTTTTGTTTGCAGTAATATGCAATGCATTTAATAACATAGGTATAATAATGGTATAATATCTGTAAAATGCTTTTACTATAACTGAACATTATCCTGCAGTAACATGCAATGCATTTAATAACTTGGGTATAATAATGGCGTTATTTACGGAAAATGCTTTTGCCGTAACTGAATGTTATCTTACAGTAATATGCAATGGATTTAAAAACATGGGTATAATAATCGCATTATTACAGTAAAATGCTTTTGTTGTAAGCACCCATTATCTTATAACACAAGCATAATGCACTCAAATGACTTTTAGAAGAAAAAAAATATCCAATTGCTCAGCCTGCCTACTACCCCCTAATTAGTTAACCAGATTGTCTTTTAGCCTCTGACCTAATCACGGCAAGCCCTCCCCTCACTTCCTCCAAGTGTCATGTGAGCCTTCATCGTCTTCCTCCCTCATGTTTTTTTCCCTGCCAATATTCACAGTAAAATGGCGCTGGAAGCCGGTTTTACGTAATTTGTCCGAAACAAATCGCAAGAGCTTCAGATATGTTTGCTGGAGAAATTTTGGAGAAATTCACATCAAATATGATTTGATTTGGTTTAGAATTGATTCGCTCATCTCTGTTTTAGCTATTTTAAAGTATTAAGTTGACAATGTTTTTTAAACATATTATGCACTATGAATTATAAGTCATTCGTTAGAACCAAAAACGAGACCAAAGCTCAGTGTTTTCATACAAGTGATGAAAACCCAAGGCAACAAGGGTTTTTATAGCTTATAATCAGAACATTCCTGATAAATGTTGTACTCATGGCATTCTATGTCACCATTGATACAATATTCCAGTGGTCCCTCAAGATACAATGGTCTCAGGATACAATATTTTCAACATACAATGGTCTTTCCTGGTGCATTGTAAGTTGAAACTAGACTCAACATAAATTCAACCAATTCCTCAGGCAAAAACACCAATATTAGCTGTCTAATTACATCTCTTTACAGTACAGTGAGGTACTATATGTTCTGTACTGCCCTCTGTCTATGCCAGGATGAGCTGCTCCTTTGGACACCAGGTGAAGATGGCCACATTTTATTTTTTTTTTGGTACTTTGTGTACCAAATCATCATCAGTGATCTACAGCTTCCAGAAGATATTCCTGTACGTTATATGTCAGAACTTGCTTTATCTGTATTAGTTATCTGCTTATTATTTTTAAATCTTTATTTTTTTCTTATCTTTGGATGACATTTTGGGCCTTGGAACCAAATACCAGTTTTCCACAGAGTTATATACTCAAGTTACAATGGTTTCAATTTACAATGGTCATCCCTGAACCAATTAATATTGTAACCTGAGGGACCACTGATATATTAAGTCACTATTTACATAGAGAGTATTCACACTCTGAGTTATTTTACATAGGCATGCAAAACCAAGACTAATCTCATATGAGTTTACAGTTAGTAGTACATTATTACAAGGATGTAAATACCATAGAGGAAAACTAAGTGGCTGCTATGGGGTTGCTGGAGAGTAGGTTTGGGTTGGTCTTATACCTTTTTTAATCAAATGGAATGCTAGCACCAGCAACTTCCCATCATGATCATGGATGCTTAGGAACTTGTTGGTGTCAAAGAGTAGCTGAAAAATATGTAAGTTTTCTTTCTTATGACACTCCCATTGTCTACGTAAGCCACAGTTTACTTATAATATACAAGTCTTCCACAGTATACATATTGCATCCTATGTTACTGATATATGAAGACTTCACAACTCACCAACTATATGGGAACCGACATGATGACATCAGAACTCGCCGACTATATGGGAACTGACATATGATGACATCAGAACTCACCAACTATATGCCCACTGACATACGATGACATCAGAACTCACCAACTATATGGGCACTGGCATATGATTACATCAGAACTCAGCGACTATATAGGAACTGAAATATGATGACATCAGAGGTCAACTTCTACAGGTTAACCATGTTCTTCCAATAGATAGGGACAGAGAGATAGGACTCCACCTATTTGGCATTCATGGTCATTTATGTTTAATCTGCTTCTCTGGTGGACATTCCTCCCTTTCAGCACGCATGAGATAGTCAAGCATCGGCATCTCATATAGTCCCTCATATATAGCACCAGAGATACATGGGGTGAATGAACGAAAGGAATATGAGCAACATCACTTGCTTCTCTATTTGATTACTACACCAATACTGAGAGTAGAGGAAGGGAGCAGGGAACCTCCTAAGTATATCAGTCCATAGTCTACAAGTACATATAGATATATGGGGTCATTTATCAAACTGGTAGAACTGGCTTAGTTGCCCGTACCAACCAATCAGATTCACCTTTCATTTTCCAAAGGGGCTGTCGAAAATGAAAGGTGGAATCTGATTGGTTGTTATGGGAAACTAAGCCAGATCTACTTTACACCAGTTTGATAAATGACCCCAATAGTTGCCAGTACATCATCACTAATAAAGTATAATTCTGGCTAATGAATGGTGCACTGGTGGCATCTGAATTAATCAATTGTATGTAATATCAAAACCAAGTATTAACCCAATTAGCATTTATAGGCGTGTATATTAAATCTGCTGCCTGTTATACGACGGAGCACTAACTCCTTTACCTCCCCCATTCAGTGCATTGTTTTATGTTACATTTTCCACCGCACAAACTCCACATTACACAGTGGTTGATTACCATCGTACGTAATTACATTTTATTTATTCTATAAAATTGTGTTGTTCCTTCTAGAAATGTCCAACATTTTATAGCAGAGCTGCTCTTTTTTCCCTTTAGATTTATTTACTACCTTTAGGAGTAGAAAAGGCCAATTTCAATCATGTTTGAAATAACTCATTTTAGACAAGTACGTGCTGCTCTGCTTACAAAACATATATGAGTGGAATATGCAATTACCACAACTCAGTTTCCTGCCACAGAAACATTTCAGCATTATAGCATTACAGAAATAGAATGACATGCATAATGAAAGATTTCAAGATTCACCCAAGGCATTTATTCTCTTCACCTTAATGTTCTCACCAGTAGCAGAGTATCCATTAAAAGGTACTATGAATTATGGTTGCTTAGCAACTGCAAGGAACTTGTAACAGCACCAAAGAATGGAATGGCTGGTTGATAAAATGAATTTTCTTTGAGTATTAGTCTGTTGAAACTGCCTTTTCTTGTGGAACATAAAGTGCATTTATTTTTCTCATGCATTTTTTATTAGAAAATTATTTGAGTTCCAGGGGCTTGAATCATTTTACTACACACGATATTTGATGTTAATGTGTTGTACTAAAAGAAAAAATAAAATACATTTTCTTCAAAGCAAAGACATTTTTTTAATGTAAGTGTCTTTGAAGCATAATCTAAAAAATGCACAGACATACATAATGGTGCCTGAAATAGTTTGCCAAATGGACAATATCAAGTGAAATTTGAAAACAGAAAATGGAAGCCCATATATGTGTGTATATGTATATATATATATATATATATATATATAGAGAGAGAGAGAGAGAGAGAGAGAGAGAGAGAGAGAGAGAGAGATGTTTATATACAGTTGTGATTCATTTTTTGTATATTGTCACCTTTCAGTTTTTATATTAACTACTTGCTAATATTGGCCTAAAAGGATTGTCCAGCAGGTAAAAAAAATCTTTCTCAGAATTAAAAAAAAAGAGATATTCACCTCACCAATCCCACACCACTCGTGCTCCGATGGTTACCAGGTTCCCATTGGTGTCTACTTCTTGGACCCATCTCGGGTGACCATTATGGCCAGTGGTTGGCAGAACAGGGATTTCCTGTGTCTCCAGATGGGACCAAGAAGTAGAGACCAGTGGAGACTTAAAGGGGTTATCCCACGAATAATGTAAAAAATGAAAATCAGACATCATATAGTACATGACAACTTTTTAACAAAGCTAGAACCAGCCCTGTACCTCACATGGATCCAGAGATCTCCCCATTCATGGCTCTGCTAAATTTATGTCAAGCTAACAGCTCAGGGGGGAGTGTCTTTTCTGCTGCAGCTCAGGAGGCGTGTCTCAGCTCACCCTATCACAGCTCAGGAGACAGTTAAAAGTTGAAACTGTGCATGTGCGGCCTGCTCAGTGAATAGGTCAAAGAAATAAGAAATTAAGTGGTCCTATACAGATGCATTTTATTGAATAACTCAGTAGCTATACAAAATTTTTAATTACATGCAATTACAAAAGTATTCAGATCCAGGTGCTGGTTTGAAAACTGTAGAATATTCTTCATGGGACAACCCCTTTAATAAAGGGAATCTGTTGCCAAGATTCTGGACCATTATCTGTAGTATGATACATGAGTATTTTTTATTTTCCTACTGCCCTCCATTCATCCGCTGTCAGTGCGCAAAGCTGTGCTGAAAGACATAGTCAGGGCTGGTCTGCTAGTCCTGACAATGTATTTTAGGACAGCTTTGAGTACTGACAGTGGGGAATGGGGGGGGGGGCATAGAAAAATAAAAAAAAATAGAGTTCTGGACACCTTATCTATAGTACTATTTATTTGGTACTCCAGATAATAGTCCAAAGCCTAGGTGACAGATTCCCTTTAAACATCTAATGTTGGATTGAGATGCCTAGGGCTCACTAAAATTCATTCTGGGGGTCCACTGTACAGCTATATGCGCATATATTATTTAACTGTCTTTGCAAATCCCTAAAACAGTGCCATACACAGTAGTAGTAGCCCGCTGTCTGGCCTAGGCCTCAAACTGTTTTGTGCTGGAGTCTCTATCAGTATCCTGATGACTATGAAGGGTCTTGAAGTGTGTAGCAACATGAAACGGCCATTGGTATAAGGAAATAGCGGCTCTCCACTTAATGCAGTAATTGGATTAAAAGGTGCTAGATCTACGGTACACCCAGACCGTAATAATAAAGGATGCTATAAAACGTAGTATTTAATGCTAGATAAGCACACTCACATTTGGGTTTCTGTATTGTGTAGGGATTTACTTTATTACTGAACAAATAGTTTAAAAATATATAAAAAAATATATAGATATATATAATATATTAATACGAATGTATATAAACCAAAATAAAATAAAATCAGATAAAATCAGACCTTACATCCAAGCTCTAACTTTAAACCGGCCACTTACCTATATCATCGGAGGGTAATGTACTGAACCCCCTTATACATAAAGATTTACTCTAAATCGCACTGCTGTACATTTACAAGCATTGAACTAACCTGGAGTTATTTGTCCTTTATCTATCCACACCAGGTTATATCTATCCACACCTCTGGTTATATTTTAGCGGAGAATTCTGCACTTGTTCATAAACTGGTTGAGCATGGGTTATACAGCATGCCTTCTAACCCGATTGATACTTTGTGTTTGTCCCCCCCTACATACCATCAGGGGTGTAAGTGGATACTTTATGCAACATTGTCAGTTACTGTAGTGCATATATGCATATTTGTTGCTTTATTGCCAATCCGATATATAGATTACCCAAGGTACCTGGGTTTAAAGTTAGAGCCTGGATGTAAGGTCTTATCTGATTTTATCTGATTTAATTTTATTTTGGTTTATATATATATATATATTTATATATTTTTAAACTATTTGTTCAGCAATAAAGTAAATCCCTACACAATATAGAAACCCAAATGTGAGTGTGCTTATCTAGCATTAAATACTACGTTTTATGAAACGGCCATTGCCTTTCTTTCAAGTTGCTCTTGTCACTGCCATATTTTTTGGAATAATTAATAAAGTATACTATTTTAATGGTAAGTGCCACCATTTTTTTTCTTACTTGTGGATATCCTGCTGACTGGCTCTGCAGTTGGACTAAGACCCTCTTAGCTATGTGAGCAAGGAACACATGCTCACACAGCGGCAGGAAGCAGCAAGACGCTGCAAGATGACTGATGATGGGGGCAGCAACATTGAGATGCCGGGATCCAGGGGAAAGAGGATACTGACTGACCTACCCTGATCCTAGAGGTCATCTTAGCCACCTGTATAATAAAAAAACTGCTCGGTTTGTTCAATAATATGCCCAGTTTTTATATGACCATAGGCTGGATGAGATGCTGTATGTTGCCTATATGTAAGTAGTACAGTCAGTCGCTGTGACGTGCTATTTGTGCAAAGTTGGGGGCTGGGGGCTCACTCTGGCTCAGGGCCCACTGGGGGATTCACCGCCTCCCCTGTGGGCCAATCCAAGCCTGTAAGCATTGCGGCGGGAGCAGTGGAAGATGGTTGAGGTATTGCTTCTTTTTGTTCTTCAACCCACTATGAGCCCTGATGGGCAACGCTATTGGTATTCATACTACTTCAATTTACTCCTAAAATAATCTGAATAATGAGATTTTCTGTGCCTCTGGCAAATAGCAGATGCTGCCATCAGGCCATGGCAAAAAAACACCAGGCACCATGATAGTTATTTAGCCCAGAAGGTAAACCAAATGAACTGCCTTTGGACAAACATTTTGTACTAACTATTCATAACCATTAAGGACTTTTTTGTGATTTATATCCTTCGGGGAGGTCAACAATATTTGATTCAACTCTTGCCGATCAACTGAATGAAGGTGATACATCAGTGTGTTCTCTTCAGTATTAACCAGACACAGTGCCAGACATATGGTTGTAACCATGTCTGGTACTGCACAGCACTGTTGAAGTGAACTGAAGTACCAGGAAGAGTGACATCTGTATGTACTCTGCAGCCCATTAATTCAGCTAAATGAGATGCTAGAAGTCAGACCCCCTAAGGATAGACTATCAATATTAAAATCCCAGCAACCCCTTGAAATTGGTTCCAATAAAGCATTAAATGTGGTTTCCAGGCAAATAATTTTGTTAATGCTTGTTAAAACAGCTTTAATTTAAAAATACTTTTACTCACCTCCTCTGAAGCCTTTCTGCTGATATTCTGATGCTGCTTCAGTCCTCGTTTCTCTGCACTTCCTGTCCGGCTCAGCAAAAAGGAAATTCCAGGAAAGGCCCACTCGGCCAACTAAGGAAGTAGTGGAGATGAGTGAAGCTGCTTTGTTATTTTAAAGCCTTTCTGACCCATTTTTTAAACAAAATTATTTGCCCATTAAAAAACGTTAACCCCTTAAGTACCGGACTCATTTTTGGTTTAGCATTTTTGTTTTTTCCTCCCCACATTAAATTTTCCGTTCATATAGCCATATGAGAGCTTATGTTTTGCGGGATAAGTTGTATTTTTAAGGTCTATGAACACGGCACCTGAGGGGTTGCCACTCCTTGTCATTGTACCCACTACTTACAAATAAAATGCGCTTTGAGGCAAAGTAATTTTGTAAAATTCGTCAAAGCAGCCAAATCGAATTTAACAATACTTTGCTCATGACTAGCTAACAGCGCTGACAATGGAGGAATTAGAGCCAGTAGGAAAAATAATAGTCATTCGGCTCCTTAGCTGCAGGACTATTCATGTATTACTACAAATAATAGTTCAAATTTGTGGTGTTAGATTCTCTTTATGTTTATATAGGGTAGGCCATATCTTTCTCTTTCTATCTTACTCTGTCTGAAAGTAATCTGTAAAATCCAGGTTTTAAAAAGGTTACATCACTTCTCCACTAAGGCAATAAATACAGATTAATTTAGATATTTAAAAGGTTTCTTAATTATTTATAACAGTCCATAGCAAGGTCCAAATGAGAGCATCTCTGATTAAGCTAATAATATTCTTGACATTGTTAAACCTACAGACAAAAATCTTTCTAACCTTCTCATTATTCAGAAAGCTTTATACCAAATGATGACCATGTGATTCCTGGACCATCCTCCCTCTGTTACCCACCAAATGTTAGTAATGGGTTACCAGATAAAAAAACAAAGATGTGGGAGATACCCCTGGAAGCTCTGACCATTTTACTTTATTACTTCGTCACAAAGCACATTTCTTTGTAAGTAGTGGATGCAATCACAGGGAGCGGCAATTGCGCAGCTCCCTGTCATTGTACCCTTTAGATGCTGCGTTTTTACATGATCGCGGCATCTGATATAAATAGGAGAGTGTAAAATGAAAAAAAAATAATACATACCTGATCTATTTGCTTGTGATGGACCGGTGGCTGCCATCTTGCTTGAAGGTCTGACGCGTAATCTTGCACGGCCCAAGATGACATCATCATGCAACCCGGCATGGTGATGTCATAAATCACCGTGCATGGGATTTCGGCCGAGATCTTCAAGCAATATGGATAAGGTAAAGTATAATTTTTTATTTTTTTTTTACACTATTTCAATTTAAATCGATTTGTTACTGCGAAGTATGAGGATATTCGACTTTGTGGAAAATCGAATTTATCCTGAAATTCAGATCGAAGTCCACTCTGTTGACCTCGATTCGCTCATCACTAGTAAGAACCATACCCTGCTTTTCATAGACAAAAATAGGCATATTCAAAGTTACAGTCCCTCCTTCATGCTATTTCTTCACTACGTCATTCAAAACTGGCCTTTAGATAGTTGTCGACCAAATGACCATTCAGCTAACAGCTATTTCTCCTGACCCCCACATACAGATGCACGCTATGCTTGGCTTAATGCACTTGTGTTCTCAATGGGGAGAGCCACTGACAGACACTTCTGGCACTGATTTATCTCTTTTCAGAACAAAGGATCAGACATGTTGAAATTCCATATACACAATTCAACATACTTATTAGATGGTTGTCTGGTTCTGCTGATATCAGCAGAATCAGCCAGCTTTCATCTAATATTAGCATTATTAGGTTTTCACCAGGGCTTTTAGTCTTTTTCTGGAAATAGTATCACGCTCTGCAGCAGTATACTTGATGTGAAAAATACCAGAATCCCAATGAAAATTTGACCCAATTATAAGTGAAAGAAGGCTTTGGGATTAGCTGAGATTTGTTTGAAAACTGATCTGGTATATTGTAACAGTAATAGCTTTATTATGAGTGAAATCCATGACGATAATGTGAACAGAGCCTTAGGATACGGCCACACAGAGTTTTTTGGATGAGGTTTTGAGGCTGATCTGCCTGCAGGATTTTCTGCCAAAGCCAGAAGTTGATTTGAAAGTAATTGGAGATATAAAGGAAGCCTTCCTGGTGGATCTACTTCTGGCTTTGTCTGAAAATCCTGCAGGCAGATCTGCCTCAAAACCATGTCCAAAAAACCGTGTGTGGCCATACCATTAGAGTCATAGTAGTTTTGTTAGTTCTGCCAGAAGAAAGAAGTTGCAGTACATGGCATTGTAGAAAGGCATAGAAACAAACACTCATGACTAACATCTGTGATATCCCTCGAAAGAGCCTTTAGTCAAAAAAGACCACTTCCATTGGAGTTTCATTGTTTTCCAATTTTCCTGAATAATCTGAACTTTTGAAATATTTTATTTCACATGACTTCATTATATATAGTAATCCAGAAACAGTACTGTCACGGAACACCTAAAATAACCCAATTTTCATAAGATCTTATTGCATTTGCATTTGTTCAACATAGTTTGATGCCTAACATATTTTGCCTAACTGTTCGCCTGTGCATATTTCTCCTCAGCCATGTGTGTCAGCTTGTTCTAGAAATTAATTATTTCCGTTAGTATAATTATATGTTCATGAAATACAACAGACTTCCATCTATTACACTGCATAAAATTAATTTGTAACCTAACAAGCTCTAATGATTGGAACTTTTTATAAAAGCCAATACGAATACTGTAGAGTTGGGTATGTGGCCTGTATTTTGTGTATCAGGTCATACTCTAGACTTTTCAACTCAACAATATGGGACATATATATGAAGACAGGCATTACAAACTCCAGCCTTAGAATAAAGTCCATTGGCGCAAAATGTTCCACGTTTATTGAGAGCAAAGTCCCCAAAATAAATTTGGCACAGCAGATAGCCAGAAATTCAAATTTACACCAGATATTCGCTGACGTAGATTTGAACTATAATTTGAACATGCTTCTGGCATAAGTTATAGTAAATTTGATGGGCCATGGAGGCCATATCTCTCCCTCTCACTTTTTTCACCACTTTTGAAAAGTAGTGAGAAGAGTAAAAAGTTGCAAATTATGGACCAGTGATGGCATTTACCATCACTTGTTATAATTCTTACACCACAAAAAAGCTAAAAACTAGCTAACGAAAAAGGAATAAATGCATTGTAATGTGGAATATGTACACATTTATCCTAAAAAATAAAAAAAAAAACCCAAGTATATTAAAGGGAACCTGTCAGCTCTGAAACACCCTCCAAACTAGAGTCAGTGGTGTATAGTGTAAGTGACGTAGAGTCCGGTTTTGTAATTTGTATCTTCATACTCACTTGCATTCTGACTCTGTGCTCTGACAAACCGGCTGTAAAATGCACTCAGTGGACTCCAGTGCTCACTTACATAATGGAGAGGACTCATAGAAGAGTCCTGTCAATGCATTTTAGTGCTGGTTTGTGGGAGCACAGCGTCGGAATGGAAGTGAGTATGAAGATACAAATTACATAATCGGATTCAGCATCTCTTACACTATACATCTCTTACTCTAGTTCAGGGGGTGTTTCGGAGCTGACAGGTGCCCTTAGTTATCCCCAAGTTATCTTCTTCTGGCAAGTTGAAAAACTTGAAGGGGGTGTCTAATGAACACAACACCCGAGCACCTTGGACAAATATGATCTATTTGGGCACATAGACATCAGAGAGGAAGGTCACATGCTCGGAATTGTCAAAGCAACTCGTGGTGCGGCAGACTTCCGCCATCTTTCTATTATACATAAATTGTCTCATTGCCCATGGCTCCCCTGCAAAAACAACTGTTTGCAGTGACTTCTGGGAGCCAGACCCCCTACTCATCATGGCAGATCCAATTTTAAAAAAAGTTTAACTTTGGGAGGACTCCTGTAATCTTTTTCAGAATTATAAAAACTGTTTACTAGCAGTATAGCGGCAAATGCTGTCTAGTTGTCCTCTGGTCCCCTATGATTACTTAGACATTAATTTTGTTGCTGTTCTTATTGACTGTGTAGTTGTTTAAAATTAATAATATATGCTATGTAATGAATCATGAGCGGTTCGTTGGGCAATTAGGAGCAGAAATTACCTCTGTTGCCAGGAACAACACACTTTGCTTTTTACATAGAATTCTCATATGTTTTATTTTCATTTATTCGTTCTAAAACATAATTAAGTTGGGTGAGTTAACAAAAATGGTGCCACATTTACCAATATGGTGCACACAGCATGGCAAAGCTGATGCAACTCACTAGGCATGTTTGATATTTCCATTTTTTACTCAACCTTATGATACTTTACATTTCAATATTTTGCACCAATCTTTAATACACGTGCCACATTTTATGATCCCTTGTACCCCTTTTAATTCTCAAAACTGGTAAGATAAGTGTGAAACAAATAATAATACTCAGATTTTCTGGATAACCAATCCGTGTAGACTCAATGTATGGTTCAGAACCCATTTACATGGGCCGATACACACAAGAATGATCAGGAACTAATCATTTGTTCCCAGTCATTGCTCACTCATTTAAGCTGCATTTATATGCAACAATCATCCCGTCTCTATGGGACTGAATGATTGTTCTTTCCCATACAGATTCATTGTTTGTCGGCAACACATCTCTGTTTTCAGAGAATGATGTGTTGCCACACAAACGATGATAACCCATCCAGTTAGTGGCATATTTTTAAAAATATGCAACATGCTCTAGGTGTGTTATTTTTTTCTGGTGTTTTTCCGCGGGTTTTTATATAGGATTTGAAAAACACATGAAGAAAAATGTTAAAAATTTTGTGACAAAAATATATGTATGGTATTCATGGTATCATCAGAAACACATTACATAGGGCAATTATCAGGAAAAAGCATTCATTACAAAGGTTTGTTCCCAATGATTGGCCCGATAATCTACCCACATTATTGGACCTTCAGACATGAACTTCCTGTATAAATCACTTCCTATTACTCCTTCAATTACTTTATGATGATACTTAGTACTCTGCATATTAATTTTAGGCAGGCATACTGCTTCATTGTTATTTTAAAGCATACAATTCATTACTTCTAAATGAAATAGATGAGGCGGCAAAACATAATGAGGTCGATATTATGGGGGATTTCAACTACCCAGATATAGACTGGGGAACTGAAATCTGTATATCTCATAAAGGAAACAGGTTCTTAGAAATAACCAAAGACAATTACCTTTCCCAACTGGTTCAGGACCCGACTAGAGGGACTGCCATACTGGACTTAGTATTAACCAATAGACCTGACAGAACAACAGATGTGCAGGTCGGGGGACACCTGGGAAATAGTGACCATAATATAATAACCTTCCAAATGTCATTCAAAAGAGCGTTTCTTCAGGGAGGAACAAAAATACCAAACTTCAAAAAAGCAAAATTTAGACAACTAAGAGAGGCCATAGGCTTGACTAACTGGGACAAAGTCCTCAAAAATAAAAATACAGCCACAAAATGGGATATTTTTAAAAGCATCCTAATATCTAATTGTGAGAGGTACATACCTTATGGGAATAAAAGGTTAAGGAACAAGAAAAAAACAATGTGGAAAAATAGAGCTGTAAAGAAAGCAATAAATGACAAACAGAAAGCATTTAAATCATTAAAACAGGAGGGGAGCGAGGAAGTATTGAAAAACTATAAGGAAAAAAATAGAATATGTAAAAGACAAATAAAAACAGCCAAACTAGAGACCAAGAGATTAATCGCCAAAGAGAGTAAAACTAACCCTAAAATGTTCTTTAATTATATAAATGGTAAAAAGTATAAACCTGAAGGTGTCGGCCCCTTACAGAGTAATGAGCAGGGAGTTACAGAGAGCGATGAGGAGAAAGCAAAGCTACTAAATATCTTTTTCTCCACTGTATTCTCTGAGGAAAATAAAGTGTCAGATGAAATGCAGAATATAAAAGTAAATTCCCCATTAAAAATGCCCTGTCTGACCTAGGAAGAAGTAGAGCTGCGTCTTAAAAAGATTAAAATAGACAAATCGCCAGGACCAGATGGCATACACCCCCATATCCTAAGAGAATTAAGTAATCTCATCGCCAGACACTTATTTCTGATATTTAAGGACTCTATACTGACAGGGAGTGTTCCACAGGATTGGCGCATAGCAAATGCGGTGCCAATATTCAAAAAGGGTCCAAAAACAGAGCCCGGGAACTATAGGCCAATAAGTTTAACATCTGTCGTGGGTAAACTGTTTGAGGATTTTCTAAGAGATGCTATCTTGGAGTACCTCAATGAAAATAAGCAAATAACTCCATATCAGCATGGCTTCATGAGGGATTATGTGGAGGCACAGATCTACAGAAGGGTACGACAATGTCTTCTGAACTGAAGGTTACCAAGAGCACAGTGGCCTCCACAATTCTTAAATGGAAGGCGTTTGGAACAACTAAGACTCTTACAAGAGCTTGCAGCCCACCAAACTAAGTAATTGGGGAAGAGAACGACCTTTGTAAGAGAGGTGGCCAAGAACCCAATGGTCACTCTTGCTGAGCTCCAAAGATCCTTTGTGCACATGGGAGAAACTTCTAGAAGGTCAACTATCACTACAACACCAGTCTAGGCTTTACAGCAGAAAGAAACTTCTCCTTAGTAAAATACATGTGAAAGCCCACCTATAGGACTCTCAGACTGTGGTAAACAAGATTCTCTGGTCTGATGAAACCAAGATTGAACTTTTTGACCTAAGTATCATGTCTGGAGGAAACCAAGCACTGTTCATCACCTGCCCAATTTGATCCCTACAGTGAAGCATTGTGTGGTAGCATCATGGTGTGTGTGTGTATTTCATCGTCTGTGACAGGGAGACAGGCAAGGGTTACAGGAAAACAGATTGGAGCAAAGTACAGATATTCTTAATGAAAATCTGATCTCTGGACCTCAGACTGGAACAAAGGTTTAGATTCTAACAAGACAGTGGGGGAGATTTATCAAACTGGTGTAAAGTAGAACTGGCTTAGTTGCCCATATCAAACAATCAGTTTTCATCTTTATTTTTCCAAAAGATCTGTGAAAAATGAAAGGTGAAATCTGATTAGTTGCTAGGAGTTAGTAAGCCAGTTCTCCTTTACACCAGTTTGATAAATCTCCCCCAGTGTCTCTAAATGCACAGCTGAGCCGACAATGAAGTGGCTTAGGGACTATTCTGTAAATTTCTTTGAGTAGCCTAGCCAAAGCCCTAACTTAAACCCCACCGAATATCTCTAGAGAGGTCTGAAAATAGTTGTCCATCGAAAGTCCCCATCCAACCGGAAAGAACTTATGAAGATCTACATAGAGGAATAGCAGAAAATCTCCAAATCCAGGTGTACAAACCTTTTGGCATCATAACTAAGAAGGCTGTAGGCTGTAATCAATGCCTAAGGTGTTTCAAATAAGTCCTGAGTAAAGGGTCTGAATATTTATATCAATACAGGATTTTAGTTTTTCTGTTTTCACAGAATGATGGGGAAAAAACATATTTTTTTTTATTTTAGCACAAGGCCGCAATATAACAAAATGTGAAAAAGTTAAAGGGTCTGAAGAGTTTCCGTATCTCCATTTGAATGTAACATTAAAGGGAATGTCTCATGTATTTTATTTTAGATTACTAATGTGTTTATTGCTTAATTTTAATGGTATATGTAGCTATATTTTATTTTAAAAACGACCCTTTGGCTGCCAAATTAGAGACACACAGATTCTGCTTCCAGTTTTTGTATAATCATTTCAGCAAGGTGTGTGCTTTATAGCAGTTGTAATAAGTGATTACAGAGTTACAGTAATAGTTTGCAACAGCATCAATAGTTTAATACATAGTCTTATATCTGCATACAGTGTTACTTTCTTGCCTTATCTAGGCCTCCGGGAGTACAACAGATTTGTCAGCTGTCATTAAATCCACCAATTTCTAATGATAATGTGATGACTCTGCTGACTCTGTTCCAGTCTACACAGTAGGGTGAGCTGACAAGTCAGATTGAGATACCAAGAAATGCCAACATATTGTGTATGCCCCTGTGGCTACTGAGAATATTTCGAAATAGTCTTATGTAGATATTCACATTCAAGAAACATCAAACATTTTTAGAACATATTATTATAACAAAATCTGATTTAAGTAGTATGTCATTTTTCTGGTGATACTTTATCTTGAAGTGTCTTACTGTGGATACTCTATTTGCAAAGTGAAATGAAAGTTGAGAATGGTAAGTTAGAAATATTAAACATTACAATTACTTTTATGTCCATTTTGAGCATATGGCTTTCTTGTTATTTCAATGCAACTATTACATTATATGAGCCAAAAAATCAAGATGCACTCTACATCCCTTGATTTCATTCTTGGAAACAGCCAGAAACCACACAAGGTCAGTTGTCAGACTCCTGTAATTCTCACACTGTCTGTGAAATAAATGGAGAAACAATTTATATGCAAAAAAGGTGAACCATTTCAACCATTTCACAGCTTTTACTAGCTCTGTGGTTTATCGGTTCAAATACAGGGTTGTACAATGAAATAAAAATAAAATTTGGATTTTATAGTATATGCCCTGCGCTATTAAAATGTCCATATGGATATAACATATAAGCCAATATCTTGCAATATCTTTACATTTAAAACACTAGACCTAGAACATGCCACATTTTGGAAAAATATCTTAGTGGCAACTAACTTGACAAGTTTATGTACAGTATTGTCACATGACATTTTGCAGGTTACATTTTAAGGCATTCTAAGAAAAATAAAACGGTGCATGCATCTCCAAAAATTGGTGGATAGATGGCTTAATGGGAAAAGTGAGTATCTTAAGGCTACTTTCACACTAGTGTTAATATTTTCCGGTATTGAGATCCGTCATAGAGTCTCAATACCGGAAAAAAGCGCTTCCATTTTGTCCCCATTCACTGTCAATGGGGACAAAATTTAACTGAACGGAATGCTCCAAAATGCATTCCTTTCCGTTCTCATACCAGAGAGCAGCATGCTGGGGTTTTCTTTCCGTCCTGAGATCCATCATGACCCACATTGCAAGTCAATGGGGATGAATCCATCTTGGCTATGTTAAAGATAATACAACCGTTCATAACGGATGCAGATGGTTGTATTATCAGTAGCCAAACAATAGGTGGTATAAAGGCAGACAAAAGTGACTACAAATTTATCATCCAGCCTGATGTACTGTGATAAATGTAGCACACCCCTAGACTGTCTGTTCTATGTATACACTTTCTACAATTTAGACAGGATTAGTAAATCTGCCCCATTACTATTTTTGGAGATAATGCATTTTAGATAAGGTGTAACAAAAATACGCAATTTTTCTGCTTAAAAGTAATGCAAACAAACATTGCTGCAGAGAGGTGAGAATGTTATGTGTAAATCAGGGTTTACAAAAATTTTGTCAAATTTTATACCTTTTAAATGTTGTTATAGAAGGTAATAGCACAGACTGAATTGTTTGCATGTTATTTTGGTGGCCTCTTGTACAGCGCTTGGTTTATATAGAATATAGAGATGAGTGAGCATGCTCGAGTGCCATTTTTGCGTATTTGCGTACGCATTTTAAAATTCCTACGCTATTCATACGCATATTTTAATCTATACGCAAATGCGTACGAATTGCGTACGAATAGCGTACAAATTCAATTTGTACGCTATTTGTACGCAATTCGTACGCATTTGCGTATAGATTAAAATATACGTATGAATAGCGTAGGAATTTTAAAATGCGTACGCAAAAATGGCACTCGAGCATGCTCTGCCGAGCATGCTCGCTCATCTCTAATAGAATAGTGTATCCTAGATACAAGGCTGACTTATGTGAACTATTTAATGAGGAATATATATTTTGGTGTATGCCTTTTTTATGTGAATTGATTTATTGTGAACCAGTCATTCTCATGTTTTGTAGGCTTCCACTAGACACCACTACAAGGTGCATAGTTTGAGAGCAACATAATCTTTATAAATTCATGTTCACTTTCTGCCACAATTTTATATTAACTTAAAAACAATGATAATGGATGCTTTTCAAGGCTTGGTGTCCACAATGCAGTGAAATTTTGGCTGCCGTTACATCGCCATTACACCGCCTACCCATCATAACTAACTGCTGCATGAATTTGCAAGTTAAGTACCTCCACATTCATATGGTCAATATCTACTGTTAGGTATTGTCTGTACAAGGTAGCTACATTGTGGCTGCCTTCTTAGAAACCAGCCTGAAGGCAAAACTTACACACTAGGTATGCAGGGCCTGAAGAAGCAGTTCATGACCTACTGAAACACTCTTAGCGTCCAAAGATATTATTGTATTGCTAGCCAAACCTGAACCTGTCGTAATGTGTCTGGGGAGCTCCCAGTTTTCTACTGATAGATGATATCGGTAAGAGAAGAATTGGGCAAAATAAATATTTTTGCCCCATCCTTTTGTTCTCCCTGAAAATAAGGTGCCACCAGAAGTGTCTGGAAGTAATTTACTCCCCTCTACCCATTGAATACACATATACGTTCAGCCAAGCGGAAAGAGCCTGGAGAAATACCGGTTAGCCAAATACCAAAGAGTTGTTTGGCCCATAGCTTTCAAATGTGTATAGAGACCCGTTATGTCGTGCGTTGCCCCTCAAGCCCTACACTAGATATAGCACACACTAGAACTGGGTTTACAATTATATCTCATGAAAGAATTCATTCTAAAATGGTTAACAATTGTATAAAATGAAGAATCTTCTAAACTGTTTTCTTTTATATGGTAATTTTACATATAAATAATCCAAATATTACCGATGGGAAACATAAAGTGAGGGAGTACTAGAGATCACACTAAGAAAAGCTGTTTTATTGGAAGATTTTAACGGGGTTTAATAGTTTAAAAACCACATAAGCTGATGCAGTAGTCGTATTCGCTAATATAAACTCTGGATATGAGAGCATTGTTTGATTATATCACCTATACAGGTGTCTTTATGACCAGGATATATCCATAGAGATAAATCTACATATCCGTCATAAACATACTGATTGTATGTACATCTGTCTATATAGACAAGTAGCATGAACATGAATTTATTTAACATGTTAACATACATTACTGTGCCTGCCTAAAGTCAATATTTGGTGTGTATATTTGTGTATATATATATATATATATATATATATATATATATAGCATTTCATTACAGTTCTGTTTTCCCGCTATGACGGGTTTATGTATGCTTTCTATTGTGAGCATCGGAGCTAATAAAATGACTATAACACTCAGTTCAATACTGCCCTGTGACAGATTGCTGCTATAACAACAGCCATGTAAATCAATGTACCAATATTGTGTTGAAGAACACTACTGTCAAACCCCGTTGAGATGATGATTGGTGTGTCATTTTTTTCATTAATAACGATGATTCTCCTTTTTAACTAAATAGCAGCCTTGTTATCTTGAATGAGGATTTTTTTAGGTTATAAACTACATGTAAAATATTGAAAGGGTAAAAAAGTAGGGTTTCCTGATATTTATGTTTTAAAATATTTAAATTATTCAACTGGCTTACATTTGTATCTATTGATTTTTAACATAATTACATTCTATTTTCAAGAGAGAACTGGAAAACAATCCAGCATATCCAGAACAAAAAAACAAAGTTTATTTAGAAAATTATTAAAACATGTTGCAGATCAGATGCAAGATTTCCACTACTCGGTTATTGGTTTTAAACTAAGGCTGCGTTCACATCTCCGTTTTAAAGATCCGGCTGCCTGGTCTGGTGGAAATGCTGGCTATCAGCTGGACAAAAAAACCATTGAATGCAACAGTTTTTCTTCAGCTGAAACTGGCCGTTTATGCCGGAAATCAACCACATCACTGCTGAAACTCATTGCACTCAGTGGGGATCTGGCGGTGAAGAAGAGGATCTGGCAGACTGCTCTGTGCCAGAGCAGTCTGCTGGATCTCCTAATGGAGATGTGAACGAAGCCTTACTCATTTGTGACATGGCGTGCGTATGCAGAAGTTAACAATGGACCAAACAATACATTAGCCACCTTTAGACAGACATCTCTGAAAATGAAAGGTGGAATCTGATTGGCTACTATGGTGGAACTTTTATACAAGTTTTTATAAATCTCCCCCTGTGATTAGATATTAATAAAGTACTAAACAAGTCTAAAAGTATCCATACACATTATATAGAAGTTGGTTGATGGTAGAACTCATGTTGGGAAAACAATCATCTGGCACATCTCCAAAAGTATTGGTTCTGACCTTCTTTGAAAGCTGGCACTCCAAATGGCTTTAAAATGATACCAAAATCACAGCATTATATCGAGTATATCAGAAGATATAGCTGTTAGAAATCTAGTCAGGAGAGAAAGCTGTTTTTAGTTTCACTTTCAACTGGGCACTTGGGAGCTGTTTTCCTGCAGAATAAAAGTGTTTTTTCTGGACATGTAATACAGACACACAGTGCACACAGGTATGTCTGGGATGTGTGTGCAATCTTCTGTGGGGCACTGCTGTTAGTTATATAGGTGAAAATGAGGTGACAGACTCTCTTTAAGGTACTTACCTGTCTTGATGCTTGCCTTATGAGCAGTGAATCCCACTATTAGTTGATCGCTCATATTCCAAAATACAGACTTCATCTTCCAGGAATTGTTGTATTCTGATTGTACAGATGGATGAACATGATTTCGGCAAAGTCCTTCACATTTCTTTTGTTCTTCTACCATTTGTCTGGGAACCTACAATACCTGGGAAAACACTTTCCTAACTGAAAACATTCATGCATAATTTCCCAAACTGTAATATGCGAAAGATTTAGTCTGAAAAGCTTCTTACATTTCTTAAACATGATTAGCTGACTAAAAAATAGTGTCATCAATACATTCTTGGCACTACTTCACCGATTGCATTTTCCCGCCATTAAGACCATCTATGGCTAAACGTTGACAATGAATTTCAATTAGTATAGGGCAAACAAGAAGCAAAATATAGATGTCTACTCTTCTTTATCTACTCACACAGAATGGTCATTGCTGTATTGGTACAACAAAGCATTCCCTCTGAACTGCCAACCTTATGACATCAGATGTGGTTCTTCCTATCTGCAAGCACAAAAAGAACAAGCTAGGAAACCTTTTTTTATTGTGTTCTTTTATATGAAGTTAATATCCAACTTCAGTTATCAAAGCCATACTATTGAAGGTCTACAATGAGGGGATCTCATAGGTTCCCATAGATCCTACTGTGGCAGTTTCAACCAACCTGGATGAATTTTACAGTATTAAGCACAAAAAGAATATCTTCATGAAGATTATCACATGAAAATGTGAGTAAGGCAGGGATTTCTGAATCATACATAATGTACCAGGTTGAAAAGATTTGACCCTTTTACTTGCCAAAAGCTAAATATTCTGGGTCATAGTTTGTAAGTTTTAGGTGTCCAAAGTGGTTTTCCTATATGGCGTATGTATACAAGTATGGTGACTTGCACCTAAACTAATTATACGGTACTTGCTAAAAATACAGAACAGCCATGTTCTCAATCCAAAATAGTCTTTTCTTTTATAAATACACCTACTTATAGGCCAAGTATAGTATATATTCCCTTGAGTGCAACCATAGTAAAAATACCGTACAATAAGCGTTGTCTCTTTTTTCCCCTCCATATTATAATGCTTGTTTTATACTCCTGAAGCCACAGACTGACTTCCATTGACCGCCAAAACAATAATTACCATGCTGGCTGTTTTAATGTTCTGAGATGTCAGACATTCAGCTTGGAAGGCTTTTAAAACTGACCTCACTGCTACTTTCCATTCATTAAAGTCCAACCTTTGCTCTCTGGTCACACAGGATAAATGAAGTTTCATATAATCTTTGCTTAGAAGAAGATTCATTGTTTGCTTCACTGTGAATTATTTGAATATCCACTATTTGTCATGCCAATCATTATCTTGAAAATCTAATTTACTTGCCTCATTCACATCGCCAATGTTTATAAATGTTACTGTCAACATAGCAATTTTGGAGATTAAAAGCACATTACAACATCCTGGGTTCTAGAACCTGGTATAACAATGTGAAATTCTGGCTAATAGCAAAAAGACCGTATTATTTTATAGAAATGTACTTTATGTGAAGGATGATTCTGCATGCACAAATCTAATTAGCGTTCCCAGCTTAAAAGGTTGCAAATGCATTTCTCCAATGACTCAATTAAAATGAGTACTTCTAAGCTTCCGCCGTATGTTACCATTTGCTGGTCACTTACAGCAGTATTACATAGATAAAACACTTTTATCATAGATAAATGGAGCAGTGTTCTGCCTGTCACATGGAGAGTTTACTTTCACCTATATTGTAGAGATGTGACACAAATGAATGCCTGCTGTCAGTGCTTTGTGTGGCATCATTGAATGCAACCCAAACAGCAGTGGTTAAGTCATCAGAGTGAATATTCATTATGATACCTCTAATCCTGAATGTGTGAGTACATGGACATTTACTGTGAATTTTGCCCAAAAAGCCCCCATCAGGGCTTACCACAAGGTAATGTATATGGGGATCTCCCAACTTTCCCCTGACAGATAATGTCTAGAGCATTTCAATGCCCTATCGTTTTGTTCTCTTGGGAGATAAACCACCCCCATAGGTGTCTGTGAGCTTTCTGCTCACTCCCTGTTGACAAACCAAGAGTCTATTGAAGATGTGTGGGCACCAGGTCAGTCAACAACATTGGTCTGAGATCATATCTAGTCATCAAGGCTACATTCACATTAGCATTGGAGCCTCCAAGGTCAATTTCATCAGACTTGATTGCAAGAGTAGCACAGCATGCAGTGTCATTCCTCCTATTAGAGTTATGGAAACCACAAAGGAACTATGGCAGACCTAATTATGAGTCAGTTGGATCCATTATCCCCCATTGTTTCAGTGTACAATTCAAGTGTTATGGCTTCTTTTATGTATGGAAACCATAAGGCATGGTCAGTGGCTGGACCATTCGTGAAAGGGTTTGGGGCAGGGCCCTTCCACATAGGCCACTACAATGGACAGTGATCAGGAATGATGAAGTTCATATTGGATGAGGATGAGTGATTGCTACTACAAACATTCATCCACATATAGTTTATTTATTTTAATCACTTATATAGAGTTGATATATTCCGCAGCGCTTTACAGACATTAGCATCAAGCTGTCTCCAGTGGGGCTCACAATCTGAGTTCCCTATCAGTATGTCTTTAGAGTATGGAAGGAAACCCCCACAAACACAGGGAGAATATACAAACTCCATGCAGATGTTTTGTTTGGTCAGATTCGAACCTAGGACCCAGTTCCATTGTTAGTCAACAGCACAACCATACTTAACTTTATGCAGGCATGCTTTCATAGTGGCTGGACCATTTGTGAAAGGATTAGTGGCAGGGCCCTTCCACACAGACCAATACAGTGGACAGTGATTGGCAATGATGAAGTTCATTCCCGATCATTGACTGCTCACTGCTACCATATGAGGATGAGTGATTGTTACTACGATCATTCATCCCCATACAGTTCCATTGTTTGTCAACAGCACAACCATATTTACCTTTACAAAGGTCACTGATGGGAAATTAAAGTTTGTATTAACAATTGTTTCTGATAAATGCCATTAGATATGAAACCGAATCTGAATTTTTGGCATTTCAAATCGGATGAATTTTTCAAAATAGTATCAGCCATTTTTCACATCATAAAACAGGAAAGATGAAGAATGAGGATCACATGACCTCAGGAGTTGTCTGCTAATGCACACTAGTAGGCATTTGCTGCCAAAAATGAAAATTTTTGGACTGTTATAAAAAAAAACACAGACCGACAGTGCAATGTGTTTTAAAGAGGCTGTTTTTACCACCAACAGCCATAAATTTACCCATAGCTTTGTATATGTCACTGTCACTTACACATTACTGATGATGTGTTACAATTAAACAGGTTTTCAGAGTGTTTTTAACTGATGACCTATCCTTTGAGAATGGGTCATCAGTATCTGATCATGGTGGTCTACGTTACACCAGTTTCACAAATCTCCCCCATCATTGTTAATTTATGAATGGTTGTACTGGTGGTCTCTACTTATTTTCTGCTTGCACAAGAAAAATTGAATGTACTTGCAGCTTTTTAATCAAAGCCCTGTTTATGGTTCTAGTGCTTGCTTTGTACAGTGCACATCATGATGGTGCCATCTGACACCAAAGCAATTTATCTGTATTCATCTAAAGAACCAGCTGATTCATCAAAGTCTTGTTTGAAGAAAATGTGAATAATTATATGTATTAGCATGCATAATTTCTTTACATGGTTAAAGTCAATGTACAGATTGCACTCCTTGCACAAAAATACTAAGGCATTTTTCTTAAAATAAGGAATACTCCCTGTTCCTATGAATATGAAACTGATGACATAGAGTTAACTGAGCAAATATTACTTTCATGCAGAAGTGATTAACCGTTAAGCCTAATCTTCCTAGTTGCATGGTAAGGCTGTAAAAGACACACAATTCATTAAAGTTCCACTTTGTAATGGTTATTTATTTGAAATTTGATCTTCAATCGTTGTCCAGCTTTTTATTACCTTTTGGACCTGTGGAGACAAACATATTTACCAGCTCCCTGCCGCTTGTTCTGCCTCGGTTGTGTCCACCACTCTCTTGACCTTGCCTAAATCCATACATGTAAATTTCCAGCATGTGTGCCTCTGCAGCCAATAATTGTCTGCTGTAGTGATGTGTACCCCAAGTATAGGGGCGTATTGGCCATAGACCCTACAGGGAGATTTCCAGAGGGTCGTGGGCCGGTACATAATGATCTCAGCTCTCAGCATTAAGCACCTGGCCAGTAGCCATAGGTGCCATCCTGAGCTCAACTGTATCACCATCTTCAGTATTTTGTGCTGCACAGTGGTATTGTGGGCCCCGTCTACTTCTGTTGTCCCTGCCCACGTGTGTTGCCTCCTCTTCTGTCAATTTGGACCCACCTACAACATAGGGCCACTTTTGTTTTGTTTTTTTCCAGGGCCACTTTAAGTTCCCAGTCATCCCCTGCCTAAGTGGCACTGTACTCTAGTCACAAGCCGCCTGGAGACACGTCACCCTGGTGGTCAGTTATTGGCTGCAGTGGTGCACATGACCCAATTTAGATGCAGGGACTGCATCAAGGTGAAGAGAACAGTGGACCAAAGGAGCCAGAACTGAGCGTCGAGGAGCAGGTACATAGGCTTGTCTCCACAGGTAGAACTTAAAAGCTGGACAATCCCTTTAAGTCTAAATATGGTTTAATCCAGTGGGATCCCTTGTAATGAGGCCATAATATTTAGGTTACATTATAGGTGACTTTATACGATGACCACCATGCGGATGGGGATTTAGATCAAATGTGTTAATGTCAGTTCTAGACCAGTATAGTCATAAGGAGATTAGTTTATCACTTGGGGAAAATGGCTCATTGACATTGCTAATTGGGAGCCTTCAATATGGATCATTAATTTACAATACTTATATAGTTAAAGGTTTTTTCCACAAAATATGCATGACAGCTGGATAGCGCAGTAGCCTTGCAATTCTGGGGTCCTTGGTTTAAATCCAACAAAGGAAAACATCTGAGTGGAGTTTTTCTGTTCTACCTGTCTTTACAGGGGTTTCATCTGAGAACACAGATTTTCACACACTCCAAAAACATACTAATTCGAAATTAACATTGTGAGTCCCATATGGACAGAAGTGAAAGATGACAGTCTCTGTACAGTGCTGTAGAATATGTCAGAGCTATATTAACAACAGCAAATAAAAATAGGTTGGAGTCCCTCCTCTAAATCCCAACCTATTGAAAGAATGGAATCACCTGACTGGAACATACAAAATAGGGAGGTGGCTGCATAGGTGGACTTACTCTTTATGTGGACTCACTCTTTATTAAAGTATTTCATATTTTATGGAACGAGATGACTCTCCCATAGATTTTAAATTCCTGGGCATAGGTCAGATGAAAGTAGGATTGAGATTCCTTAGACAAAATTGCAAGCTTTCGAGGCTACTTGGGCCTCTTCATCAGGCGTCTCTTAAAGGGAACCTGTCATCAACTTTATGGTGATCTCACTGAGGGCAGTATAAATTAGTGACAGAAATGCTGATCTCAGCGGTGTGTCACTCATGAGCTAAAAGTAAGTGGTTGCTGAGAACCATCATCATAATCATTGCAGCACAGGCGTTGAAAAGAGTCAATTCTACCTGAGAAGAGTCATGGTTATTCATAATCTCCTGCTCTCCCCGCCCATCTGCTGATGACTGGCAGTTCTCTCCTAGAGAGAAAGGGAGAAAACTAGGTAGAAGCCTAATGTCAGTCATTAGCAGGAAGGCAGGGAGAGCAGGAATTCATGAATAACCATGACTCTTCTCAGGTGGCTGTGACTCTTTTCCAGGCCAGGTCTGCAATGATTGTGATGTTGGTTCTTGGCAACCACTTACTTTTGACTTATAAATGACAGACCTCTGAAATCAACTCACTTGTCTCTACTTTATTCTGCCGCTAGTACGGGCAGCATAAAGGTGATGACAGGTTCCCTTTAAGACAGTATCTGAAGATTCACATATTTATACACCAAAGTACATAGGAATAATGAGGTAGATCATAGGTCATAAATGTCTAATGTGGAAAAACCCCTTTCAAATAAAGAGATACTTTTGAGAAAAATTGAAATGGTCATAACATGATCCATTAGATGATTTGATGGATCAATTTTCACGGGACCATACCTCACTTGTCAAGTTTTAAGACTATTTATCAATGTAAACAATTTGTTGGTACCTCCTCCATCTTTTCAACCCTACCCATGCTCTACTTTCTTCCAGTGATCTAAGACTAACGTCCTCCATAATACAAAACTCATGCAGTGCCAGATCTCTGCACAAAAAGGTTAATGTAGCAATATCCACAACGACCATCTGTCAGCAAGATCAACCCTCTTAAAACAGGCCTAATACCTGGTAGAGCTGATCCTGCTGAATAAACCCAAGCCTCTCTATGTTGTGCCATTTTTTAGAAAAAAAAAACATTTATTTATTTATTTTGCAAATGAGGGCTACAGGGCACCGCACATCAGGCCACGTGTCCAACATGCCATATTCAATTCAACAAATAATTGCATCAGTAGGGGCCTATGTATGCACGGGCTCATAACAGGACTGTTTTGCCATGGTTTGATGTAGCAGAAAGTTATTAATTAACTTCTATGGGTAGAGCGGCTGGTGGTGGTCGGACCGCAGTCGTCTAGTCACCACTTTGCAAGGCTTCATTCCTGATATAGGTGTGGGTGCCAGCGGTGGGACCTTCACCTATGAGACAATGAGGACAATTCCTTGTCTGAGATGAGACAACCCCTTTAACATCTGCAGCTGGCATGCAGTGGTTTTCGTCCAGCTGATTCTTGCCATATTTGCCAGGTAGCAGCTGAATCTCTGCCGGACCCCATTATAGTAAATAGGGTCTGGCAGGCAGGCGGCAGTTTCCAGCAATGCCAGATCGGGAGAACTCTGGCAGGCTGTCCTCTGCCACAAATCTGAAACTAGCCGAACACGGTTGAATATAAGCCACAGGGATAAGAAGGGTCAATGGTCACGGTAGCACCTGTAGTAAAGGGTAAATGATCTGCGCAGTTCATATAATCTAACAATATTAAATTCCATCAGCTAATTCCAGTATCACCCAGCAAACTGTTTGCTGCTTTTCTCCTGACAAATAAAATTAGTTTAAGCGAAACGGAAGAGAGCGAATAATTAATAGATTAGCTCATTATTTACCTACATGTGGTAAAATTAGTGTCTTCAAATGCTAATTACTTGACGCGAGCAGCTAAATGAGTGGACACTGTTACAGTGATACAAAGCTGCTCTACCAATGTATTAGCTAAACATACAGATTGCTTGTGTAATAATATATTATCTACTATTTGCAGGAGAAAGTTTTAATTACGGCAACCTTTAATCTCTAAATAGCATGTATTAGGGATAAAATCCTATTTCTTCAAATGGCCTTAAGTTCATAGTTTTAAGCTAAAGTTTTAGAAGAACCAAAGAGCCCTTTTAACAGCGACATTTTTCTAATTTCATGGTTCACCGATCAGTCAGTAAAGATTTAAATAATTCAGAAAGAAAGCCTATTCTGTTTCTTTTTTAGAACTTTAAATCAAGGGAAATTGTTTGACGTTTAATATGTTTTAACCCTTTTAATAACTGCTCCTGATTATGTTGGTTTAAGGAGAATGTTATTATAATGAAGGTGAATAGCAGTCAAGGACTTTTTTGATTAGATTTTAGACCTTTAGCCTTTCTTATAAAACATGAAAGCATAAAAGGCACTGTAAGGAAAATGACATTGTATGCTCTTTTATTTATATTTAAGTGTATAGAAGGATATGTCTGCTATCTTCAGAGTTTATGTTGGAAACCCCTCCAGCAAATATATTTTATGAAGGAAGATCAAAGTCCATTTATACTTTTCAAAGAAGGCTCAGGATAATCAAACTAGTGTTGGAGAATTGGAGGACAGGGTAGATACTCCTAACTTTACATATTAAAACCAGGTTTCCGAAAATGATGTATGTTCTACTTACTTACTGCTTAGCTGTTTTAGTACTTTGTTCATTTTTCTTTCAATCAGTGCTTATTAGTCAAAGGAAAGGGGCATTTTCAAATTCGTTTTAGTGTTGGATATAGTTCAATAGGGAAGCAACTCAGTTAAACAGAGGGATGTGCTGTTGCTGGTTGGACATGCTACAGTTGGCATTGTTGCCAAGACTGCCATGTCTTTGGGTTTAAAGGGGTTGTGCCAAGTTTAGAGGTTATCCTGTGGACAGAGGATAACTAACTGATCACAGTGGTTCAACCACTGGGATCCCTACCAATCTCAAGAACAAGAGTCACGTTCCCCTGATCTGATGGAGGGGCAGGTCTTGCATGCACCCTGCTGCTCCATTCAATCTCTATGGGACTGCTCGATATAGCTGAGTACATCATTCTCTGGATCAGTTGTGTCCCAGCAGTCAGAACCCCAGCAATCAGTTGGTTATTAAATATCCTGTGGATAGGGGATAACCTCTAAACTTGCCACAACCCTTTTAAGGGGATAACTAATTGATCACAGGGGTCGAACCATTGGGATGCCCACCAATCTCAAGAACATGAGTCCTGTTCCCCCGATTTGATTGAGGGTCAGGTCTTGCATGCACCCTGCTGCTCCATTCAATCTCTATCTGACTGCTCGATATAGCTGAGTACAGTATTCTCTGGATAAGTGGTGTCCCAACAGTCAGACCCCCAGTGATCAGTTAGTTATTCTCGATCTTATGAATACGGAACATCTTCTAAAGTTGGCACTACCCTTTTAAGCCTAATTGAAGGTACATCTGCATAGAGTTTTATCTCTCCAGGTATTTATGAGATTCCTTAGGGTTATTTGTGTTTCTGCTATACTTTAGGAAGCCTATGACTATGAGATGAATTTTCATAAATACTGGTGATAAAATAACACCCATTTTCATACTGGTTCATGCCACCACAAATCTTATATTCATAGCGTAGGGGTTTTTGGTGTTTGAGGGGCATTTGCATTGTACAGTTGATTAGACAACCATATCACTCACTCTCTGGTCCAGCCATGACCTTTAAAGTTCTGGCAGGAGACACAGCTAATATAATTATTTTTTTTACATACTAAGACTAGAAATGTGAACCCCAGTTCGCCCTTACCCTCTTGCTTCTTAAGACTAGCAATGTGACGTCCAGTTCCCCATTTACAATGTTGGCACTGTTGTAGTGCTTGTAAGAAGGAAGAGCTATTTGCAGGTATATCAACAGGTAACAAGTAGTAACAAGTAACAGGTAGCTTTGTCTCTTTGAATCCCATTTCAGTCCCATATGTCCCTCTTTGATTGCAGTAAATGTTAATATGAGTGTCAAGCTCAATATGGTGATATTCCATAGGCCAAGTGTCACCTTTTTATGATGTGCACAACACATTGTAGCATTTTTGTTAATGGGTGTTGCTGCCATGGGATCTCCCCTTTATTCCAAAGTCCAGTGTAAACACATGAATGCTGGTGTATGCAAGAGTGGATACCGTCACTTGCAACTCCCAAATCAATGGAGAGTAACAGATACTACATCTTATCTTCATGTTCATACACATTTCAGATCTGGACTAGATCCTTTATCAGGTTGGCCTGGTGTGTTTAACCTGATGAAGGATCTTGTCTAAATGTCTAAATTTAAAACACATATGGAGAACTTTATCAAGCCATGTACTCCAGAATTCTGGCAAAAAAAAAAATCTCAAAATAGGGCTTTTATAACTTAAGGGCCTTTTTGCACTAAAATATTGCGACATTTTGTATTTGTACACTGGTCACTCCAGTTTTGAAAAGTGGGTGGGAGACTGAGTTAGATTAGTTAGATTTCACTCCAGATTTACCACTTTCGATTTATACCAACGGAGCTGCTGCACTTGTGTCTATTTGCACTCCACATCCCATTGCCAGAAAGGCCGGTGTCTTTTCCTATAGTGTGCAAGCACGACTACTGCTGCTAGATTACAGGGTGGTCCTAACCCCTGGAAATAAGCAGTGTATAATGTGATGGAAAAATTAAAAATCAAGCCAGCAAATGAGGCAACATGGAAAATCACAATACATTAGTAAGTGCCTTGTATTAACTTTCTCTACATGATAAATGCGATTGGCTGAAGTGAGACAACTCCTTTAAATTTTTATTACTCTGTCTTTACTATCTTTCTTTCATCATCCTATAATCCTCAATCAAGTATTGATTTTTAATTGACTCCATTCCATACCTTTTTTTTGTATTGAATAAATTTATATTGCTTGACAAAAATAAAATTCACGTAAAGTGGTTTTCAAAAGGATGCACATTTCCCCATTCAAAAATGAAATGAAATGAAATGTTGCGTGCCATCACTATAATGTGTTTGTTTTGACCACTCTAATAGACCTATCGTAGGTCTGGCATGGTAATGCTTTGTTCCTGCAATTACACGTGGATTGTACTGTCTATCACCTGTTTGAATGATAAATCACCGCTAATGACATACGTTGGAACTGTTTTATTTTTCTTTATTTGTCTAAGCTTTCCCCCAAAGCCATTCATTGCAGTGGGGTCCAGTCCGATCACAGTGCAGCTCAGCCATGATCTTTTTAGTGGCCTCAGGGACAGTACTCAACAATGTTCAGTGTCAAGCGATGACAGACAGGGGTAAATGAAAGGGCTTCAAAGATGCTTCACTGTCTCTTGCTGGAGCTGGCGTTCGTCCAGGTCTTGCCTGCTAACACCATAGAAAGCAGCAGCTGGTGAGGAACATTAGCAAGCAGGGCCCGAGGGCTACCCATGTTCTCGCTCTCTGTTCACCAACTGCTATTCAGTAAAAACAGCTGGATCAAAAAAGATTCAGTCAAGATGTAGTTAGAGTTTTATGTGTACAACTGTTTTGATATAGATTGTCTGCTAGAGGCAGAGATAATGATAGCTTTGCAAGTGAACATATTTGGCTGGGAGTAAAACTGGTGTATTTATTTTTATCCACGGCTTGTTCTGGATGGCTGCTGTGAATTTACAGGCCTGTAATCCTACACAGTGAACGACACACAGAGATTGAAGTGATTCAGTGGAGATCACAACGGGATTTATTAATCGGCCGCAGAGCAGCTCCCCCAGATATAAGAGAACTAGAAGGGGACTTCATTCATTGTCTCATATCTGCGTATGTGGGGAACCTACAGGATATTATTTGGGGCCTAACAGTGATTGTATAAAAAAGATTTTGCCTCCATTACCAAATTATTTTTGCTTGGTGAGATGGAGCAAGGTGCTGTGGATTGTGATATCCTAGGTGCGACAAAATGTCAAATGGTTGTTCTCCCACCTTGGACCACGAATGACAGAATGTTAAGTAAGCTTTATAAACAATTGCCGTGATTGGATCAGGAAAACGCGGTAATTTCTGACTTCTTCTGCTGTAGTTTCTTAAAGGTATTACTGTTGAGCGAACTTGCGATTTCGGGTTATCTAAGAATTCTGTAATGGATTCCGTTACCACGAACCATTATGGCATTCTATGATGGCATGCACCACGGAAGCCTATAAGAGGCATTCCGTATTGCATTCCGTCATAATAGAAGTCTATGCTAGTAAAATAGTAGGTTAGAGGAATTAGGATATCAGGATGACAGCTCTAATGGTCTCTTGATATGTCTAGATAAAGATGGTGACAGAAGAGCATTGCACTTTTCAGTGTAATGTGTGATGCTCTAATCAAGTCACTCATCCCCTTCCCCAGGGTTGCCAACCTTCCTTTAAAATTTTTCTGGACACCTGAACCAAAATTTACGGACGGCCCAAAATTTTTACGGACATAGGCCACACCCCCTTTTTAGAGGACACGCCCCCGTCCACGCCCCAGAATAAAGAGGATTGTTTAGTAGTTAAAAATAAAATATGGCATATGGAAACGAAATCAACAATTTTCAGCTGTTACATCCCTGCCATTCTAGTCTGAGTGCTTTGTTTATATGGCTGCAGTGATGATGCCTGTGACACGCTGGACTTTCTGGCATCATTGCTGCTGCCATGTAAACAAAGACTGACAGGCATGTAATGGGCAAGTGTGCACAGTTGTCACAATGTTGGTGATGTGCACACTGATGTGCAGGTGTATGGCATGTGTACACTGCAGCCAGTCCTCAGCATTAGAGCACTTATTGGTGATTGGCTGCAGAAGTAACATACCATATACCGACAAGTCCTTGCTGCAGTTTAACAGACCAGAGCTGCATAAAATGGCTCTGAGGACATAGGACATATTTGGATGGACATTACATTCACCACTACCAAACATACAAGATGACACATCACCACATTCAGTGACGTCTCCCTGATGTAGATCTTCTCTTTTCTCATCTTCTCTATTTGGCCCAGAACGCCATGACGAGTTCTTTCAGCCCCATCTTCTCTCTGCAGAGTTTGCCACAAAGACACCTTAGATTACCAACTTTTACTGTTATCCTGCTGCTGCCTAAAATACTGTGCCCACTGTTCTCCCCAATGTCCCCAAATACTATACTGTAGATATAACAGTGCCACATAGGTAGGACCCCATATAGTTACAGTGCTCCCCAAAGTCCCACTGATCCTATTAATTCTCTCCCAGAGTGCCCTCCTTAGTAATAGTGCCCCAATAGTGATAATGCTCCACGAGTAGCCCTATTAGCAGTAGTGCCCTCCATATTGTACTAATAATAGTAACACCCCCAATAGTACCCCTGGTAGTAGTAATAGTTCCCCATAATAGAAACCATTTTCCCATAGTGCCTCCAGTAGTGCTCCCAGAAATAATAAGGACCCACTGTAATGGTCCCAGTAATTATAATACCCTCCAGTAGCTTAAATGGTTCCCTCTAGTGCCTCCAGTAGTTCTGGTAGCCTCCAATAGTACCCCCCAGTTTAGATCGCTCCATGTAGTTCCCCAAGAATTTAGATAGCCCTATGTAGTTCCCCAGTAGTTTAGATTGCCCCCTGTAGTTCAGTTAGCCCCCATAGTGCCCCCAGAAGTTAGATAGCCCACTTTAGTCCAGATAGCTCCCCTAGAAGTTAGATAGCCCCCTTTAGTTCAGATAGTGCCCTCAGTAGTTTAGATAGCCCCTTGTAGTTCAGATAGTCCCTGTAGTGCCACAGTAGTTTAGATAGTCCCCTGCAGTTCAGGTAGTCCCCATAGTGCCCCCAGAAGTTTGATAGCCCCCATTGTGCCCCCAGTAATTATATTGTCCCCTTAAGTACCCCAATAGCTTTACTATATACTATAGTGGCCCCCCAGCAGTTTAAATGCCCCCTAAATTCCAGCAGAACCAGCTCCGCTGCTATACAAGTCCCACTGTAGCATGGCACTGGCGGCAATGCTGCAGGCAAAAGACTAAGAAAAATAGCCAGGCTTTCATCGGTGGTCAGTGTGGGGCTCCTCCTCCTCCTCTCTAGTGTGAGCGTCACTCCCATTTCCCTTCTTTGCACACGCATGCGCAGTGCAGAGTAGGGTTGTCACGATATCAGAATTTTGAGTTCGAGACCGATACGTATTATTTTTAAAAAAAAAATAATGAAATTTTTGAAAAAAAAATGGCGTGGGGTCCCCCCCTTTTTTCCTTCACCAGCCAGATACAACCAGCAGCGGCAGCCTGGCACTACCAGGCTGGGAAGGGACATGGTTATTGGCCCTTCCCAGCCTAATGGTACCAGCCTGCAGCCGCCCCAGAGCCAGACCCTCAATTTCGAAGGTCCGGTCCTGCGGGTACCCGGCTCTTCCCAGCACCCCTGGTGGCGGTGGGTGCCGAGGTAATAGATGTTGGGGTTAGTGCTGGCCTGCCATACCGGCAAGCACTAAGCCAAGTATTAGTAATCAGGGCCGTCTGTAGATAGCCATAATTACTAAAACTGTAGTATTGTAAAAAAAAATACACACACACACCAGTATAAAACATTTTATTGAAATAAACACTCCCCCAGACCCCTGTTTGACCATTTTATTTAAAAAAAAAAAAAAAGCTGGTCCGACGTAGTCCACCGAATCCGACGTAGTCCTCTGCATTCACGACCCTGAAAAATAGAAAACAAACACACAAACACAGACCACTTACCTCTTCCTGCACTGGGATAATACACACAGTGATGTCACAGTACAGGGATAATACACACAGCGATGTCAAAGTACAGGGATAATACACGCAGCGATGTCACTGTACAGGGATAATAAACACAGTGATGTCACAGTACAGGGATAATAAACACAGTGATGTCACTGTACAGGGATAATAAACACAGTGATGTCACAGTACAGGGATAATAAACACAGTGATGTCACAGTACAGGAATAATAAATCTCAGATCAACACAATGTGCCCCCATCAAAGCTCAGGTCAGCGTCTTGTGCCCCCATCAGACCTCAGGTCAGCGTCTTGTGCCCCCATCAGACCAGCCTCTTGTGCCCCCATCAGACCAGCCTCTTGTACCCCCATATATATATATATATATATATATATATATATATATATATATATATATAGTGTATGTGGTGTGGAGGGGAGTGAGGACATACACTGTGCACGTGTCTGTGAGGGGATTGGAATTGTATGTTGTATGGACCAGGCTGAAGTGTGTTTCTTACTTGGCCAGTTTTTTATTCACATCATTTTTGTGTGTGTGTATATATATATATATATATATATATATATATATACACACACACACACAAAAATGATGTGAATAAAAAACTGGCCAAGTAAGAAACACACTTCAGCCTGGTCCATACAACATACAATTCCAATTGCACAGTGTATGTCCTCACTCCCCTCCACACCACATACACAGGTACTGCATGTTCCCTAACCTCAAAAGTGAAACTTGAGGCTGCAGCACACAGGAATGTCACTTACCATTGTGATGTCACAATCTCTGATAAAACAAGTCTTCTCTCCCACAGTAGAGTAGGGTAGATGCTGGAGTGGAGTTCCTAGTGAAGGTAAAGGACCTTTCATGACGTCAGGACCATGTGCTCAGTCACATGTGTGGGCGGGGTTAAGCTGCTGTGGCCTGTGTTCTTCCTCCGCACCACTCAGCCCTCTCTGCACCACTCAGTCCTGCAGCCGGCCGGGTATGTACACAGTCTCGTCCCGTCTCGCTGCACTGCACGCGCATGCGCAGTGCAGACTTCAGAGTTTGGCCTTCAGGTTTTACGGACGGTGTTTTTTTCTGCCGGACGCTACGGACGGCAGAAGAAAACACCTGGGTTTTGCGGACTGTCCGTAAATTTACGGACGGTTGGCAACCCTGCCCTTCCCTCTCTGGTTGCAGTTAATAGCCTGACTGAGAATGTCAAGCGAGGCTGATTGCTGTGCTTAAAATACAAAGAAAGTTAAAGAGAATTAGAATACGTGTAGTGAAGTGAAAAAATGATATTGAGAAAACCATCGACTAATTTTTTTTTTGGGGAAAAAAAAAGAATATTAACATATAGTCTGTTTATATGTGAGAAAAAATATTGATTGTAGTGTCTCCTTAAAGAGATTATCCCATAATTTATGTAAAAAATAAAAATGTAGTACATGACACACTCTAAAAAACTAGAACCAGCCCTGTACCTTACATTGATCTAGAGCTCTCCCATTCATTGCTCCAGTTGCTCTGCTAGATTTATTGCAGGCTGGTAGCACAGGGTGTGTGTCCTCTCTCAGGGACATGCCTTTTCTGTTGCAGCTCTCTCCCTATCACAGCTTGGGAGATGTCCTTTCTGACTTTAAATGTCACAGATTCTAAGAGTAGATATGGCTGGTGGTAGTTGAAGGATATAATTGAGAATGTGCAACCACCTCAGCAGGTTGGGAAGAGAAATAAGGAAAAGAACAAACAGCAGGTGGAGCTATACAGATTGATTTTATTGAATAACTCAATGGCTATAAGTTTTTAATTACATGCATTTACAATAGCATTCAGATCCAGGTGCGGGTTTGAAAAATGTGAATATTTTTTGTGGGACAACCACTTTAAGGGTCTTTTACATGGACTGATCATCAGGAACTAAGGATTGTAGGAAAGTTTTTTTCTTCTGATCACTGCTGATATGCTCATTTGTCAACTTTTAAGCAGGCACAAAAATGTAGTAGCGATTGTTCCTCCCCCATACAGTTTTCATACGCTGATGAGTGATGGGTGCCATACAGCTTAATGTCAATCAGCGCCCATTACATCCAAGTTACCATTAGGGGCTATCTCTTTCTAACAAAGCTAGAACCAGCACTGTACCTCACATGGATCCAGAGATCTTAGCATTTATTGCTCCAATTACTCTACTAGATTTACTTCAAGCTGGCTGCTCAGGGTACATGTCCCAATGTAGTCATTGGGACCATTCTTGGGTTTAAAAATCAACCACAAACAACAGTATCTATATCTAGGGTTGGAGGATCCTCCATTGAGCCCAAGCTTTGACAATAATGGACCCCTAATAACACAGTGCTCTTAAAGTCCTATATACACAGCGGGTAGGCCCTCAGAATCATTTTCTGTGGTGGACCCAAGGGACTTTAGTCTGATGCTGATGGGACATCCCCTGGTATGAAATCTACACCAAGGGTTATTGATAGGGATAGTTGAGGTGAGATTTAGATTTTCACATCAGCTAGTGTGTATGATCAGCTTTCCAGCTCCGAAGCCGTTGCAGCTATATTATACATAAAGGCTATTTTTGTACATGTTATTTTTCTGTTTCATTTTCAGGCTAGGATGTCGTTTCAGTACCAACAATTTTCCTGTTTTCATGGAATGCTAAAAATGAAAATGGACATGATGGCTCAGTGTAATTCATAGAAGCTTGTAACTGAATGTGCACATATTCTACTGTTTGCATTGTGTCTACTATTCTGGAGTGATTTTGATAACCTTCTTTTGTTTGATCAGATGCAGGATTTGCAGAATTCAGACAGGAGTCAGTATTCTTCTCACACACAAATGGCAGCCATGAGACCAAGAGTCCAGCCTCAAGATATCCGGCAGGCGGCAATGATGCAGCATGGTCAGCTGACTACAATTAACCAGTCACAGCTCAGCGCTCAGCTTGGTTTAAATATTGGGGGAAACACTGTTGCACATAACTCCCCATCCCCACCAGGAAGCAAATCGGCTACACCTTCGCCATCTAGTTCAGTCCATGAAGATGAAGTAGAAGATACAGCAAAGGTATGATGAATTCCATATCTGCTCCTCTCATGAAGAAATGTAAACTTAGGCTTCTTTCATACATCGTCAAATCTCAGAAATGTACTGTCTGTGGTCTCCAAAGAACGCTCACGTGTCCATTGACTTTAATGTTTGTATTCACACATCAGTGGTTTTCCGAGGACCATGGGACTGTGGTGACAATGAGGAAGCATTCTCTATTTAGTCAGTGATTGCAGCTCCCTGATGCACATTATAGTCTATGGGTCCTTGAAAATCACGGACACCACATGAATTGAATCTGTTTGGTGTTTGGTCTGTGGTTTTCACAATTTGTTGGTAGGAGGGGCATAGCAATTGGGGGTGCAGAGGTTGCAGTCACTACCAGAGGAGCCTGAGGGGGCCAGAAACCACTGTGCCACATAAGAAGACACTGGTATTATAGAAAGTGCATATTGGGTGGGCTCTGTTATTTATTTTGCACTGGGCCCCAGAATGTTCAAGTTACACCTCTGGCGGGAGGGAAGGGGTTAGGTCAAAAATTTGGCATGAGGGTGGATTCCGTGGTAGCAGAATCCACAATGGAATTCTTAGATAACCCCAACCCGAACTTGTATGCCACACTTGAAACATAAGTTCACTCATCACTAGTTGTAACCTCCCTTCTGATCCTCAGCTGTCATGTAACCAACACTCTGACTCTCCAACTGACACAGCATCTTATGTGTGGACAGGAAGTCAGTTTCTACATTCATTTCTATGAGTGTATGGATGTGAGTCTCATAGAGTGTTGGTCACATGACACAGCTCAGGACCAGAAGAGAGTGGATAACTTACAGCTATTTTACAGCCACCAGTAAAAAAAAATACCTTAACTACAATTTACATCTCATACCTTTGTAATGAGCCAGAGGAAAATAATTTCTGTAAAAGTGCTTTTTCCAGCCTAATTGCTGCACTTTTTAGTAATATTATGTACAACTGTGTAATGTGCTTGGATCAATTCCTTTTTTGTTAGAGGGATCCCAAATCAATATGTTGATCACAAGGTTTTTTACTGCTGGAAAACCCAGAGATCAGTTGTAAACTGTGGAAGAAGTCTAACGCAATTAGTCAATTCAACTGTATCACTACCACAACATTCCATAGCTTCTGCTCCAGTGGGATATATAAGTCAGACCTTGGTGGAGTTTTGTGTATTTTTATTCCATATGCAAATAAGCAGTTAGGTGCACTGATGTCCGTTTCCTACATGTATATATTGTATGTTACTGTATATAGTGTCACTTTATAACGTCATTGTATAATACAATAAAATATTTCAGTCCTCCTCCTGGGTGGGCCCCTTCTGAGTTTGGTCCCTGTAGCAGCCGCTTCCCCTGCTTTCACTATAGCTACACCCCTGCATGACACTTTCCAGTGGCTCAATTACTCGTGAAAATGTGTAAAAGTGAACCTTCACTTTAACATATTTTTTTGTTATGGATCTGTCATAAATATATTTTCTTCTATTACAATCTATGTACAGTGATCTGATGTATGAACTCCTGTTAGAATACCAGATTTTTAATTAGTTGTCTGCAATCCAAACCCTGTGACATTTTCCATGGGTTTACCCTCCCTGCAGTATATTCTGCACAATTGCACTAATTTTCACTGCAATTATAACATTCTTCCTGTGCTACTCTAGTAAATAACGTATGCCTCTGCCATATGTCATGCAGGAATGCTAACTCAGTAAAGGACAAAAGCGTGTGCTTATGATTAAACATAGGCAGGGAAAAATATGACTGCAAGAACCTGAGAAAGTAATTCAAAGACTGCAGGGTACAAAGTAACATGATTTGAGGACCTTCCAGCAAAGAACCAAATGCATATTCTTGATCAAACATATGTCTCCCACAACAACGTCGTGTTAGGCGTGTATGTACTAAGATTTCTGTGCCAAACTAAATTCTGAGCTATGTAAATGTAAAAATACGTTGAATCTTGCACACCTCCTGAGGCAATGCTGTATCCTCAGATGAAAGAAATAACCAATGTATCAAATGTTACATTGTACTTTATTTACCTTAGTCCTCGGTTCACAGGAGGCAAGATTTTACAGTGTTGTACGGCAGGATTTTATTCTGTAATTATTTGTAGCAATTAAGTATAGTTCTATTTTCCTATATGTCCTATGAATATCACCCTACAATTCTGTAGTAAATGAGTAGTATTAGTAAGTGGAATAGTGCTTTCCCTTTGGGTAATATTCCAGAAAGGCCTAGTAGACATAACGACACAGAAAAATTGACAGACTTGTAGGGAGGAGGTAACAGATCATTAAAGAGCTGGTCTATACTTATATTTTGACTATGTGGCACATAATCATCAGTTAAAGGGGTTTTCTGCACCAGGATAGGTTTCAAGATGAGATCAGTGGTACCCATTGTACCCACAACATTCAGCCATTTTTAGGCGGCTTCCAGTCCAGGAAACTATACATTGGATGAAGCTAGAAGAAGGCGGCTCCATCCTCTTTGTCGTGGCCATGCCTGGGTACTGCAGCTCAGCTCCCATTCACACGAATAAAAGTTGAGCTTCAGTATGCTGGTGCCAAAAACTACACAGTGGACAAAACCTTCCATCCACTCCATAGTTTCAGGTTCCGGCAGCTTCCTAAAGCACCTGATTCGTGGGTCTTCCAAGTTTCGCACTCCTACCAATCTGATGACCAATCCTCAGTATTGGTGATCAGTAACTAAGTAATGGAAAACTCCTTTAAACTCCACAATAAACAGTTCCAGTGGAAAGAGAAACTTTAGATATTTTTTCCCACATGGTTTTTCTCATTGCAGTCAGTAGGAGAAAGTGGTCCAAGCCAAACACTGGTCAGTTATCCAGTATACCTGAAGTCTGAGCTTCTAGTTTGGTTGAAAATATCTCCCCTTTTTCCAGGAGTGTCCCAAACATTCAGGAAAAGTGCAAATATAGTTATAGGCTATGGACACTTTTGAATTAAAATTTTATTATTTGCTTCATAAATTCAGAATTACATAATTTTCTAAACAGATTTACCAGTTAAAAGACCCAGACCCAGATTACCCTGTTCACAAATGCAAGACCAGTCCTGTGTTTACAGACCTCCAGACCAGGCCCCCTAAATATATCTATATATTTATATCTATCTATATATTTATAGACCCAAGACCAGACTGCACACTACCCCTTTAAAGACTTCAGACAGATCTGTATATATTCACCTCTCCCCAGTGTCGGACTGGGCTGTCTAGGGCCCACCAGTAAAATTTATTTTGGGGGGGCCCACAATACAGATGCATCCAGATATTACCTCCTCAGACAGCAGCAAGACCGTACAAGATGATTAATTATGGGGTCCTTACAGCAACTTTGAGAAGGCAGGTCCCTCGGAAAGGAGGATACTGGCTGCACTGCCACTGTACCTACAAGTCATCTCTATAATAATGAACTGGGTAATTTCTTATTATTCTTAGTATTCTACCCAGTTTTTATATGAACTTAGGCTGGTTGAGGTGCTGTACATATCTATATGTAGTGCAGTAAGTGTTATGTGCCACTTGTGCAGGGGGTGGAAGACGAGGGGCCCACCTTGCTCAAGGGCCCATCGGGGGATTCACCTATACCCCTGTGGGCTTTCTGAGCCTGCCTCTCCCCATTCCTGCGCTTTCCTTTAATCCTAGGTGCTCAGTTGCAGAGGGGAATGCAGGTGGTGAGAAGATAGTTTTCTAGCCTTCTGGGAGTCTAGAACATGTCTCCTTCTTCCAGGAGTCTCACAGACACTGGGAGATTTTGCAATTATGGCTAAAGGCTGTGGACCACTTTGCACTGATTTTTTTAAAATAGTTTTTCATTATTTCACTTTCTAAGTGCAGAATTAAAGGGCATCTGTCAGCAGATTTGTACCTATGAAACTGGCTGACCTGTTACATGTGCGCTTGGCAGCTGAAGACATCTGTGTTGGTCCCATGTTTATCCCACATTGCTGTGAAAAAAATTCAAATATATATATGCAAATGAGCCTCTTGTAGAAACGGCGGCATTGCCATTACACCTAGAGCCTCTGCTTTCTCTGCAACTGCCGCACCCTTTGCACTTTGATTAAAAAGGGCCAGGTAGTGAAAAACATGATCACACCTGGCCCTGCCAATCAAAGTGCAGAGGACATGGCAGTTGCAGATAGAGCTGAGGCTCTAGGTGTAATGGCAATGCCCCCATTTCTCCTAGAGGCTCATTTGCTTATAATAAAATATAATTTTTCTCAGCAATGCAGGCACATATGAACATGGGACCAACACAGATGTCTTCAGCTGCCAAGCGCACATGTAACAGGTCAGCCAGTGTCATGGGTACAAATCTTCTGACAGATGCCCTTTTAAACAACTTTCTAAATTGTCTTCATTGAAAAATTTCCAACCATTTTGGTTATCTAGAGTGGTGCTGGTGGCGCTGCTGAATCTAACATAGAGCTGACAGCAAACCTACTCATGGTTATATCAGCTCTCTGCTCTCCCCCTGCCTTTTCTCAATGACCGATATTACCAGGGAGGTATACTGTACACAGTAAATCACAATGTGGTAAGAGGGAAAGCATCCACGTCTTCAGGGATTGCATCCAAGTCTTCAGGGATTGCAGATCACCCAAGTTGTACTGTATCGGAGTGCAGATAGGGAGGAGAGCACACGCATTATACTGCAGGAAGAGTGGGAAATAAGTAAATCCATAAATAAAAGTCCGGCACACTCACTTGGGTCAGTAATCCAAACCATAGTAGGGATCCATGGCTTGCTCATCGATTTTCCAGTGTGTCCATAAAAAATGTTGACTGCCTGTGATTTTTGTATAATTTGTCCAGAAAAAAAGGATTACCAACCCTGCTTATGGGCTGTAGAAGGATATATCAGTAGAGGAACTCATCCTGGTTGTCGCACCCTCACCGTTCAGATACTGATGACCTATCCTGAGGATAGGTCATCCGTAGTTAAATCCTGGAAAACCACTTTAAGGAATGAAGATTGCAACCAAAAACTTAGGGGGTCATTTATTAAGACCAGCGTTTTAGATACCGGTCTTAATAACCCCTATATCTGGTGACAGATCACTGAAGTTAATGAAGAGATGCCGGCCTGTAGATAACTTTGGCGCATCCACCACCAGTCTAAATGTAAACCAGCTTCCTACCCGTCTTACATTTAGACCATTTTCTACGCCTAAAACAGGCATAGAAAATGATGAATGAGACGGGCCTTCCTTCACTTTTTTAGACTTGGCGTGAGCAGGGAACAGTCGCAGATTGTGGCACAAATAACCTTTGCACTTCAATCTGCACCAGAAGTGCACCTAAAATAGGCATGTTTCTGGATAATAAATGACCCTCTTTTTGCTACATTTTTAACTAAAGGTAACGACTGTCAGACAGTATATAAAAATTATTTTCTATTTTCAAGATATCCATAGCCTTTAAGTATTATTTACATAAAACCTCTTTAAATTCAATTCATTATTATTTTCCTCAATAGGTACCATACCTCTACATGTCCATATGAGCTAGTACCATTTGGTCTTCAATTTACATGTAAATTGAGCCAAGTTTGAAACGTTTGTGAAAATACAAATGACAGCAAAGAAATGATAGATATACACGTTTACATTTACTCTTTATTATAACATCTGCAAACTATTAGGAGAACTTTTGGACTTATTTTAGCACAATAATGTTTTCAGATTAACATATACATTATTACACATAGTTTGAAACTATGAGCGCTAATCTTGTATGACCACAGACAAAAAGTAAACAAAAAGACACAATTGTTGCCATGAATGATTCCCGATGACTGTGTAATGCATTTTTCTTCAGGCATAAAATACTCAATGGATTTATTTTTTTGTGGTTGCAAATAGAATCACTATTTCCATATAAATAAGTCATTTTAATATAATTGCTCTCAAATTGTTATCACATGTGGAAAAATGTGGAAAAAAGTTGCTCATTGTGTTATTGTTAAACTTTGTATATAGTGTAAAATTGTAGATGTTTCTTTACAGGTAATTGTTGGAGATAAAAAATACTCTAAAATGTAGATTTCCTCAAATACATATAAATGAATTCTTTGGCACATCTTTGCTAGTATTTTATTGCTTGTTTGTACTACTTTAGCTAAATGTAAAGTAGTAATATAGCTAATTTCCATATAGAAATAATTCAGAATTTAATGAAGCAAATATGTAAGCCCTAATTTTCAAAGGGAATGTGTCATCAGAAAATGACCCGCTGTTTAAATCACTTTTTATTTGTAATATATTTTTGATTTTCCATGTCACTTTTTATATTTATACGAAAACCAAAACAGCCTGCAGTTTTTGCACTGGCCACTGTGTCTAATAATTACCGCCACTTCTTTGTACAGATCACTTTACTGCAGTTATCTGCTAATCTGTCATTCTTATCCTGCCTGTATATCACCTCTGTGTATAGATAAGACAGGATCCACCATTCACAATAGGCAATTGTCAAAGCTTATCTATTCCTTCCTTGTACAATAACCTCTGCACAGGTTAGGCTACTTTCACACTAGCATTTTAAAATTCCGGTATTGAGTTCCGTCATAGGGACATTCATTGTCAATGGGGACAAAACTGAACTGAAGACAACGGAATGCTCCTGAAAGCATTCCGTTCCGTCTTCAGACCGGAGAACAATCCGCAGCATGCTGCGGTTTGCTCTTCGGTCCAGGCATCCGCACCAAGACGGATCCGGAATGACCCCCAATGCAAGTCAATGGGGGTGGATCCATCTGGTGTGACCACAATGGTAACCGGATCCGCCCTCCATTGACTTTCAGTGGAGTTCATGATGGATCCGGCTACACATAGACACATACAGACATAGACATACACATAAACATACACAGACATACACTCACCGGCCACTTTATTAGGTACACCTGTCCAACTGCTCGTTAACACTTAATTTCTAATCAGCCAATCACATGGCGGCAACTCAGTGCATTTAGGCATGTAGACATGGTCAAGACAATCTCCTGCAGTTCAAACCGAGCATCAGTATGGGGAAGAAAGGTGATTTGAGTGCCTTTGAACGTGGCATGGTTGTTGGTGCCAGAAGGGCTGGTCTGAGTATTTCAGAAACTGCTGATCTACTGGGATTTTCACGCACAACCATCTCTAGGGTTTACAGAGAATGGTCCGAAAAAGAAAAAACATCCAGTGAGCGGCAGTTCTGTGGGCGGAAATGCCTTGTTGATGCCAGAGGTCAGAGGAGAATGGGCAGACTGGTTCGAGCTGATAGAAAGGCAACAGTGACTCAAATTGCCACCCGTTACAACCAAGGTAGGCAGAAGAGCATCTCTGAACGCACAGTACGTCGAACTTTGAGGCAGATGGGCTACAGCAGCAGAAGACCACACCGGGTGCCACTCCTTTCAGCTAAGAACAGGAAACTGAGGCTACAATTTGCACAAGCTCATCGAAATTGGACAGTAGAAGATTGGAAAAACGTTGCCTGGTCTGATGAGTCTCGATTTCTGCTGTGACATTCGGATGGTAGGGTCAGAATTTGGCGTCAACAACATGAAAGCATGGATCCATCCTGCCTTGTATCAACGGTTCAAGCTGGTGGTGGTGGTGTCATGGTGTGGGGAATATTTTCTTGGCACTCTTTGGGCCCCTTGGTACCAATTGAGCATCGTTGCAACGCCACAGCCTACCTGAGTATTGTTGCTGACCATGTCCATCCCTTTATGACCACAATGTACCCAACATCTGATGGCTACTTTCAGCAGGATAATGCGCCATGTCATAAAGCTGGAATCATCTCAGACTGGTTTCTTGAACATGACAATGAGTTCACTGTACTCAAATGGCCTCCACAGTCACCAGATCTCAATCCAATAGAGCATCTTTGGGATGTGGTGGAACGGGAGATTCGCATCATGGATGTGCAGCCGACAAATCTGCGGCAACTGTGTGATGCCATCATGTCAATATGGACCAAAATCTCTGAGGAATGCTTCCAGCACCTTGTTGAATCTATGCCACGAAGAATTGAGGCAGTTCTGAAGGCAAAAGGGGGTCCAACCCGTTACTAGCATGGTGTACCTAATAAAGTGGCCCGTGAGTGTATACACATACAAATACACATACATACTTACGTGCACCCCGGCAGGTCTTCAGAGCGTCGGAGGGACAGGACGGTGCGCACAGGTGACGATTCCACCAGGCGCCCAGCAGAGGGCGCTGTGGGGAATCGTCACCTGTGTGAGCCGTCCTGCTTCTCCGTCGCTCTGAAGACCTGCCGGGAGCATGTAAGTATGTATGTATGTGTATTTGTCTGTGTATATGTGTGTGTGTCTGTGTGTGTATGTATGTACTGTGTGACATGTGTGCGGCCAGAGCGCGGTTCCAGCTCCACACATGTCGCTGCGGCAGTCCTGATCCGGCAGCACCCTTCACCTGCCGGATCAGGCCTGCCGCTAGTGTGAAAGTAGCCTTAGGCCAAGTTCACACTTCAGTTATTTGGTCAGTTATTTCCATCAGTTATTGTGAGCCAAAACCAGGTGTGGGTCAAAAACACAGAACAGGTGCAAATAATAATAGTAATAATTTTTATTTATATAGCGCCAACATATACCACAGTGCTCAAATCATTATACCTATTTCTGTGTAGGTTTCACTACAGGTTTTGGCTCACAATAACTGATGAAAATAACTGACCAAATAACTGCAGTTTGAACTTGACCTTACAGATCATGCCTAGAAAACTCTCCCATGTAAATCAATAGGGTTCCCTTCTGACCATTGTGTCTATGGCCCATGGGGCAACCATAAAGCAATTTATTATGCTTTGTAAATGCTGTTAAGAACAGTTCAGGCAAGATGGCCAGCCTCATAATAATGTTCAGGAAATAAAATTAAAAAAAAATGTACAATCAGAAATTAAAAACAGATTAAAAAAGGAGATGTGTCACTATTGGGTCCGATTCAGCCAAATTATCCATGAACTTCAATTTAGATCCACATAAATTCTACCTGAAAAGTCTCTCTTCTCTCTGTCTCCCTCTTTCTGTCTCTCTCTCTCTCTCTCTCTCTCTCTGTCTCCTCTCCTTGATTTTCCTTAAATCCGAATAAAAAAAAAAAATTCAGACTGAATTTTAGAATCAATCCACTCATCTTTAACTATCATACATTCACTCATACTCCATGAGTTATATGGTGATATAATCTCATTTTAAAGTTATTATTGTGTGATTCTGTAGAACCAATAATATGGACACTAAAATACAGCTTTATTTTGTCGTTGTGAATTAATTTTGCAACCTACATTAGAAATATAATGTCTGGAATGTTAAGGGTTGCTATGGGAAGCTAGATAAACCTTTTCATAGTGTTCTCATTTGGTTTACCCAGCTTTTGTGTAAAGGGTATACAGATTTATAGAGATTAGTCAGCAACCAAGCTCATTTGTTGGTTTTGAATGTTGTAAGAATTGCAGCTTTATTTACATAGTTGATAAGGTTGAAAAAATACACGTCCCTCAAGTCCAACCTGTAATCCTACAGTGTTGTCATATATCCCTATATCACACCTTGTGTGCCTCAAAATGACTTAGGCTACTTTCACACTAGCGTTTTAAAATTCCGGTATTGAGTTCCGTCATAGGGGCTCAATACCGGAATAAAACGCTTCAGTTTTGTTCCCATTCATTGTCAATGGGGACAAAACTGAACTGAAGACAACGGAATGCTCCTGAAAGCATTCCGTTCCGTCTTCAGACCGGAGAACAAACCGCAGCATGCTGCGGTTTGCTCTCCGGTCCAGGCATCCGCACCAAGACGGATCCGGAATGACCCCCAATGCAAGTCAATGGGGGTGGATCCGTCTGGTGTGACCATAATGGTAACCGGATCCGCCCTCCATTGACTTTCAATGGAGTCCATTACGGATCCGGGTACACATAGACACATACAGACATAAACATACACACACATAAAGACATACAAACACACATACATACTTACATGCTCCCCGGCAGGTCTTCGGAGCGTCAGGACGGCTCACACAGGTCACGATTCCCCACAGCGCCCTCTGCTGGGCGCCTGGTGGAATCGTCAGATGACGATTCCACCAGGCGCCCAGCAGAGGGCGCTGTGGGGAATCGTGACCTGTGTGAGCCGTCCTGACGCTCCGAAGACCTGCCGGGGAGCATGTAAGTATGTATGTGTGTTTGTATGTCTATATGTGTGTATGTTTATGTATATGTATGTACTGTGTGACATGTGTGGGGCCGGAGCGCGGTTCCGGCTCCACACATGTCACTGCGGCAGGCCTGATCCGGCAGCACCCTTCACCTGCCGGATCAGGCCTGCCGCCAGTGTGAAAGTAGCCTTACATTGTCAACAGTAATGACATCTGGCAGCTCTCATTGAATAATATTAACAGTTGTCTTTAAGCCCTGATCTTGTTCAAGTTATTCATCCACATGTGAGGACAAAATGCCAGGATTATCCTATGTCTTCATTAGTCTATGTAAAACCACCATAGATAGTTAATCGGAGTTGGGTGGCTATTATACAATACAGAATGAACGTTTCAAAAAGCAAAAAAAAAAACACCTCACCAAATTTCCTGTGAATATTCTAAGTTCCACTATATACAGTGTTATATATACTTTTAAGAAGACGACCTTCTAGGAGGCCACTATTCAATGCAAACTTGGGAGGTTTCACTGAAAATTCTATCATAATAAAACAGAACCGAATGACTGAAAATATGATCCAGCCAACATCCTAAGTAATGGCAAGTAAATATCCCTGAAATTAAAGTGCTGTGCTATGTAGAAATGTGTCTTGCATAAATATATTACATATCCGTCATAGTGAAGACTAACCTGACAGAAGACATGCATTACAAACACAACCATAATGAGAAACACATGAATATGGAGGTCTGCAATGTTTAACATCTTGTTTTAGTTCAGATCTATTGACACCTTCGCACTGACTTTTTTATTGTTCATTTACTTCTTAAATGCAAAATCAAGCAACAAATGTCTTATCATTTTCTTGCTGTAGAGTCTGTACAACTGCTTCACATAGTTAGTTTTGCTGCTGATCTGATATCAATCCAACAGCATCCAGCTCCTGACTGCTGTCAGTTGGCATCATGTGCTCTCTCTGCTCTCCAACTCTTCCCTTTTAAAGTAGCTCAGTGTTAGAAATACCTGCAGGAAAGGGAAGGAGGTTGTACACATTGTAAGCTGTAGTAGAGAGGGAGGAAAGTAAGGGGAAAGGGATAGATTACATAGGCAGCATTAGTCAGGAGTTAATTACTAAAACAGATTTACTAGGAGAGCGGACAGATTCTCTTTAAGAGTTAAAACAAGAATGACAACATTCAGGTTAAGTTATTGACAACTCGTGAAATAGAATGAATCATGATGTTGTCAAATAAAATAATTCTAGGTGCTATGCTTGACTTTTGATTTCTTGCATTATAGAAGATATACATGGGTGTACCTATAACCATAGCAGCTTTTTTTTATTTTGCTACTGATAATTATTCTTTGGTAAAGATGCATAATACAATATCATTTTGTTACAGATCAGTAGTGCTGAAAAACGGCCAGCCCCAGACGTAGGAAAGAAGCCAAAAACACCAAAAAAGAAGAAAAAGAAGGACCCAAATGAGCCCCAGAAGCCAGTGTCGGCGTACGCACTATTCTTCCGGGACACACAAGCAGCCATCAAAGGCCAAAACCCAAATGCCACCTTTGGAGAAGTATCCAAAATAGTAGCCTCAATGTGGGATGGACTCGGAGAGGAGCAGAAACAGGTAACGATGTTGTAAAATATATTGCCACCAGTGAAAGAAAATTTGATGTTTTAATGTCTAAAATTATATTTAAAATGGATAGTCACTTTCATATTCAGTGCTAGAAAATGAGAGGTTTCTTCCATTGCAGTTATAAGAACTATTGTATTTTTAGCCTCGTAGAATTTCAGTCCTTTGAAAAGCCTTTGTGCTCCATCAGTTGCCATCTCGTCTTTCTTTCTATTATAAAGATGAATTGAATTTCTCAACATTCAAAAATATGCTGCTCATAATCCTCCTTACCACTCTGTTTGTAAGAGTCCACATACTGTGTAAGAGACTGCCTTCCCACCGAGCATGAGCACATAGACAACCTCCAAAATATCCTGCAGCCACATGTGCAGTGTTCTTTCTGGGATCAAAAGAGAAATGCCTGTTGTGTTATAAGGAATTACAGTTACATCAATAGGCAATGCATGGCTTTTATTAAGATTGCTTTAAAAGACTCATTCAGTAACTGCATTTAACTGAGCCATCATTATAAGGATTGCATGTATTCTACACATTTTGTTGCTTCATAGCAAATCAAAGAACCTCCTACTGTAACTGATAAACTAGTGGTATAGAAATGTAATGTGTCAAACTTTGTAGCATTGAAGCAAAAAAAAAAAAAAATCCATCTTAATAAAGGTTACATGCCAGTTGCTTTTCAAACCATGTTGGGCCTCAGTTGTAGCAGGTACGTTAAATCGAAGTTCACATTTTCAGTTTCCGGTTTTCCGTCCAATGGCATTATTAATGTTCTTACTTTAACCACCAAAATGTTACCAATATAAATTAGAAACTTTAGATAGGAACAAAGTCAATGCAACATCAATAACTGTGATGTGTTCAAGGTTATAGGGGTTACATATTGATGACCTATCATCAGTATGTGGTGGGGGTTCAAATCCCAGCACTCCTGCCGATCAAGTGTAAGTGCTTTGACCTCTTACTTAGCCTGACGGGGACGAGTCCATAGCATCGCGGGTGATGCTAGGGAGGCTCATCCTCATCCCCACCTGCCATTGGCTGTGTCACCCGACACCAGATGTTTTCATCCGCGCACAAGGAAAAGCAGCAGTGGCAGTGTGGGAACCAGGAGCAGCGCATGGAGCACTACAACTATAGATGACAATGACAACTGAATAGAGAAGCCATGAGAAAAGAAATCGACACAGGAGTCTGATTAGATAGGGCTGCAAGGCCACGCTGCAAGTTTTATTTGTGAGGATATGATTGGTCCTCTTTAAAGAAGCACTCCCACAACATTTTTTTTCATTGTAGCGAAGGTAATATTTTTAACGGTGTCTGTATTTGTGAGCTATCCACTTCCTTCTGGTCCTCAGCTGTGTCATGTGACTGACACTGACTCTCTATCTGACAACAGCGTCTTATGTGTGGACAGGACGTCAGTTTGTCTATTCATTTCTATGTGAGTGTCAATGTTAGGCTCATAGGAATGAATAGAGAAACTGACTTCTTGTCCACACTGTGTCAGTTGGACAGTCAAAGTGACGGTCACATGACAGTTGAGGACAAGAAGGGAGGAGATATCTTACAAATACAGGCACTACACTTCACTGCACTTCACTCCAATTTACCTCATGTAAATTTCTAACACGCCAGAGAATAAATGTTGTGGGAGGGCTTCATTAACACAGACAAAATGTAGACCCTCTGTATTCAGCTCTTGTGGCTATTTTTTATAACAAAATAAAGCCCATCACTACACTGTGTGCAGAATTATTAGGCAAATGAGTATTTTGATAACATCATCCTTTTTATACATGTTGTCCTACTCCATGCTGTATACGCTTGAAAGCCAACTACCAATTAAGTAAATCAGGTGATGTGCATCTCTGTAATGAGGAGGGGTGTGGTCTGATGACATCAACACCCTATATAAGGTGTGCTTAATTATTAGGCAACTTCCTTTCCTTTGGCAAAATGGGTCAGAAGAGAAAAGTCAAAAATTGTGAGATGCCTTGCAGAGGGTTGCAACAGTCTTGAAATTGCCAAACTTTTGAAGCATGATCACCGAACAATCAAGCGTTTCATGTCAAATAGCCAACAGGGTCGCAAGAAGCGTGTTGAAAAAAAAGGCACAAAATAACTGCCACCGAATTGAGGAAAATCAAGCGTGAAGCTGCCAAGATGCCATTTGCCACCAGTTTTGCCATATTTCAGAGCTGCAACATTACTGGAGTATCAAAAAGCACAAAGTGTGCAATACTCAGAGACATGGCCAGGGTAAGGAAGGCTGAAAAACGACCACCTTTGAACAAGAAACATAAGATAAAACGTCAAGACTGGGCCAAGAAATATCTTAAGACTGATTTTTCTAAGGTTTTATGGATTGATGAAATGAGTGACTCTTGATGGGCCAGATTGATGGGCCCGAGGCTGGATCAGTAAAGGGCAGAGAGCTCCACTCCGACTCAGACGCCAGCAAGGTGGAGGTGGGGTACTGGTATGGGCTGGTATCATCAAAGATGAACTTGTGGGACATTTTCGGGTTGAGGATGGAGTAAAGCTCAACTCCTGTTTCATGCAGGACAATGCTCCATCACATGCATCCAAATACTCCACAGCGTGGCTGGCCAGTAAAGGTCTAAAAGAAGAAAAAATAATGACATGGCCCCCTTGTTCATCTGATCTGAACCCTGTAGAGAACCTGTGGTCCTTTATAAAATGTGAGATCTACAGGGAGGGAAAACAGTACACCTCTCGGAACAGTGTCTGGGAGGCTGTGGTGGCTGCTGCACGCAATGTTGATCATAAACAGATCAAGCAAGTAACAAAATCTATGGATGGAAGGCTTTTGTGTGTCATCGTAAAGAAAGGTGGCTATATTGGTCACTGATTTTTTTTTGTTTTTGAATGTCAGAAATGTTTATTTCTAAATTTTGTGTTATATTGGTTTACCTGGTGAAAATAAACAATGTGAGATGGGTATATATTTAGTTTTTATTAAGTTGTCTAATAATTGTCTAACAGTAATAGTTGCCTACACAAACAGATATCCCCCTAAGATAGCCAAATCTTTAAAAAAAACCACTCCAACTTCCAAAAATATTAAGCTTTGATATTTATGAGTCTTTTGGGTTGATTGAGAACATAGTTGTTGTTCAATAATAAAAAGAATCCTCTCAAATACAACTTGCCTAATAATTCTGCACACAGTGTATTCATAATCTAGCTCCGGTAACCTTGGAACCAAATATGTGTATTTAACATCAATAAGACAATTATTTCAGAATCCTGAATAGATATTTTAAGAAAAAAACATGAGCTGCAGGAAGGATTTATTATAGAGTATTCCTTTTGTTTTGCTCATTTGCGGCATACAAAAGACTTTTATAGCTTTCATTTTCTTCAGAATGTCAGTCGGCAGCTGTTTTGTTTGAATATTCTAATTCTTATTTTATTGAACAATAGTCTACCGGTTTAGCCAGCTGTGGAATAGTTTAGCATGTACCACAGCAATAAAACTGGTTTCCTATATTGAACAAGAAAAAATATACCTGTTCTTTAAAAAAAAACTTTGTGAATCTTTATTATAGTAAACTTTTCAACAGACCGAATCAAGTAATGCCATAGTTTTGTCTCCTCCTAGTCTTCAGGAATTTCCTCCATACCTATACGAACTGGTGATTTAAACAAAAAGTAAACTTACAAGACAAAAGTCCATCAATTCCATCCTGTAATTCTTCTATATTGATCCAGAGGAAGACAAAAACCCTATAAGGGAAAAAAAAACTTTTCTGACTCCAGATGTGGCAATCAGATCCCTGGATCAACATCCATCTTCCTTTTAAGGAGGGGCTGAGAACATGATTTCTATACATTTTCATAAGCCTCTATGTTATTATGAAATACAAAATCATCTAAACTTTTTTTTAAGCCATCTACTGCATTTGCTGTGACCAACTCCTGCAGCAGGTTCTTGCAGAGATTCCCAGCCCTTACTGTAAATAATGCTTGTCGCCTCTTATGACTGAATCTTTTTTCGCCAGGCGTCACGATTGTCCACTTGTATTATGAGGGGGTTTAACACAGAAGCTTCTCTCAATATTTCTGTGTAGTCCATTTATATATTTATACATGTTAATCATTTCCCTCCTTGGATGTATTTTTTCAAGACTTACCAAATTTAGTTCTTTTAATATTTGCCCATAGCTAAGATCTTCCAGGCCCTTTATGAGTTTAGTTGTTCTTCTTTGCACTTTTTCTAACTCCAGGGCAACCTTTTTATGGACTGGTGGCCAGAACTGAACAGCGTATTCCAGGTGTAGCCATACCAATGCTTTGTATAGTAGCAATATTACATCCTTGTCCCACGAGTCAATACCTCTTTCAATATTGAACGCCCTTGCAAAGTCCAAAAGCACAGTATCCACAGCCTTCCCTCTACAGTTACATAATCCTGTATGTATTCCCGTATAAGCCCCTCAAACATTTTTCCCACAATTGATGTTAAACTTACTGGTCGATAATTACCCAGTGAAGACCTAGCACCCTTTTTGAAAATGGACGCCCTCTTGTGATACAGATTGTACAGAATTAACTTATTTTAATTAGGCAAACCATTTTTGTTAGAATTAACCCCTGATGATAAGCTGTTCACATGGTGTTTAGTTTCTTGGACCCCAACTTCCTTAAAATGCCACCACAAGGGAAATGAGGAATTGTGCAATTTCTGTTGAAACCAATTGGCCGTGCATGTAATTAAATGCAAGAGATGGTCTCTGTAGCCAGTCCTAAAACTTGCTCTTTTAAAGGGGTTTTCTGATGAAGACATTCCCTCTCCAAATATCCTACAAAGGTATATGGATGGATAGAAGGGGTTCATATGGTGGACAACCCCCTCTCTGAACCCAACAATGCTGAGAAAATGTCTAGATGGCCTCAACTTCCCTTGGCACAACCAGGAGGTACCATCTGAAAGGGTCTGTCTTTAATAACGACAACTTCTTTATCTCAAGATTTTTTTTTTAATGGGTTTTAAAGAAAATCAATGACCTATCTCATACTTTACAGGCTTTATAGTGTTCATGTGCTGTGGTAACATAGCTATAAGATGCTATAGATCTAAAGTGTCCTCTAAGTTTACCATTGGAGGTACATTGGAGAATAGCAGTATGCCTAATACAGCTTTAAAATTAAAATCCAGGCTCAGTGTAGCAGTTCTACATCGTTCTGACAGCTCTCAAGTAAACAAACTTGTGTTTTCAAGTTCGGCATACAAGGTTCGGGTTATCTAAGAATTACGTTATGGATTCCGCTACCATGGACTTTTAATCCATAACGGAATTCTTAGATAACCCAAACCCAAAGCTTGAACGCCGAACTTGAAAACAAAAGTTCGCTCATCTCTACTCTATTTTACAATGAATGGCAGCCTGCAGTCTGCTGGTAGATTTGCAGTAGTCTTGCTTTTGATTCGATTCCATTATACGAATATGTTAAAGAATTCAAGAAGTTGAACCTACCCTGTCTGATTGTGGCTAAATCATCTAATTTTCCTTTATGACATGACAACTTTTTGCAGTCAGACATTGCAGGAGAGCACAGTTAAGCTGACATCTGGGCTTTGTGTCACAGTATAGCAGTTTACAGGCAGGACACAACTCAGATACAAAACTTGTAACAGTAGAAGTCAGTGCTGAATAGTGGGAGCACATATAATATAGCTCAACAGTTTATAGCAGGATTCAGAAGCTGAGTCAGGTTGTAAGCTTGGGCTGCGCTCTCTCCCTGACCGGTTTTCTCTATACCAGGCACACTATATTAAATGAATTTCCTCTCCCATGTGAATGGGGGTCGTGGAGGAAGACCATTTTTTGCTTGTTGCATAGTGCACAAGGCACTCACAAATAAAAAGGCAGCAAGGAACATTCTGACAGGTTTACAATAAAGTTACACTCAGTGGCTTTAAATGCTTTAGGATACAGGTTTTACAGAAAACTGAGCAAGAAATACAAAGTCCCATTGCACTAGCTGCAAGGAGCCATAAACTGGAAAAAAAGAAGTGACTTGTGATGTAAGACCAGTCCATGCACAGTAAATATGTCCTCACAGCATATTGATTAAGGGCTAAAGAGAGTGTAATTAACATGGAAAGGGCATAACCTAGCGCGGTGGCATGTAATTTACAGCATGTACTGTGATTAACTCAGTGAGAGTGGAGGTAACACAGAGAGAATGTTATTCAAGGCAGACTCAAATATTATGACAAGAAATGCCAAAGCGAAGAGAGAAATGAAATATTATATCAAGGCAGTTAGTTGACAGCTAAAAGTAATGTAATTAAATGCATCCTGTGTAACACAGTCATTTATTATATTTTGTCATAATGTTAAAATAACTGGTCGTGCACATCAATAATAATTGTGATTATAAATTAAAACAATCAATATTAATGTCCTTACATTGATCTAGAAACTTGACTTGGTGCGTAGGCCGGAACTTCACATTTTATGGCAGTTTTTTAATGGAAATAGTATGTAAGAGAAGAGAAGGATCAGTCTTTCATTTATACTTGACCTTCTTATTGAATCCACTCCTGGTTTTGGTTAAAACAAAAACAAAACTTGCCATATAAGCTGCATGGGAGGTTCCAGCCTGAAACAACCCCTCTTGTATTATAGGGTTCCCTCTCTATTCTGAGAGACGGTTTTAGTGGTCTCCTGGTTGGATGGTACAATTGTAGCATCTCTCAGACCACAGGGCAGAGAATGAGCTTTAGAGCAAGAGACCGCCTTCTGAACTCTTAAAGGGGTTTTCCGATAGTCCTCTGGATAGGTCATCGGTATCTGATCAGTGAGGGGCCAACACCCAAGACCATCTCCGATGAGCTGTTTGAAAAGGCATCGGTGCCACGGGCTTCTCCAGCTTTGGCTAGGCCATGTAACATCATGTTTAATGGTCACATGGCCTAGGCGCAATATATGCCTCTGTGTTTGGTGAGCCAAGAGAAGGCCGCAAAACTACTGTTAGTGCCAGTGCCTTCTCAAACAGTCCTGGGTGTCGGACCCCTGCTGATCAGATACTTATGACCTATCCAGAGGAAAGGTCATCAGTAAAAAAAATCAGAATACCCTTTTGAAGGAATAAAAATGGAATCAAAGGTTCCATTCACAGTGATTCAGCTAATAGAACCCTGCTCTCCATGAACTCTACATAGCACCATCAGCATTTTGCAAGACATCAAATGGACTCCCTTTCAATAAGATTCATAAGGGAAGTGAAATTAACTAGGGGGTTGATCAGAAGCAGTAGCAGAAAACATTATTTTACAGAGTAATAGATGTTTGGAACAAACATTCAGCAGATCTGGTTGGCAAATTAACAGTAAGTGAATTTCTAAAGTAACAGTTTTGTTTCCATAAATCAATAGTACAAGCAAAGATAAGAAATTTTGTGATATATCTTAGTACAGAAAATGCCTCTTTCTTCACTTATCAGCCACTTTGCACAATCCCTCTCCCACCTACTGCACTGATCACTCTTTCTCGATGCACTGCTAAAATCTGTCTTCATTGAAAATGGGTTATATCAGCTGTTTAAAGAAGTCTTTGTAGAAATCTTCTGCAAAACCCACTTGATGACATCACATAGGGTGACATCGAATGTGAAAATCTACAGATTTAAAATCCATGCGACTTGTCACTTTACATGTGGAAATTTTCTACGTTGTGTGGATTAAAGTTGTCCAATGTGCAAATTCAGATAGATAATCCAAAGAATTTCCACTGTATGTGAATCTACCTTGATAGTAATTGCTGTGTGTATGGTCTAGAAATCCACTGGGTTTACCAGATGATTAAAGTTTTGTTATTTGGTCCACTCCAAGGTCCATCTTTTGCTAGGGTTATATGTCTTCATTTTACTTATATATAATGTATAATTTTAATATATAGTTTATTAAAATAGGTTTTTGCTGCCATACTAAAAGAATTATTTGAAAACGGTGTAGATAAGCTTGAATATCTAGGTAGAAGCCTGATACAGGAAGCAGGTAGAGATGCTGAAGAGTTACCGATTGCTGCATGTAAGCAGCCCTATTTGATAGCAAGGATTGATCCAGTTGAACTCTTGAACTAATTAAATGAAAGGCATTTACTTGATAGTCCTCCTAACACTCTCTTACATATCAGTTGATTGACTTACTGCAGTTCATGGGCCAAACTATTCTGCTGCGGAAGCCAACAAGTGAAATGATACCCTTCTCATACCGTGCACAGTCTAAACAACAATCCTCACAATAAAGCGTATGCTGTTATTTAAATCCATCACAGAATATTCTCAAAGTTCACAAGAACATTAGAATTTGAACATGCATTTGCTTAGGGTTTTAACATGTTTACAGGTCCTGTTTGTGTATCTCATCATATCCAGTTATCAACACACTATTCCCCAGCAGATGTGTGTGAGGAGGCTGATTCTGCAGGAGGCAGTGACTAGTCCACGGATTTGGTAATATTTGTACAGCTCATATTAAAAGGCAGTAGCAAAGTCAGGAAACTGTTCTCTTCAGGAAGCAAGATGGCAATGTTGTATGCCCAACTCTAAGAACTTTAGTTGGTTATTCATTATTTTGGTAGTTTTTTGTTGATTTTGCAAGACCATAGAATACAACAGGAAAATTGATTTGCTATGATCGCAGATCATTTTGTGAATCAATGAAACACACTCATCCCTTGTCTTACATTACCACATGAAATCTCTGGCTAGTTTCACACTAGCGGCAGCATGGATCCGACGGGTAAAGGGTGAAGGGGCCCGCCGGATCCGTGCTGCCGCAGGTGCACATGTGGGGCCGGAACCGCGCTCCGGCCTCATTCACTGTAATGGCGGCGGGCCGCGGATCCGGCCGCAGCACGTTAACCCCTGCTGAGAGGTGGCCGGACCGAAAATACAACACGTGCACCTGCGGCAGCACGGATCCGGCGGGCCCCTTCACCCACCGGATCCGTGCTGCCGCTAGTGTGAAACTAGCCTTAGTTGGTTATTAATTATTTTGGCTGTTTTTTGTTGATTTTGCAAGTCCATAGAATACAACAGGAAAATTGATTTGCCAATGTATCCTCAGAAAATCGCAGATCATTTTGTGAATCAATGAAACACACTCATCCCTTGTCTTACATTACCACATGAAATCTCTAAATTTTACTTGCTGCAAAAATCCTGTTTATGCAGACATATTGGAGGACATTCTCTAATCAAAATGTTCCAGAATTTTGGCCCAATTTGCAGCAAAAGATGCAGCAGAAGATTCTCTGCATCACATTGATTAGGTGGTAAAGACACATTTTTGGGCTTGTCTAGCAATGGGTGTAACAAGTGGAAAGGAGTGTGGCTTGTCAGAAACAAGCGTGGATTAAGATGCAGCAATGTGCACCAAAATTGTAGCATGTGGCATAAAGTAAAACAAATAGGTGGTGTAAAGTTAGACAAGACAGTCTAAAGATTCTACAGATTTATATTCTAACGTCAGCAACTGTGATAAATCTGTTTAGTCTAAAGCTGAAATTACATGCTCATGTGCTTGCACGTGCAGCGTGCCCTCCTTCGCTTCAGGGGCCCCATTCTGGAGATTGGAGCATGTCACAGAGGTGGGACCCTCACTTTCTGACATTGATGACATACCCCTTTAACAACTAATGATTGTTTTAGCCAACAGAACATTTTCGTGGGGAAAAGAAGTCGGTCGTGAAATTTTCATCCGATAGACAAAAAGATTTTCATTTAACCCCTTCAACCCCGGGCCTGTTTTCACCTTCCTGCCCAGGCCATTTTTTGCAAATCTGACATGTGTCACTTTATGTGGTAATAACTTTGGAACGCTTTTTCTTATCCAGGCCATTCCGAGATTGCTTTCTCGTCACATATTGTGCTTCACGACAGTAGTAAATTTGTGGCAAAATATTTCATTTTTATTTATTAAAAAAAATCCAAATTTACCAAAAATTTGGAAAAATTAGAAAATTTCCAAATTTCGATTTCTCTACTTTCAAAATACATAGTAATACCTCCAAAAGTAATTATTTTACATTTCCCATATGTCTACTTTATGTTGGCATCATTTTAAAAATGTCATTTTACTTTTTTAGGATGTTAGAAGGCTTAGAAGTTTAGAAGCCATTTTTCAAATTTTCAACAAAATTTCCAAAACCATTTTTAAGCACCAATTCAGATATAAAGTGATTTTGAGGGGCTTACGTAATGGAAACCACCCATAAATGACCCCATTTTAGAAACTACACCCCTCAAGTTATAAAAGACTGATGTTACTAACTTTGTTAACCCTTGAGGTGTTCCACAAGAATTGAAGGAAAATGGAGGTGAAATTTCAAAATTTCCCTTTTTTGGTAGATTATTCATGTTAATATTTTTTTTCTTGCAACACAGCAATGGTTAACAGCAAACTAAACATACATAACAACAAATATACATTACTCTGATTCTGCAGTTTACAGAAATACCCCATATGTGGTGGTAAAGGTCTCTATGGGTTTGTGGCAGTGGTCAGAAGGAAAGGAGGCAGATTTTGCTAGAATGGTTTTTAGGCACCATTTTGTAATTGAGACCCTGACGTACCCCTACAGTGGAAGCCCTCAAAAAGTGACCCCATTTTGGAAACGACACCCTGCAAATAATATATTAAAGGGGGTACTGACCACTTTGACCCCCTGAGCATTTTACGGAATTTGGAAACACTTGGCTGTGAAAATGAAAAGTTTAATTTCTTCCAATAAAATGTTGCTTTAGCCCCAAATTTTTCATTTTCACAAGGGGTAACAGGAGAAAAACACCCTATAATTTGTTCCCCATTTTCTCCTGAATACGACAACACCCCATATGTGGTGGTAAACTGCTGTGGGGGCACATGGCAGGACTCAGAACAGAAGAAGCGCCATATGGATTTTGCAGCACAGATTTTGATGGATTGGTTTGCGGGTGCCATTGGTTTTTATTATTTTTGAGTTATTGTCTTATGTGGGGTCTTATTTTTTGCAGGATGAGGTGATGATTTCATTGGTACCATTTTGGGGTACATAAGACTTTTTGATCGCTTGGTGTTACACTTTTTGTGAGTCAAGGTGAAAAAATAGCTGTTTTGGCATGGTTTTTTTAAAAAAATTTTTACAGCATTCATGTGAAATTTTTATAGAGCAGGTTGTTATGGATGTCTACTATTTTTATTTTTGTTAAATTTTCCACAGCTGCATTTTTGAACAGAATTAAATCTTGTTTTTGTGCTGCCATTTTCAGAGAGCCATATTTTTTTTATTTTTTAGGCGATTGTCTTAGTTAGAGTATCAATTTCTGCGGGATGAGATGAAGTTTTGGTACCATTTTGGGGTACATATGCTTTTTGATCGCGTGGTATTACACTTTTGTCAGGCAACAGGAAAAAAAATGGCTGTTTTGGCCTAATTTTTTAAAAAAATTTTTTACAGCATTCACCTGGGGAGCCATCTCATGTAATATTTTTATAGAGCAGGTTGTTACGGATGCGGCGATACCCAATATGTCTACCATTTTTATTTTTGTTACATTTTACAAATTAGATTTATTTTTGAACAGAATAAAATCTTTTTTTTGTGTTGCAGTTTTCTGAGAGCCATATTTTTTATTTTTCTGGCGATTGTCTTAGGGTCTTATTTTTTGCGGGACAAGATGATGGTTTGATTGGTACCATTTTGGGTTAAATACGCCTTTTTGATCGCCTGCTAATACACTTTTTGTGAGGCAAGAGGGAAAAAATGGCTGTTTTGGCATAGCTTTTTTTTTAAAAAAAACAATTTACAGCATTCACCTGGGGGGCCATCTCATGTAATATTTTTATAGAGCAGGTTATTACGGACGCGGCGATATCCAATATGTCTAACATTTTTATTTTTGGAAAGTTTTACACATTAGATGCATTTTTGAACAAAATAAAATATTTTTTTGTGTTGCCATTTTCTGAGAGCCATATTTTTTTTATTTTTCGGGCGATTGTCTTAGGTAGGGTTTAATTTTTTGCGAGACAAAATGTCAGTTTGATTGGTACCATTTTGGGGTACATACGCTTTTTTGATCGCCTGCTATTATACTTTTTGTAAGGGAAGGTGTCCAAAAAATGTCTGTTTTGGCAATGTTTTTTTGTTTGTTTTTTTACTGCGTTCACCTGGCGGGGTGGATCATGTGATATTTTTATAGAGCCAATCGATACTGACGCAGCAATACCTAATATGTCTATTTTCCTTTTTTCCCTATTTTTTAGAATTTTTTTTTTACTTTATTTTGTGAAAAGGACACTTTTTTAACTTGAAACTTTTTTTGTAAATCTTTGTTTTTTTCACTTTTTTCACTTTCTTTTTTTATACTTTTTTAACTTTTGGGGATCTGATCCCCTTTACAATGCATTACAATACTTCTGTATTGTAATGCATTGGTTGTAAGTGTATTACTCAATGTAATACACTTACAGCCTTCTGCCTGTGAGATCCAGGGGGCTGGATCTCACAGGCTTTCGTAGATGGCAGCCTAAGGAAGGCATCCGGCTGCCATCTAAGCCATCGGGTCCCCGTCACAGCAGCGCATGAACCCGATGGACACCCCTTCCCACCGCCCACATCGCATGTGCCGTGGTCAGCGCTGACCGCGGCACATGAAGGGTTAATGCACCGGCATTGGTGTTTTCACCGATGCCAGTGCATACAGCAGGGGTCCGGCTACTGGCCACAACTGAACCCCTGCCGTTGATCGAGCGGGCGCAGCTCCAATCAAGTCACTTCCCGCATGCGCCATACATGTACGGCGCTGGTAGAAAGATTGTTTGTGGACAAAATATGTATTTGAAAGAATGCTCCCAGACAGACCTTTTGCCATCACCCAGTTTAAGTGACCACATATGGCTAGTTTGAAGAACAATACCAGCTATTCTGGGCTAAAATGTGTATGGCTATATCTGTGAAAAATAAAAATTGTTCAACCATCAACCAACCTCTATCTAAAGGGAATAGCCACCTTAAAGAAAATGTGTCACCAACAATTTTATCTGCCACTTAAACCAGATAGTAACACATCTTTTTTTCTAATGTTTTTATTTTATTTTGTGAATTTTTTTATTTTATTTTCTGAACATGATTATAGGAGCGTCCATCTTGCCTGAGCTATTCTTAACAGCATTTAGAAAGCATTAAGAACATTGCTTTATGGAAGCCACATGGGCCATAGACACAATGGTCAGAGGGGGAGCTCATTGACTTATATAGGAAAGTTTTCTAGGCATCCTCTGTGACCTGTGCAGAGGTCATTGTACAAGGAAAGAATAGATAAGCTTTGACAATCACCTATTGTAAATGGTGGATCCTGTCTTATCTCTACACAGAGGTGATATCATTACAGGCAGGATTAGAATGAGTTAACTACAGTAAGGCTACTTTCAGACTAGCGTTTTTAAATTCCGGTATTGAGTTCCGTCATAGGGGCCCAATACCGGAAAAAAAACGCTTCCGTTTTGTCCCCATTCATTGTCAATGGGGACAAAACTGAACTGAAGACAACGGAATGCTCCTGAAAGCATTCCGTTCCATCTTCAGACCGGAGAACAAACCGCAGCATGCTGCGTTTTTTTTCTCCGGTCCAGGCATCCGCACCAAGACGGATCCGGAATGACCCCCAATGCAAGTCAATGGGGACGGATCCGTTTGGTGTGACCACAATGGTAAATGGATCCGCCCTCCATTGACTTTCAATGGAGTTCAGGACGGATCCGTCACCACATACATACAGACAGACAGACATACATACATACACACACAAACACATACATACTTACATACTCCAGGCAGGCAGGCCGCACATCTTCATGCCCAGGAGGCGCGCTGCTATGACGATTCCCTACAGCGCCCTCTGCTGGGCCCTGTGGGGAATCATCATAGCGGCGCGCCTCCTGGGTGTGAAGACGTGCGTCCTGCCTTCCTGACTGGAGTATGTAAGTATGTATGTGTTTGTGTCTATGTATGTATGTCTGTATATGGTACTGTGCGACATGTGTGGGGCCGGAACGCGGTTCCGGCCTCACACATGTCCCTGCGGCAGTCTGGATCCGGCGGCACCCTTCACCTGCCGGATCCGGACTGCCGCTAGTGTGAAAGTAGCCTAATGTGATTTGTACAAACCAAGAAGTGGCACCAATTATTAGACACAGTGGCCAGTGCGAACACTGCAGGATTTTTTGTTTTAGCTTAAATATAAAAAGTGACATGGAAAATTAAAAATAACATCATCAAAAATTATTTCAAAATATTTTAACTATAAAAAAGAAAGGTCATTTTCTGATAGCTCATTCCCTTTTTTTCAGAATCGCTTTCCAAGAGCTATAACTTTTTTGTTTTTTCATCAATGTACCTAAATCAGGGCTTATGTTTTGCAGGGCAAGTTATAGTTTTAATGCACTATTTTGGGTACATATAATCATTGATTAAAATCAGCTGTTTAGCTTAAACCCCCTTTGTTTATGTCAGTAAAAAGGCATATTAGTGGTCACTAAGGGGTTAAATCTGTGCTATTGTCTTCACGCCACCTCATATGCTACAGCTGCGCAGCAGTAACCAGCCTATAGCTTTGTATGAAGAAACATGTAACTTGATAAATAGGTTTATATTTTTTTTTTAAATAAAAGAAATTTTTTAGTAAATCCTTTAAATCAAAATTTATTAAAAGCATTGTGACCTTTTATGTGTCTATTTTTCATTGTATTTTGCTACAGTTATTTGCACCTCAGAACATGTATCATGTTTGTAAGAGATGAGTTTTTTGCTTATTTGGGATTGATAGTGTTTTTTTTATAGAGTAATATAATGTAATTTCTTTAGAGAAGAATAGTTGGATCAATGAAATGTTCTCTGGAAGGTGATTGTTACTATATGTATGATAGAATCCCATTACAGTGATGAAGCAACTATCATCTTGTGCTGAGAGAAAATTGTATTATTATATTGATCTAACTGTTTTTGGACTTTTTCAAGTACAATTTTAGTTTTCTATGTTTTGTATTTCTGATGTCCAGTTATTAAAATTATACAGGGAATCATTAGAAAATATAATAGAAATTTGAGTGAATAGGATGATCTTTGTACTTGGGTACAATACATTTATAAAACATGGTGTAAAAGTTGAGTGAAGCTCATTTGCTCAAATTACAACTTTATTTGAAATAACAACACTAGATATACTGCAGCTTCCTTGTATCCTTAGAGGACTGTCTTATCTGGATTACATCTTACCGTATATTTTTGTGGCTCACACGTTGATAGACTCAACACAACCGTGTATTTCATGGTGGCCAATTCATCTATTAGGTAAGGGATGAAGGGCCATACAGAGAGAGCTTCCATTGTCATTGCTAGGGATTAGAGAAGCCTTTATTCTGAGACTAGTTTGCTCAGATATCTCCTCGGATATCAATAATTAGTCCTAACTCTTCCATTAATGTGCAGCCTGCATTTTACTCCAATTAATTGGAGGTAATTGATGGCCAGACACCTATAATGCCACATCTTTGGACGAAATGTCCTTCTCAGATCCTGATTTCCCTCAACTTTCTCCAGGAAGGCAATAACAGGCCCCATAGACATACAGGGGTCATTTATTAAGATCTGCATTTTAGACTCTGGTCTTAATATCCCCTATAGCTGGCAGTGGATCTGCCGGAGTTATGTAGAGGCGCCAGCGGATCCACCGTCGCATCTAAATATAAGACAGCTTCCTAGCTGTCTTACATATAGATCATTTTCTACATTTAAACCAGGCATAGAAAACTTTTTTAGACCGGGGAAAGCGGGGGAAAAGTATCTGATTAATCTGCAACAGAAATATAACAATGACCCCCATAATTGCTTGCCATTCATCCAAAAAATCTAGCTGATCATTTGCCATTATGCTGAATGACCAAAGGGTCAATTTCTTTAAAAAAACTGATTGCCTGGTCGGCCAGTTTGGTGTGCATGTTACTGGTGAGATTCTTTGTTTGAATGATCCTACAGACGACTAGTCGGCTGCAGCAGCCAGTGATTGTCTTAAGTTTATGGCCGAGTGTGATGGTTATTGACAATGTTAGGTAAAAAATCTTTTCAATAAAAGTACTTTTTAGCTTGACATATTAGAACACATGATCGAATTGGAGTGATGGCCCATCCTAAGGATACGCCATCACTATTTGATCGGTAGTGGTCCGATACACCGCACCTAGAAGCTGGTCTATGTAGCTATGTCACTGGAACTACACAGCACTGTCAACATTGTAGTGGACAGTGCTCACAACTGCAGCGTTGCTTCCATTGAGGTGAACTGTGAAGGAGCTACACAGTACAGCTGATCAATGGGGTGTTGGACTTATGCATATGATAGGCCATTCCTTAAAAAAAAAGTTTGGACAAGCCCTTTCAACTTTCTATAAATCATAAAATCCATCATAAAAATAGAAGTGGTGAATAATTATTTTCTATATGTGATCTTTTGGCTACTTTGTACAGATCTGGATAAAGTACTAGACTTGGTACGTGGCCACTTGCACTTAAACACTTAGCTAAATTAGTTACATTACTATGTGCATTTCAAAGGCAATTTAAGCAATATCAAATCTAGTATCCCATAATCTCAAAATTAGATTCATTGAGCAAAATTATTAGATATTATGTCTAGAATATTCTTTGGATCAGGTTACTGTATGGTGTCAGCTAATCAGTCTCTGAAAGCATGATATCCTGAAGGTCTTAAAGAATGTGTCAATGAACTACAGTACTTCAAATGGGTTGTGTTATATTCTAAAACCAGCACAATGAATACAATATTCCAGTATTTGACTCCCCAAAGCCACATACTGAGATTAATCCATTGCCTGATTATACAGTATATACAATTTTACATAAGTTGATGTTGATATAAAAAGGTGCTTTTGCAGGGCTCACAATTCTCTATACAGTATATGTTGTTTTAACTTTCAGTTAACTATACAGTATATATTGTTTTAACTTTTGCAGGGTTTTTTTTAGTAATTTTTGATTCATTGAAGCCATATTTGAGCTTTGTCATAATCTAATGTACTTAAAAAATAGAATCTTCAAGAATACTTTCTATGATTTTTAAATTTTATTTATGGTTTTTGTGCAGTGTATAGAAGTCACTTACTATGTTGTTTTTTTGTATTTTTTGGCTGCTAGATGTAATACTACATATTTTGTGTTGTGGCTGCTGCAGGGAAAATGTTTGGCTGGCCACAGCTTCACCTGGAAAAATCAGCTGACAGCCCCCATATTAAAGGGGTTGTCTGTGATGAGACAGCTCCTTGAAGGATGTTTGGTATTTGCCCAATAAAAGGCCTGACATTCATCTCAAGCTACCTTTGTTTATTCTAGAAAAAAAGGGACTTTTTTCAGAAGTTTAGTCAGTGTGAGGATGAACTTATAGGATGGCTGCTTACATCTGGTGGCAGAACTTGCTAAGAGCTCATTTGCATACCCCTTTCCCAGAATTCCAGAGGAGCATTACCTGGCCTATAAGACTCATCACTCCAATAGGGCTCTCTCCATAAGGAGACATTGTATCTCCCGAATCCTTACCAAGGCCTCTCACCCAGTTAAGCCAGTACTCTCTGCTCTGCACTGATGAGGGACAATCACCCCAAAGCAGCTGTCTGCAGATGAGATGCTGGCTTAATTATTATCCAGGACATTTCTCAAGGCCTGTTTAAAAGGTTGGACATTGACTTATAGGATAGCTAACTTCCACCTGGTGGCATTAGAGGCAGAGCCTGCTAAGAGCTTATTTGCATACTCTCTTCTTTGACTGGAAGTCAAATAGTGAATATAACTATTCCCATCATTTAAATGGGTTCCTTAGGCTTATATATTGTATACAACGTTGTTAATTAGTTAGCAACCTATATATAAAACTAGGTTCACATCTCAGTAGGAGCATCTGTCACGATTCTGGCAAAAAAAAAAAAATACCACCTTCAGTAGGTGTTATATATTTACTATATATATATACTATATTTATGCTGGAAATTCATAGGCTCCCATTATAGTCTATAGGATCTGTCAGGCGCCGATGGTGTTTAGCATATGCTGTATTCTGCAATCATTCTGGAACAGAAAACAGGAATTTTGCCACAGATGTGAACTTAGCCTTAGCTACACAATGGTACATTAGTGGTCAAGCATAATGAACAGCCTCCCAAAATGTCCTTTATATTTCATTATAGATGAAAGTCTCAAGAAATTCAGGAATTATCTCTGCAGCTTTTGGCCATGTCTACAATGTATTTTTTACAACCTAATATGCATCTTGTATATAGTCAGAATCTCAAATTTATCAGTCGTTCTCATTTACCTCAATACAGGGGCGTAGCTAAAGGCTCATGGGCACTGGTGCAAGAGTTCAGCTTGGGCCCCCACCTTCCCTCAGCGCTGGTGCACCTAGCTTTTCTGCTGGCCAAGTCAAAAATTGAACCCCCCCATGCCAAATTCTCACCCTAACCCTTTCCCTCCTAACATTACGTATATCACTACAGAACATACAGGGTAAGGTACAGGGTAAGGCTACATTTACATCACAGTTGCTTTTGCGGCCTCCAATCTGCATATTTTGCGGCATTGTGTGTTATCCACATCCGAATGTCCGTTCCGTAGCCCCGCAAGGATAGGCATTGTTACAACGGATCCGAAAAAAAAACGGATGCCATACGGAACATCATCCTTTTTTTTGCAGATCCGCAATTTGCAGACCGCAAAACACAACATTTGTGTGAATATAGCCTAATACAGCGCCCCATATCTCTTACATCCAGTGACTTCTCCTCTGATGTAGACCTTCTCTTTCCTCATCTGCTCCTTTCAGACCAGACGCCATTTTTCAGCCATTTCTCATCTCTGCAGTTTGACAGAAAAAAAATCTTAGTTTACTACTTTTCCATCATCCTCCCATCTTCTGGACAAATCATCCTACCACCCCCAGTACTGTGTCACTAGTACCACACAGATAGTGCCCTTCAATAATTATTGGCACACAGTGTCCTAAAATAACTGCGCCCAGCAAATAGTGTCCCTGACAATAATAGTGTAAACATAACATCCCCCAGAAATAAGTGCGCTGTGCTGATACTGTGCCAGGGTGCCCCCCACAGTAATAGTGCACCCCAAAGTCCCAACTAATAATTCTCTGCCAGAGTGCACTTGTTAGTAATAGTGCCCCCAACAGTACTAATGTCCCCACTGTACCCCAGATGTAATAATGCTTCCATAGTGCCCATACTAGTAATCATGTTCCCCAGAGAACCCCAGTAGTAATAATTCTCCTTATAATGTGACAGTACAAAAATGCCTCTTCATGTGTGCCAGTGCAAAAAAAAACTTTTAATGCCCCCAGTTGAGCTAAGAAGTGCCCCCAATAATGTGCCACATGTCCCCAGTTCCCCATGTGCCATTAAAAAAAATGCCCCCATGTGCCAGGAAAAAAATGCCCCCAGTGCCCCCATGTGCCAGGAAAAAAATGCCTGCAGTGCCCCCATGTGCCAGTAAGAAAGGCCCCCAGTGCCCCCATGTGCCAATAAGAAAGGCCCCCAGTGCCCCATGTGCCAGTAAAAAAATGCGCCCCGTGCCCCCATGTGCCAATAAAAAAATGCCCGCAGTGCCCCCATATGCCAGTAAGAAAGGCCCCCAGTGCCCCCATGTGCCAATAAGAAAGACCCCAGTGCCAACATTAAAAAATGACCTCAGTGCTCCCATTAAAAAGAGCTCCAGTCCATTGGCATCATACAAAAAAAAAAAAAAAACATTTATACTTACCTCCTTCAGCGATGCGATGCAGGCCTCTTCCGGCCTGTGTTCCGCGCTGTACAGCTCAGACGGCGCGATGATGTCACCGCGCCGCCTGCACCGGCCTCTTATAGGCTGCAGGCACTAGGCCTACAGCCTATCAGATGAATGGGGAAGGTAGACGCCTCTCCCTCCCCTGCCCCGAAGCACAGCCATCTGTATCGCCGTTCTGAGGACGGCGATACAGATGAATATGGAGATGAGGGCTTCCACAATGGAAGCGCTCATCTCCCTCTCCCCCGCCGCTGCCTCCTGTGACCAGGGCTGCACCGCACCTCACCTAATTGGCGGTGCGGCCCTGCATGTGGCATTCGGAGGCCCTCTGGGCCCCCCTGGCTTAGGGGCCCGTTCGCAACTGCGACCCCTATAGCTACACAACTGCCTCAATACTACTGACTTACCCCAATCCAAACAGCCAACTTTACTTTCTTATCACTTCCATTAAAAGTACAGTAGGTTTAATTTATGTGTTCCTGCTTAGAATACTTCTACTCATTTGCTTCACTCTATTGTCTAGTATGATTTATGCTTTTGGTATTTTGTGTATCCAATCTTTCATGAGTCTTGACTTTTCTGTCAGAATAAACAATTTATCAGGATGATATATTTGCAGTATTTGATTCCTCTGTGGTAATCGGTTAATACTTTTCATTGTCACGGGATGATACGTACATCTGAACCCCCAGTTACTGTAGAATTGTCATGCACAAGGCAATTTGCTAGAAAGATTAAATTAAGAAAACTCAAGATCTTGGATTGGAACAATCATTAGTAGTAGTAATACAGTAATAAGTCAGAGCACAAACTACCAATTATCACCAATGATAAATTATATTTAAAAAAAAAATTATATATATATCTTAATATTATAAAAATGAGTTTCTGTCTGTCGTCTGTCTGTCTGTCTGTCTGTCTGTTCTCTATGCACGACCAAACTACTGGACCGATTTTCACCAAATTCGGCACACATGTACATCAGGTGTCTGGTAAGGTTTTAGACCAGGTCTCAGCTTTCTAGGACATACCGTTCCCGATATATTCCCAAAATATGACCTGCATTAGCCAATATTAGCCTGGGAGCTTTGGTTTGAAACCCCAACTGCCATTCTCGGCACAGACACACACAGGGAGGGCAGGTTTCCATAACAACACAGCCAGGTAATTAGCAGCCAGCTGAGGAGCTCAGTTAACTAATAACCCAGCCATTTCTTTTCACTGCTTTAAAGGGGCAGAGCGCTGTGGCTGACACTGTTAAAGGGGTATTCCGGTTACCATAAATATAACTTATGTTTTAGACTAATTTTAGACTAAGACCGTTCAGTAGTAATAAAAGATGTTTTTTTCCACTTCTACCCATTGCGTGTCCTCATAAATTACCATGGCATCGACCTGTAATTGAGGCCACCCTCAAAAGAAGGACTTAAAACCCCCACCCCAGGTCTCGCAAAGCCACGCCCCCTCCCACTCTGCAGCCAACAGGGATTGAAAAAATAAAGTTAAAAATCAACTTCTGTCAGCTGCAGAGGTGGGAGGGTTAGTTTCTCTCTGCAAAGACACACAGAAACATTAGATGAAATAGACTAATTTTAGACTACGACCGTTCAGTAGTAATAAAAGATGTTTTCTTTCACTGCTACCCATTGCGTGTCCTCACAAATTACCATGGTATCGACCTTTAATTCAGACCACCTTCAAAAGAAGGACTTAAAAGCAACCCCCCCAAGGTCCAGCTAAACCACGCCCCCGGTCAGGTCACGCCCCCTCCCGCTCCACAGCCAATGGGGATTGAAAAAATGAAAGTAAAACTCAACTTTTGTTAGCTGCATTGACTTTCTCTCTGCAACGGCACACAGAAACATTAAATGAAATAGATGAAATAAACTAATTTTAGACTATGACTGTTCAGTAGTAATAAAAGATGTTTTCTTCCACTGCTACTCATTGCGTGTCCTCATAAATTACCATGGCATCAACCTGTAATTCAGGTAACCCTCAAAAGAAGGACTTAAAACCCCCGCCCCAGGTCTCGCTAAGTCATGCCCCCGACTTGGTCAGACCACGCCCCCTCCCACTTCGCAGCCAACGAGGATTGAAAAATTGAAGGTAAAAATCAATTTCTATCAGCTGCAGGGGTGGGAGGGTGACTTTCTCTCTGCAATGACACACAGAAACATTAAATGAAATAGATTAAATATACCCATGCGAAGCAATGTTTTCTTCCACTGCTACCCACTGTGTTTCCTAATAAATTACCATGGCATTTACCTGTAATTTAGGCCACCCTTTAAAGAAGTACTTAAACCCCCCCGCTAAACCAGGCCCCTAACCCGGTCAGGTCACGCCCCCTCCCACACCGCAGCCAATGGGGATTGAAAAAATGAAGGTAAAAATCAACTTCTGTCAGCTACATTGACTTTCTCTCTGCAACGAAACACAGAAACATTAAATGAAATATACTCAGGCGAAGCCGGGTCCTTCTGCTAGTATATATATATATATATACTGTATATATATATATATACAGTCATGGCCAAAAGTTTTGAGAATGATACAAATATTAATTTTTACAAAGTCTACTGCTTCACTTTTTATAATGGCAATTTGCATATACTCCAGAATGTTATAAAGAGTGATCAGCTTAACAGCAATTAGTTGCAAAGTCAATATTTGCCTAGAAAATGAACTTTATCCCCCAAAACACATTTCAACATCATTGTAGCCCTGCCTTAAAAGGACCAGCTAACATCGTTTCAGTGATTGCTCCATTAACACAGGTGTGGGTGTTGATGAGGACAGGGCTGGAGATCAATCTGTCATGATTAAGTAAGAATGACACCACTGGACACTTTAAAAGGAGGCTGGTGTTTGGCAACATTGTTTCTCTTCTGTTAACCATGGTTATCTCTAAAGAAACACGTGCAGTCATCATTGCACTGCACAAAAATGGCCTAACAGGGAAGAGTATCGCAGCTAGAAAGATTATGTCAAGGTTGGGGTACACAGAAAAGGGAGATGTGATCCCTGAGCTCACCCCAACCCCTGTCCCTGCCTAATTGCCTCCGTATCCTAGGCGATACGGCGACAACCACGAGGACTGCAATTACTCTTGACTAAGGTGCAGGGAAAAGGGAAGACAAACAGAGACGAACAAAACACAGAAGAATCGTCAGCTAGCCGTGTCAGAAACCAGAGATAACGTCAGTACAAAATCAGAAGACTGTAGAGTAGTCAGGTACGAGCCAAGGGTCAAATAAGCAGTAGAATACACATGGAAACAACGCACAAGCAGGAATAGCAAGGATATGCAAAAACCAGCAAGGAGCAGAGAGGAAGGTAGGTATATATGCAGGAAGAAATCCCACCCCCAGGTTCTGAATGGACCAGATTCAGAGAAGCCACTCAGCCAGCACCTGAGTATTAACCCTGAGTAGACAAACCAAACAAGAAGCTGGGCGTTGGCTCCAAAACAACCCACAGTGTGAACATGGTTCAAGGCAAGGCGTAGGCACTAAACAGAAACACACAAAAACTCAGAAAACCAAGCAAAACATAGAACCTATGTTCTCTGATGACCAGACCTGACAGTACCCCCCCCTCCACGAGGGGCCTCCGGACCCTTAGACCCTAAGGATGGTTTAGACAAATAGTACCGATGAAAAGATTTAACCAATCGTGGAGCATGAACATCCCTAGCAGGGACCCAGGATCTATCCTCAGGACCGAAACCCTTCCAATGAATGAGGTATTGAAGAGAGTTCCTGACCAGTCTGGAATCGACAATCCTCTCTACCTCATACTCGAGATCACCCTCCACCACTGATGGCGAGGGACCACAGGATCCACATAGCGTTTCAACAGACTCTTGTGAAACGTATTGTGAACCCGCCAGTCAGAGGGCAACGCCACCTTGAACGATACCGGATTAATAACGTGAGTTACGGTAAATGGACCAATGAACCTAGGAGCCAATTTCAGAGACGGAACTTTCAACTTAAGGTTCTTAGTAGACAATAGGACCTTGTCACCCACAACAAAAGTTTCTGAAACAGTACGCCTACTTCTGGATGAATGGACCATTAAACTTTGTGCTCTTTTCAAGTTCTGCTGAACTTGCGACCACACTGTGCACAGTTGGTTAGTTATGGACTCAGCACGAGGGGTATCCGAAAATGACGATGACGAGAAGGAAAACCTGGGATGGAATCCATAATTACAGAAGAAAGGAGATGTGAATGTGGATGAACTAGTGTGATTGTTGATGGCAAACTCTGCTAACGGAAGATATGAGACCCATAGATGTTGACAGTCAGAAACAAAAAGACGAAGGTACTGGATGAGCTCTTGATTCATCCTCTCCATCTGCCCATTAGTTTCGGGATGGAAGGCCGAGGAAAAGGACAATTTTACCTCAAGCTTAGAACAGAAAGCTCGCCAAAACTTAGCCACAAATTGTACCCCCCTGTCAGACACAACCTCATCAGGAATACCGTGGAGACGCACAATATGTTGAATAAATAGATCTGCCAATTCCTCTGCTGAAGGCAGCTTCTTTAGCGGAACAAAATGGCCCATCTTAGAGAAACGATCCACCACCACCCATATAACAGAGAACCCTTGAGAGAGTGGCAGATCGGTAACAAAATCCATAGACACGTTAGACCAAGGCCTGTCTGGCACTGGGAGCGGGAGAAGAGGTCCCTCAGGACGTCTCCTGGGGACCTTTCCTCACGCACAGACCTGACAAGCTACAACAAATGCATGAACGTCAGTATTCATATGTGGCCACCAGTAGTTTCTTTTCAATAGATCTAGTGTTCCCCAAACACCTGGATGACCTGCTAGTACGGAACAGTGTGTCTCCTCTAACACTCTCAATCGAAGGGACAAGGGAACAAACATTTTGCCTTCCGGAAGGTCTCTTGGGGCAGAATTTTGTTTGGAGCGAATTTGATCTGAGAGGTGAGAGGAGATGGCTGCCAAAACAATACCAGCAGGTAAGATGTTACCGGGTTCCGACTCAGGACCCTCAGGGACACCAAAACTCCGAGACAAGGCGTCAGCCCTGACATTCTTGGTACCAGGTCGGAAAGTGACCACAAAATTAAAACGAGAGAAAAACAACGCCCATCTAGCTTGACGGGCATTGAGACGTTTTGCATTCTCCAAGTACACAAGATTTTTGTGATCTGTGATCACTGTCACTGGGTGAAGAGCTCCTTCCAGGAAATGGCGCCACACTTCGAACGCCCATTTGATGGCAAGTAGCTCGCGATTCCCAATATCATAATTCCTTTCACAAGACGAGAATTTCTTGGAAAAGAGTGCACATAGTCTGAGGTTAGTGAGAGCAGCTGACCCTTGAGATAAAACTGCCCCTACACCAACCTCGGAAGCATCTACCTCAACAATAAATGGCTGAGAGAGATCAGGTTGAATTAATACAGGCGCAGAGGAGAACGCTTTCTTGAGTTCCTCAAACGCAGAGTACGCAGCAGGAGACCAGTTACTGGGATCAGCCCCCTTGCGGGTAAGATCCGTGAGTGGCTTGTCAATTACAGAAAAGTGCTGGATAAAATTCCTGTAATAATTGGCAAAAGCAAGAAAACGTTGAAGGGATTTTAAATCCGTGGGCCAAACCCAATCCGCGATTGCCTGAACCTTACACGGATCCATCTGAACCTCGGAAGGAGTGACCACATAACCCAAGAATGAAACTTTTTGTACATAAAAAATGTATTTTTCTAGTTTAGCAAACAGAGAGTGATTACGCAGACGGGACAACAACGAAGATGTTTACGATGTGAATCAAGATCAGAAGAAAATATCAGGATATCATCCAGATAAACCACCAAAAAAACCCCAATACAGTCATGAAAGATATGATTCATAAAACCTTGGAATACAGCTGGGGCATTGCTTAAACCAAAAGGCATAACCAGATACTCGAAATGTCCCAGAGGCGTATTAAAAGCTGTCTTCCACTCATCCCCTTCCCGGATCCGAATCAGTTGGCCCGGGAACCTGATTCAAGAGGTCCGGGATGAGGGGAAGCGGTCCAGAGTTTTTAACAGTGATTTTATTAAGTTCACGGTAGTCAATACATGGTCTCAAACCCCCATCTTTTTTCTCAACAAAAAAGAAACCAGCCCCCGTAGGAGATTCGGAAGGCCGAATGTGTCCTATAGCCAAACTCTCATCGATGTATTGTTTTAGAGACTCTCTTTCTGGCACAGACAGATTATAAATCCGACCCTTAGGTAACTTGGCATCAGGCAATAGATCAATCTTACAATCAAAGTCTCTGTGTGGAGGCAAGACTTGAGACAGAGGTTTCGAAAAAACGTCTGCAAAATCTGAAATAAACTCCGGGATCTCAGAATCACATACATTGGTAGAACAAAGGGAAACTTGAGACATATGGGCCTTACACTGAGGGCCCCAGTGAACTAATTCCAGACTCACCCAATCAATAACCGGATTGTGCAGCTGAAGCCAAGGAAGACCCAGAATAATGTCCACAGACAAATCTTTCATTACAAGGAAAGAACAATATTCAATATGTAGTGCACCCACCACCAGTCTTATTTCAGGAGTACGGAATTTGACCAAACCGGCTTGCAGAGGGGTCATATCGACACTAGACACCTGGATAGGAGGGGACAGGGGAATCAAAGAAGGCAATATTTGGGAAACAAATTCAAAATCAATGAAGTTGGCGGCTGAACCAGAATCCAAGAAAGCCTGTCCAACACGTGAGGCTGACTGGAAAGAGACGGTGCAGGGCAAAAATACTCTAGAAACATTAGAGGGTACCTGAGCTCCTAGACAGTCCTCCCGATAACTGTCTAGGAGCGGAAGTTTTCCTGCTGAGGTTTTCTTCGGACAGGACTTCAGCAGATGATCCGGACTCCCGCAGTAGAAGCACAAATGATTCCTCGTACGATGTTCCCTTCTCTGCTTAGGCGTAATACTGCCGAGTTCCATCGGTTCCGGTCCGGATTGGCTGGAGACTGGATTGAGGATTGGCTGAGGAGCAGGAGACACCCGAGGAGGTCGCCTGGATCTTAGACGTCTATCTGCCCGGACGGCCAGGGTCATAGCTTCGTCAAGTGTTTTAGGTTCAGCATGGGCTAACAACAAATCCTTCACACGGTCAGACAGTCCAGTCATGAAAAGGTCTTTCAAAGCCCTATCATTCCACCCGGAATCGGTCACATATTGTCTAAAACTAGCACAGTAATTTTCTGCCATCTGTCCACCCTGATGTAGAGATAATAACTGGGATACAGCTAACGCTGGGCGATCTGGCTCATCATATATCTGACCCAGCGCAACAAAAAACTCGTCAAGGTATGAGCGCAAAGGAGAGGCAGTGGGTAAAGAAAAGGCCCAGGTTTGGGGGTCTCCGCGCAGGAGAGACATAACCAAACCCACCTTTTGCGCTTCAGTTACAAACGACCGAGGTCGTAAAGAAAAATACAAAATACATCCTTCCCGGAACAGAAAAAATTTCTTACGGTCACCGTAAAAAAAATCAGGAAGGGGGACCTTAGGTTCAGGTGCAGGTGTGGGAACCTGGGGTGCAGACACAGGAGCCGGGGCCTGCATGTTTTCCTGAACCTGAAGGCGTATAGCAAGAGCCTGGACCTGAGCTACCACCACTGACATTTGCTCCATAGGTGGAATAAACGTAGCTGGCCATATACAGGTTGCAGGCTATTTCTGGCTGGTTTTTCTGTCAAGGTTGGGGTACACAGAAAAGGGAGATGTGATCCCTGAGCTCACCCCAACCCCTGTCCCTGCCTAATTGCCTCCGTATCCTAGGCGATACGGCGACAACCACGAGGACTGCAATTACTCTTGACTAAGGTGCAGGGAAAAGGGAAGACAAACAGAGACGAACAAAACACAGAAGAATCGTCAGCTAGCCGTGTCAGAAACCAGAGATAACGTCAGTACAAAATCAGAAGACGGTAGAGTAGTCAGGTACGAGCCAAGGGTCAAATAAGCAGTAGAATACACACGGAAACAACGCACAAGCAGGAATAGCAAGGATATGCAAAAACCAGCAAGGAGCAGAGAGGAAGGTAGGTATATATGCAGGAAGAAATCCCACCCCCAGGTTCTGAATGGACCAGATTCAGAGAAGCCACTCAGCCAGCACCTGAGTATTAACCCTGAGTAGACAAACCAAACAAGAAGCTGGGCGTTGGCTCCAAAACAACCCACAGTGTGAACGTGGTTCAAGGCAAGGCGTAGGCACTAAACAGAAACACACAAAAACTCAGAAAACCAAGCAAAACATAGAACCTATGTTCTCTGATGACCAGACCTGACAGATTGCACCTCAGTCAACAATCTATCGCATCATCAAGAACTTCAAGGAGAGAGGTTCCATTGTTGCCAAAAAGGCTCCAGGGCGCCCAAGAAAGACCAGAAAGCGCCAGGACCGTCTCTTAAAAGCGTTTCAGCTGCGGGATCGGGCTACCAGCAGTGCAGAGCTTGCTCAGGAATGGCAGCAGGCAGGTGTGAGTGCATCTGCACGCACTGTGAGGCGGAGACTCTTGGAGCAAGGCCTGGTCTCAAGGAGGGCAGCAAAGAAGCCACTTCTCTCCAGAAAAAACATCAGGGACAGACTGATATTCTGCAAAAGGTACAGGGAGTGGACTGCTGAGGACTGGGGTAAAGTCATTTTCTCTGATGAATCCCCTTTTCGATTGGGACATCTGGAAAACAGCTTATTCGGAGAAGACGAGGTGAGCGCTACCACCAGTCTTGCCTCATGCCAACTGTAAAGCATCCTGAAACCATTCATGTGTGGGGTTGCTTCTCAGCCAAGGGAATCGTCTCTCTCACAGTCTTGCCTAAAAACACAGCCATGAATAAAGAATGTTACCAGAATGTCCTCCGAGAGCAACTTCTCCCAACCGTCCAAGAGCAGTTTGGCGATCAACAATGCCTTTTCCAGCATGATGGAGCACCTTGCCATAAAGCAAAGGTGATAACTAAATGGCTCAGGGAACAAAACATAGAGATTTTGGGTCCATGGCCTGGAAACTCCCCAGATCTTAATCCCATTGGGAACTTGTGGTCAATCATCAAGAGACGGGGTGGACAAACAAAAACCTACAAATTCTGACAAAATGCAAGCATTGATTGTGCAAGAAAGGACTGCTATCAGTCAGGATTTGGTCCAGAAGTTGATTGAGAGCATGCCAGGGAGAATTGCAGAGGTCCTGAAGAAGAAGGGTCAACACTGCAAATATTGACTTGCTGCATTAACTCATTCTAACTGTCAATATAAGCTTTTGTTACTCATAATATGATTGCAATTATATTTCTGTATGTGATAAAAACATCTGACAAACACACATAAAAACCAGAGGGCAGCAGATCATGTGAAAATATAATATTTGTGTCATTCTCAAAACTTTTGGCCATGACTGTATATATATATATATATATATATATATATATATATATATGTGTTAATTGGCTACCCAAAACTATTACAGAGCACTAATCCTACTCCAAAAAAATTTTCAGTTGGCACACTGCATTTGGAGTATGACTGTTCTCCTAGCACCTGCCAGAACCAGAATTATCAGTCAGACTTTTTCCCTTTTAACCCATTCCTGGTGGGTTTTATTCTGTTTTTTTTTTTTTAATGAAATGTGAAACGATGAAAAAAACTGCGAATCTGCCTTTTTTTCCCGTAACAGCGTTCACTATACAGGATAAATTAGGTTATATTTTAATAGTCCGGCCATTTTGGGACTCGGTAATACCTATGTTCTTTATTTTTTTATTGTTTATTTTCATTTTTAATATGAGGGAAGGTGGTTGATTTCACTCTTCATATTTCTTTTATACATTTCTAAAGTTTTTTTAAAATTTTTTTTACACTTTTTTTTAAGTTCCCCGAGGGAACTTTAACTTGTCATTTTCAGATCGCCTCTCCTATAGACTTCAACGAATTGCCATTGTAATCTGTGAGAAATTCACTATGTTATAACTCGAGTTTACAAAATTTTGATCAAATTAGATTTGTTTACAATCCATTTGCTCATCTCTAGTTATTACAGGGTTGAATTCTAATTTCTGAGATGATGGAATATTCTATAGTTTTCATTGAAATACTAATCTTGTTAAGTATATTCAAATGCTAGGAGTTACATAACAGATTGCAATTACCCGTCTATATTATTATCATCACCGAACTACATTTATCTGTTGGGGAGAAATCAGGTTTTAATTATTATCACTATTCATAATACGGGATATATTACAGCAGACCCTAGGCAGCAGTTTAATTACTACAAGCCAGTTGCTGAGAAGTCCCTTAAATATGAGCCTTTCTTTATTCATTACGTTACTGAATACTCTTGGGAGTTTTAAACATGCTTCTTACTTTTACTAAGACTAACAATTCACGGGAACACTGAGGTCATTTTTTCTGTTTTGTAAAAGAGTTGTTAAGTGAAAAATGAAAGTCGAGTTGAACGTAAACCAGATGGAAATGTACAAAATTGTCTTTGCATCTCTAATTGGAAGCACAGTGAGGCTGTAATAGATTTTGCAAATTGCAAACAAAATGCTCTTGTTTACATTACTGTCAATGACTTTAACGTTTCAACCAGAGAGGCGAATACACATATGTTTATAGTCAGAACCAAAATGTAATACCCCCCCCCATTTAAACTTCAGCCCTGTGTTTAAATATGAGATTTGGTGCTGTATGCATGACTGTGTTGAAGGGTTGTGTGTATTAAGGAGACTTAGACTGATTCCAAGGGGTCCTAGTGGGAGTTTAATGATCAGGTAGCATGAGCAAGCAAACTGTGACTGTAACATATTCCTGCCTTTAGTCTGCATGTCTTATGCTGTAAAATTGTATCTGTGTGACTCAGTCACAACACCTCATTATTTTATTATTCAGTATTTATTTTAATGTTTGAAGCCTCATGAAATTACTGCTAATGTGTTATAGAAGGGCAAATCTGACACAAGTGAGAACAATTTCATTTCCCACGCATTCCTTCCTGCTGGTATGTCCTTCCCTCCCTTGGTAGAAGGAGCAAGAGTAAATAGTTAATTTGCTTCAATTATAAGCCTGTCCTGCTAAATTAGAAGCTGCAGGGATATGGAAAGGCAGAATTACACTTATGAGCTGACAAATCCTCAGAGCCCAAAAACTGATGTCTCTTTCTTCGAGCTACTGTAATTCCATTACTTTTATGTCAAGTCAATCAAATCACTTAATCTTTATTGGTGTCGTCACACTCTTTAGACGTGTTCCTTCATGGTCAGTTTGATGAAAGTGTCTTGAGATTAAATAGTAGGTTACTTCCAAGCACCATTGAAGTCCGAATTATCTTAACTTATCTGAACTTTTTGAATTAGAAGCTTCTACTGTAGTAGCACCACAATGAAATTTTCTAGGTGGTACTATGCCTTTAGAAACTCATGGATTTCATCTTACAGCAAGGCAGTCAAAATGATGTGAAGGTTCAAGGAAATGTTATCATATCTTGAGAAAACACTAGCAGATTGCAGTAAATTGAGCTGTTTGAGTATAAATGGACATTCCTTAAGTTGGGCATATAGAGGCGTGTTCCCTGGTTATCAATATTAAAAGTCCGGAGAACCCCTTTAAGTTTACTTTCCATAAGTATTTCATTTGCAGATTTACCAAGTGTTTTACCATTAAATACATACCGTAATTGTACAGTTTGTTTCTGCAGCCCAATTACATAACTTTACATTTAGCTGCAAAAAATCATTTGCCATCTCTCCACCCAAGCACCCAGCCTCTCTCAAATCCTTCTATAATATTATATTATCCTACTATGTAAAATAAATCCGGAACATTCAAACAGTAGCAAATAATTTACTCATATAATTCCTGGAAAAACATTGTACTAGCTACAGGCGACAGAAAATGTGTTAGGATCTCATCTGGAGGCATAAGTAAGTTAATATAAGGATATGTAACCAACATATGTGATATTAGAGGCCTTTCTGTTTGGAAGTAGAGGATCCCTTCTGTCATTGTTGTGCTGATCATAATTTTTGTTTTGTGTAACATTGGCGGCCTATTCTCACCGCTGTCCCTCTTCCGGGTGGGCACAGGTACTGCTCCACTCACCCTAACTTAGTTGCTGGTCCAGCAGTCCAGACCTGCTGCCCTTCCTCTGCCGTCCTTCAGTGGGCCAAACTGGTGTACTCCCGTGTTCCTCTTTTTCCATGGCCTGGGCATCCCATTGAGCATGAGTACACATACTGCACCGCTCTTAAAGGGCCAACACACAGCCTAATCTTCACCAGCAAATGGCTGGTTGCCCTGGGGTATTTAAGGCACCTTCGCCTATGGGATGGTGCCTGAGCAATAGGTTCATCTAGCTGTCTAGTTTCTACCTAAGGTGTGCTGTTCCATCTTTTTCCCATGCACCAAACGCTGCCTGTTTTCTGATTCTGATGTTCCACTACCTCACCTGACCCATGGCTGGTTACCGTTTCGACCCTCTAATGCCTGCCCTGACCCTAGCCCTTTTTCAAGGATTTGCATGTATTCTTTGTGCCCTGACCCCAACCTGTTACTGACCATGAGTTTTCCCTGTCCCTTTGGTCCTATGCAGTGGGGTCCCCATAGGTCAGCAGCCAACCATAGGGAGACTACTTCAAAAGGTAACAGTCTGGTACATTCCCTGCAGCAAAGTCCAGATCCCTGCATAGAGGTTAAAGGGTGAAAGCCAGGGAACCACTAGGATAACGCGCTTAGGTTTAGCCCTAAGTCAGATCCGTTTGTTGGCTCAGTGGTTCCGAGCCCACTGATGTCACATTTCGTTATGGCTTTACTTACTCCTCCTGTCAGAACTTAATAGTTGGGATATTTTCTATCAAAATTCTAATTTTGTTCCAAATTCTACATGTATTATGTATTGTCATTTATATTAATATATTATTAACAGTCTAAAGATAAATAAAGAGATAGATTTCAAGTGGTATTCATATGACAGATGTAAGAGGACCACACTGATCTGAAATGGAAAATATTTGTTATGGTTATTAGTATGCACAAAGAAGAGTCTTCATAAAATTTTCTACATATAATTTTTTTCATGGGTATTATTTGTAGGTGTATAAGAAGAAAACTGAAGCTGCCAAAAAGGAATATCTAAAGCAACTGGCTGCCTACCGAGCAAGTCTCGTATCCAAGGTAATGTCAAATATTTTTGACATATGTCTTACCAATATCATTTAAACAGTTTCTTAAAGTTGTTTCCACAAGTTGCTACATCTTGAGTGTCTAAGATGATTAGTAAAAAAGTACAGATTTGGGAACATATTTCACTTGTATACTAAAGAACTACAGTATAAATGATGACATAAAGGTCATTTAGCTGAATGTTAGCTGCAAAAACATATAACCTCAAAAAATATAACCTTAAAAAATAGGCCAGCACAGCCAAATATAACTTCATAAAAGAGGCCAAAAGAGTCACAAAGCAATGTAGCAAAGTATGTGGGGTTGCAGGTACTTCATTAGCAAAGTGTATATATGCAGATTGTAGGTACCTTAAAGAAGAACTCCCGCAAAATTTTTTATTCTCTGACCTGTTAGAAAGGTGCATGATATAATCTGTAGTGAATGTCATTTTCTTATCAGAGGCTGAAATTGAGAGTTTCCCCTCTCTTCTTATTGTAGCTGGGTCATGTGACCAACTGACCCAGGACAGCAAGCCAGTCACTTCTCTATTCATTCCTATGAGACTGAAAGTGAGGCTCCCATAGGAATGCATAGAAAATTTGATTTCCTGTCCACACATAAGGTGCTGTGTGAGTTGGTGGGTCTAATTCCTAGTCACATGACACAGATAAGAAACTTCAGGATGATATAACTCAAAAATTCAGCTACTGGTAAGAAAATGACATTCACTACAGATTACATAATGTACATTTCTAGCAGGACATGGAATAAAACATTTTTGAGGGAGTTCTTCTTTAACTATAATTTAGTAGCCTGCACCAAATTCCACAGCAAAGTACTGAACATTTCAAGACAATTGTATTGCGAAAAAGCCTATTCATATAATGAAGAAACCCATCTCTGTGAAGTTGATGGCACACTAGCGTTTTTGCTGGATCCGGCAGGGTACCATTACTGATAATACAACCGTCTGCATCCATTATGAAAGGATCCGGTTGTATTATCTTTAACATAGCCAAGACAGATCCGTCGTTAACTCCATTGAAAGTCAATGGGGGATGGATCTGTTTTCTATTGTGCTAGATTGAAGAAAACGGATCCGTCCCCATTGACTTGAATTGTGGGTCATGACGGTTCCGTGTTACTCCTCATCCCAGGACCGAAAGCAAACTACAACATGTTGCGGTTTACATTCTGGTCTGGGAATGCAACTAAACGGAACGAAATGCATTTTGGAGCATTCTGTTCTGTTCAGTTTGTCCCCATTGACAATGAATGGGGACAAAACTGAAGCGTTATTTTCTGGTATCGAGCCCTTATGATGGAACTCAATACCGGAAAACTTAAATGCTAGTGTGAAAATAGCTCATTGCTATTCAAAGATGACATCCATGTCATAATTCTGTTGAATCTCTCTGGCTTAGATGTCAAAATCCTGCGATCACAGCGGCCTCTGACCAGTTTTGAGTAATCAGTCTCTGTGTATTGGGAAGAGAAAAGGAGTGACAAGTATACTGCCTTTTCTAGAAACAGTGGCCATGACTGGGCTGCAGATCCACTGTATTTGTAACATGGCAGACAATGATAACAGGTTCCTGTTAGTGAATTAGGGGAACACGAAAAAATATGTTTGTAGCATGAATAGCTAAGATTGGAAAGGAATGCTTCAGAAATATCCCATCTATGTCTATCTAAGGGCACTGTGAAGTTTATATTTTTACTATTCTATATAAATTTGTAGCACTCTGCGGGTAATTCCATTATTAAAAGGTGGAAACCTCCTTTCATCTGCATTCATTATAGTAGAAGGTAAAAATAACGGTTAACGTTTGGTTGAAGATTATTAGTTACACATTTCTTAAAAAAAACTATACTTAAATGTGGGTATATGTGAGTTTTCTTCCTGTCTATGTAACAATGTAAACCCTTTGTATCCTAAGGTGAAATTTTGCAAGCAGTAGGTTGTTTAAACATCCAGCATTTTATGCGATACTATTGTTATACTATATGTTACAGGTAACAAATTGTTTTACTCTTCTGATGAATGTATGTTTACATTGTAGAATATGTAAAGCTCATTCATTACTGGATCATTTCCCTAGAGAAATAATGTATATTCACTCCATAAATTGACCCAGTCCAAACTTCACACAAATTCATTAATTGAATTTGTAATGTGCTGCTAACCCCTGGAGGGTTTAAATGAAGATCAATCAAAATTCTAGCCACTGAACGTGCAATGTATCATACTAACGATCTTTTCTGTAATTACGACAAGCAGTTTACATTAAAAAGGTTGAGCAAGTTAACTAAAAGCATCCCTTGTACATGTGCTAAAATAACAAAAGATGACTTACCCCTTTTGTCTCCTGCCGTTTCCAACGCTGCGCGCCAGTCCTCACCACCATCTTTCTGGCTGCAGTGTTGCTCTTCCATGTACATATGAAGATGTCTCAGGCTCACTGTTACATTCAGAGCAAGCCTGCTGCTGCCCTCCCTAAGACATCAATATAACTTACCTTATATACTATAGAATCACTTCTGCTGTCAGTGGTGAGCGCTGACACTATATATATATATATATATATATATATATATATATATATATAGCATAGGGGATGGTGGTTGTGGCCCAGAGAGGGGTAATAGGACTAACAGTTCATGGTGGCAGTCCTCCCTCTTGCACTCCATGGGGCCATGTAGTTCCCTTGGGGTAGATCCTGGTATTGGGGCTCCTGCTTAGCAGTAGTTGGGGTGCTCTTGATGGTAGGTGTACGAGCAACACATTGATGGAAGAAGTAGCACTTCCAGTCTCTCTATATACTTTTTACAGTCCTTCCAAGCAACAGTAGGCATGCAAATAGGTTCTTAACTGCTACTGCAGTTCCTGAACTGAGGGGTGCAGATTAAGACACAAATGGTCAGTCCATATCAAAGTGTGGCAGGTGCTTGAGCATTATATGCCTACCAGAGCAGTAAGGTACTTTGCCATAAACAGTCTGTACCTTACTGGCATTATCTCACATGGCCTTGCAGGTTCTAGACTTTCTCAAGATGTCTGATCTCCTTCTTCTAGAAGTACTTTAGTGTTAAAGCTGTTCTTTGGTAAATTAAAGTCTAAGAGATAACAGTTCTCTGGAACTTGAGGAATTGTCTGCAGAGCTTCTATCACACACTTGGCCTGCAGCTCTTCTCTTACTAACCCCACCGATCTGATATTGGTGACCTATCCTGAGGATAGATCATCAATAAAAAAATAACTTGGACAACCTGTTTAAATGTGCAGTACATACCTATATATTAAAAGGTATATACAGAGGGTTTTTTTTTGTAGATTGGTTTCTGAAGGATATTGTTAGCACCCACGCTGATCAGCAGACAGAATGGGTCACAGTTCTCCAGTTTACCAGACAACCCAATCTTATTCAAGCGACTGTGACTGAGCTGCAATATCAGCCACTACCAAATATATATGACTCTATGCCTGGTAAACCATAAAGGTTACACAGTGCACAGTAGGGAGCAGCAGCCTATTCAGTCAGCTGTTTGGCAGATAGGTCATCAGTATTCTGGTCCCTGAAAACCTCTTTAACCATGGAAACAGAAACACATAAGTCTGCACAGGGTCTGCATACACAAACCAGTGTGATATTTTATGCAAGACTGAAAAGCTTCATATTTTATTTTAGAAACATTGAGCAATAAAAAAATGTTATAAGTGCACCTACACATCAATATATAGTGGCTTATTTTTGTACTGTTATCCTCTTAAAAGTTTTGCAAAATGTATTAAATATGTTAAATATTGTGTGCTTTTTGGGTAACCTGATTATTAACTATGATTTTGCTTACATTTCAAGAAGGTAGTAAAAAGAGAAAATATGTGTCCTTAAAATACATTACAGACTTGATGTAATTTGCTTGAAAAAAAAATATATTTTTTTAAATTCCAGTCCATCGAAAATGTACTTGGATATTAAAGGGCAGGAAATGGAACTGCTGATTTCATCTGTTTTTATGATTACACTTATTGTCTATTCTAAAGCAAATAGCTTCTAGTTATGAGCTCATATATTATCACCATTTCTTCTATTTAAATACAAAATGACATGTAGCAAAAGAGAAAAACTGACAGCTCCTTAAGAAATACTGTAAATTAAACCATAAATTATATGCTGTTTGGCCAAGAAAAGATTGTTCATGTTTTTACTGCAAGTGAAATGACAGAAAGGAAAATGAGCGCCTCTTTATGCAGTGTAAGATCTTTAATATTTGACATTACTTTATTATTGACTCCTTACAAGAATAAGATTTTCTATTCCAAAAACCTAAATCAACTTTTGAAAAAAATACAAACTTTGAATGGCACCATTTTTGAAAGCAGCATACTAATACATTGCTAATGAACCTCACTATACATAAAATATTGTACTGGAATTCTAGTAGTTCCACAACACCGGAGACAAGGGGACTATTGATAAAATGTGTCAAATTTGTTTTTCTCCTGCAATAATTGTGCAAGTTGTACATGACTTCAACTAAATTTACATAAATGTCACATCAATTTGAGCTTGTCGCAAAAATATCTTTTAAAGATGGCCAGGCTTACTAGCTCCATGACTAGGAATGTGCTTCATTGTGCTCTAGGCCTCTATGGGATTACAAATTCGATCAAGAAAGTTTGGCAGATTTGGACTACCCACTAGATTACCAATGGATCTTACGGCAAGGCAAGGCTCTTACATACTAATGGTCTCCTAATATAGTAGAGCCCCAAAGGTCTAGCAGAAAACAACCCTGTTTGGAGTTGACTTGTCATTAGAGTCTGTTTGTATGGGGTAATTCTCAATTAATCTATTGAACCCCCTTGGCGATATGTCCAGTGAGTGCAAAGATATCAAGATTACCATGAAATTTAAAAAGGGACCTACATAGGTTCTCTAGAGAATGGAAATGGTCCCCCAGAATCTTTTTCTGTGTTGGGTCTAAAATCTCTCAGTCCACCTCTGCTCCACTATATTTCAAATATATTTATTTATTTATGAAATATATCTGGACTATCTGCATCCAATGATAACCTAAGTTACTTTATTTCTTAATATTGACCACAAACACATCATCACATTATTAACAGTTTGATGTTCTCTTGTTTTCACATAGAGTTACAACGACCCCATTGATGTAAAGACGTCTCAACCTTCTCAAATGATGAATTCAAAGCCCCCGGTTTTCCATGGACCCACACAGCAACACTCCACATTGTATCTCAACTCCCCATATCACCAACAGTCAACAATGAATCCACATTTATCTGCCATGCATCCCGGTATCAACAGAAACATAGCTCCCAAACCCACCAACCAAATGCCAGTGACTGTTTCTCTAGCAAGCATGGCTGTATCTCCACCTCCATCTCTTCAGATTAGTCCACCTCTCCACCAGCACATGCATATGCAGCAACACCAGTCAATGTCCATGCAGCAGTCCATTGGAAACCAGCTACAGATGCAAAGCCAATCAGCTTTGCATTCACCAGCAATGCAGCAGGTTAGTAATTTCATTATCTCTTAATATTATCTCTTAATATTATAAAAATGAGTTCCTGTCTGTCTGTCTGTCCGTCTGTTTGTTCTCTATGCGCGACCAAACTACTGGACCGATTTTCACCAAATTCGGCACACAGATACATCAGGTGTCCGGAAAGGTTTTGGACCAGGTCTCAGCTCTCTAGGACATACCATTCCCGAGATATTCCCAAAATATTATCTCCATTAGCCAATATTAGTCTGGGAGCATTTCACTTCAAATTCCAACTGCCATTTTCTCCAGATGCACACAGGTTTCCATAACAACCTAGCCAGGTAATTAGCAGCCAGCTGAGGAGCTTATCCTTTTCTATTCACTGCTTTAAAGGGGCAGAGCTCTGTGGATGACATTGTTGAAGGGGTATTCCGGTTACCATAAATATACCTGATGTTTTAGACTAATTTTAGACTAAGACCATTCAGTAGTAATAAAATATGTTTTTTTCCACTGCTACCCATTGTGTGTCCTCATAAATTACCATGGCATCGACCTGTAATTCAGGTAACCCTCAAAAGAAGGACTTAAAAGCAACCCCCCAAGGTCACGCTAAGCGACGCCCTCGACCCGGTCAGGTCACGCCCCCTCCCACTCCGCAGCCAATGGGGATTGAAAAAATGAAGGTAAAAATCAACTTCTGTCAGCTGCATTGACTTTCTCTCTGCAACGACACACAGAAACATTAAATGAAATAGATGAAATACACTAATTTTAGACTAAGACTGTTCAGTAGCAATAAAAGATGTTTTCTTCCACTGCTACCCATTGCGTGTCCTCATAAATTACCATGGCATCGACCTGCAATTCAGGCCACCTTCAAAAGAAGGACTTAAAACCCCCGCCCCAAGTCTTGCTAATCCACGCCCCCAACTCAGTCAGGCCACACCCCCTCTCACTCTGCAGTCAACAGGGATTGAAAAAATGAAGCTAAAATTCAACTCCTGTCAGCTGCAGGGGTGGGTGGGATGTTGACTTTTTTCTGCAACAACAACCAGAGACACTAAATGAAATAGATTAAATATACTCATGCGAAGCGATGTTTTCTTCCTCTGCTACCAATTGCATGTCCTCATAAATTACTATGGTATCGACCTTTAATTCAGGCCACCCTCAAAAGAAAGACTTAAAAGCAACCCCCTCCAAAGTCCCGATAAACCACGCCCACAACCCTGTCAGGTCACGCCCCTCCCACTCCGGAGCCAATGGGGATTGAAAAAATTAAGGTAAAAATCAACTACTGTCAGCTGCATTGACTTTCTCTCTGCAACGACAAACACAAACACTAAATGAAATAGACTAAATATACCCAGGCGAAGCCGGGTCCTTCTGCTAGTGTATGAAAAAACTAAACATCAGGCACCATCATAATGCTTTTAGTAGTACATAGTACTTTTCATATTGTTTATGTGTATAAATCTAGTACACCATACAAATTTATGTGGGCAATGTATGAAATATGGCTGTTAAATTGTTACTCTGTTGCAACGTTCACACAGAATTTGGATACTGTAGCTGATGCGTATTATGTTCACTACATATACTATGGGAGGAAAGTTGATAGCATTCAGAAAAATTGGTGCTGTGGGTTTTGTGGTCTTGTTAATTACCAATAATTGTTATTTACACCTTGAGAAGAACATAACAGAAATCAACAGTAACATTTATGAAAAAATGCAACATCTTTGATTCCACTTTGTTCCAGATTTTATTTTAATTGTTAAAAATATATAAAATGTCTTTTAAAATGTGTCCCAGGAAATGTCCATCTTGTCTGCTCTCATTCTCACTAATCTCAAATCAGACCAGGCCTTGGATGAGAGACAGGCTGCAGTCTGTCTATAATGGGAGATCAAACAAACTAATCCTTGGCTGCTTTAGCCAAGATCCTCCCATTAGTTAAAGAATTTGTCTTATCAAAATAAGATTTTCAATATGCTCTTTTAGGGTACATCAACATCATAGAGGGGATCCACCCAATGCTCCCTCAAGAAGACAGAATTGAGAATTTCTAAATATGACCTATGGCCAGGACTTTTCTAAACTGAGGAGTATCTTTTTGAGACAACTCCTCTAAGGCCTAGTAAAAGTTGAGGACTTCTTTCTTTATTGGCTTTTTAAACTGTCAGGCATCAGTCACTATGTAACAGTGCCAGCATCAAAAACGTACTGGATAATGAATGATGGACTACTGTTACGTCAAAAAATTATTAAGCAGTGTTAACAAAAATATACATATATTTTTTGGTTAGTATTTTAATCTCTCAAAAAACAAAAGTCCAGGTTGACACTTGGTTCACACAGGTTCACTATGTATCTATAGTAACTAGTGAAATACAGCACTAATGAATTTTGTCAAATGTTTATTCTCATTCTAACAACATTTCCTACAGTTCTGGTTCATTAGTGGTTGATTTAGGGTTTTATTTTTTTGGATTCGTTTAAGTAACTGGCTCTAATACCAGAAATGTGTCATATATGGTAAAATATGAGTTCTTGAGGGAATAGTTAGAATTATTGTTGGAGTCATTTCTGTTACAGGCAGTGGTTGTAGAACCACTGTGTCAACTAACTGGTTTAATTTTAGGCTATTCCTGAGGACATTGTCCTGGCTGTCCGCTCATATTCAGAATTTAACCCCCCAAACAGTAATCTTTGCTGCAGGGGAGCCACCAGGCCCCTACCTTTTGAAATAGTCCTGGTGTATTTGGCAGGTGACCCACACAGGTGCAAATCACCAAATAATCAGGCAATACTCATAGACAGAAACAGGCCAAGGTCAGGGCAAGGGTTTGTTCAAATCCATGATACAAGTCTGAGGTCAAGGCTGGCAGCAGAGACTCACAACGGTAAACAGACACAGGTCTGTACACAGGCAAACAACAGGAACAAGCACCTTAGCAGAAACTTAGCAAGCTAGGAACCTAATTGCTCAGGCAAGGAGAGAGAAGGCATACCAGCAATTATAGTAGAAACTGGCTGATTAACAATTTGAAGCAGCTGTGCAGCAGCTCACAGAGCAAAGAGAGGAGGGGTGTGGTGGTGATGACAAATATGGGTAGTAGTAGTTCGATGAATAATGTTCCTGTCAGGGTTGGGATAAAAAGACAACAGAGGAGCGTGTGCCCTGAGCTTACCCAACCCTCTGTCCCTGCCTATTGCCTCACCCACGCTAAACCGTGGGGCGACAACCACGAGGACTGTGAAATACACTGTATAAGGTGCAGGGAACAGGGACAACAAACAAGACAGACAAAACACCAAATGGATAGTCAGGAAGCCGCGTCAAAACCAGGAATAACAAAGTACAAAATCGGAAGACGGTAGAGTAGTCAAATACGAGCCGAGGGTCAAATAAGAAGTCAGGATACACAATACAACGCAAGCAGGAATAGCAAGGATTTTGCAAAAACCAGCAAGGAGCAGAGAGAAAGATAGGTATATAAGCAGGAAGATATCCCACCCCCAGGTTCTGAATGGACCAGATTCAGAGAAGCCACTCAGCCCAGCACCTGAGTATTAACCCTGAGTAGACAAACCAAACATGAAGCTGGGCGTTGGCTCTAAAACAACCCACAGTGTGAACATGGTTCAAGGCAAGGCGTAGGCACTAAACAGAAACACACAAAAACTCAGAATACCAAGCAAAACATAGAACCTATGTTCTCCGATGACCAGACCTGACAGTTCCTAATAGAAGAGGTGGCGCAGCGACGGACACAGGCCACGGATTAATAATCTTGTATGTGATAAAGTTGGTATTTCTTTGACTCTTGATGCACTAAAGGTCTTGTATAAAAGTAATGGAACTAAAAACAGTGATATAGACACTGCAGGCAATCAGTCATTTTTAAAGCCAATTTAGAAAAATTATGCAAGCATACGATTGGTCACAAGTGGCAACATCATTTTTTTTCTAGTCCATTTTAAAGGGTTGCTTGAAACTGGTCAAACCTTTTTAAAAAGAAACCACCCTATGATCAACTGAGTGGGCAACTATTTAAAGGATACTTGTCACATTGAACATGCACTCCTATCTTGGGGCAACATGTTATAGAGCAGGAGGAGCTAAGCAAATTGACTATATAGTTTTGTGGATGAATGTTCAATAGAACTTGTATTTTAATCATGTAAATCTCTGGTCCTTCTGATTTCAGTGATTCCATCATTCCCCATATGACTGCATACAGATCTAGCTTTTAGTCACTGCTAGGTTCACTAACTGGACTTGTAGAATGAGCAGATATTTAAATTAATAAAAGAAGTTTTACTGAATATTGTCTTTCCACAAAACTGTATATGAATCTGCTCATCTTCTTCTGCTCTATAACAAGCCGCTAACAGATCAGACAGTTAGATGCTGCTTTGGCTCTATATAGACAGCTCTTTCTAGAATATCCATATGTTCCAATTCCTGCTCTTCTTTTGTTGGAAAGAGTGAAACAGGTGCTTCATAAATATGGCGCTCATTCTGAACACCATATCTTTATGATTTTACAGCAGACAGTGGGAATAAATACAGTGATTGAATCTCCCTATACAGCTCTATATCTACTGCTTCCTCCATACAGTATATAAAACTGTCTGCCTTAAGCCACCTCTAAGTGCAGCTCAGTGCATGTGAATTTATACAGTTACCATTGAATCCAGTGGAAGCTGTAAAAATATATTTGCTCTATGCTACCCCTAGTGGCAGTTGCCAAAAAAAATATTTCATTTTCATGTTGGAAAAGGGAAAGGGGAAAGAAAAGGCTCCATCGGCACCATAGCAGTCACATGGTCTGTCTCCCTGGCCTGCTTACTGGGCAGCAGCTGAATAATAAAATGTGAAGACTGTGCCCAGTTTCTGTGGCTGTAACGTATATCCACAGTCCCACACTAATGGTAGAGATTGAAAAACCCCATTAAACCCTAGGCAATGCAAATAAGTATTGATGTAAATCAAAGAAGAAGGTTACCTTTGTGATTATTCTTGTGAACCCGATGATCATTAAGATCATCAGGGCTGTCCTGTGATATGCCTGTACCTTAGAAATAATAAACAGTCAAAAAAAATAGAGATCAAATTTTAAAGTCCCTTGTTAAAAAAATATTAATGAAAAGTAACCATAAACAAGAATAATGAAAAAACAGTGCTGAACATAAACTTTCAGAAAGTTACAGTGACACAGATTTTGACAACCCATTTTTCACATCAAATACAAACATTAACTAGATTTCAGACAAATCAGTATTATGGCTAAATTATACAGTCCCAGAGAATTGCATGGATTATTGTATTCACATATTCTGCTCTTTTGATGTCTTCGAGCGCAACGAACATTTATTAAATCTGCTGGAAATTTGCATATGTGTCCAAATAGATTGAAACGGCATAATTTTACATATACGAAGTGTTTGCTGTTTTTCAAGGCAGTTTTGTTGTTGTAAGCAAAATAATAAAAAAAAATGTGTACCGTTTTACACATGTAAGGTTGCTTTTACACAGTCAGCCTTTGGTCAGTGTTTGATCAGTGATTTCCATCAGTGATTGTGAGCCAAAACCAGGCACGGGTCAAAAACACAAAACAGGTGCAGAGCAGTCCATGATACTTTGTCTCTGTGTAGGCTTCATTCCTGGCTTTGGCTCACAATCACTAGTGGAAATCATTGACCAAACACTGACTGTGTGAAAGTGGCCTAAGGTTAGCACATATCATATGGAAATTATTAGATATATTAGTCACAAGAAGATTATTTGCACATGAGCCGGACTTAACAAATACCCTTGGTTTGCCCCACTGTTCCTGCATATCATTGTATGTTTCACCTTTTTTTGAGTGTTCCTCTTCATCCTCGCAAAGGGTCATATCTCCATTGTGCAAGCAAAATGCCAGGGAAACCATCAACATTTTGGTGGCAAATCTTACAGATTACTTTATTTTATCTTGAGAAGGAAGAACCTCCAAGTAAAACCAATGCCATATTGTTAATTTATGTAGCTATTTTTAATCTTTGTCTCTTCTCAGTAATGTAGACTGGAGTTATTTATTTCTCCTTAGGCTAGAAAATGGAATCAAACTTCTGCTAGATATTTTTTTTCTACCCTGACCTTGACTACCCAATCTCCCTGAATGATAAAGACATTTGCACTAAATTTGCCTTATTATTTGACCTGAGGGTTTCTTCCTTTCTTGAACAGATTCCTAACATGTTAACATTAACATTTCTAGAAGTAATACTATATGCATAGTTGCTTTATAAAAAAAAAACACAGGATCATCTACGGTGGTAGATCTGGTTTTAAAATGTAAAAGTATCAAGATAGAATCTAAAAAATAATGTATGTGCATAGATAATAGATCAGTAATGCTGTCCATGTATTATCATATATAAATAATCTTAGTAGAACTGTGCAGATGGAATCATTATTTATTGCTAAGAATAGAATACCGGTATAGGGTTAGAAATGAAACTTTTGATCTGATAAGCAATAGATATTGCAGAATTTCAGAAACCTACAGGTAAAGCAAAATAAAAGAAGACAATATAGTATAACAGGATATGAACTTAACTAGCGTCTGAGGTTGGAAACCCAGCAGCTGGTTACAGACAATTATTACTTTGATTGTTCATCTCCATACAGATTCATGGTTTGTCGGCAGGTTATCCACAGGGTGATGTGCTGCCAGCAAATAATGATTTTGGTTGCCACATAGAACTGCAATCACCCAACAAATAAATGTTAGCCCATTAGCTAGATGATCAATAGAACCTTTACACAGAGCAGTTATCTTCCCTGATAATTGTCCTGATCATCAACCCGTGTAAAAGGGCCCTTAAAGGGGTTGTCCAGCCTTTGTGAAGTGATGGCCTATCCTCAGGATAGGCCATCACTAGCTAATTGATAGGGGCCAACACCCCACACTCCCGGCATTCAGCTGTTTGGGTGTGGCTCCTGCACTGGAAGTGGGTGCTAGAAATGCACAGCTTTGTCAACTGTGTAGTGGCCAGAGCTAGTCACTGTAGGGCTTGTCTGATTGGCTTCGATGGAACAGTACTGTAGTCTGCCTCCAATACAAGGTTGAAGATGCTGTGTAGTTCTGGCCCTGACTTCCAGAGCAGGAATTACACCCAAACAGCTGAACCGGGGGTGTTGGTCCCTGGCAATCAGCAGTGATGGCCTACTGAAGATAAGCCATCACTTAGTAAAGGTTGGACACCACCTTTAAGCAGGAAAGAAATTCCCAAGTGGGTGTCACAGGAGTTGCCAAGTCCTGACAACATATCAAAAATAGGTAAACCTAAATAACTTACAGGCATAATCAGTGGTTGAAATACACCAGATTCTTATACAAATAGTAAACATGAAGTAACACAACATGCTAAGGGTACTAAAATCTATAAGAAATATACCAGAACTATATAAACACATACATTGATCAATCATAACTTAAAAAAAATACTGATAGGTGAAGTCAAGAACATTGATTATCATGTGACAGTGATGTCTGTCAAGGGGTAGAATTTATCATCCAGCTATTGAACAATCAGTTCTTGAAGTTGGAAACTGGACAGTATATGGATCTGAGGAACATTGGCAAGGGTGAAATTGTAATGACTAGACATCTGGGTTTGAAAAACTCAAAAAAGGTAGGTCTTGTTGATGTTCTAACCATGCAGTGGTTACTACCTACCAGAAGTGGTATGGGAAGGCAACTTGTGAACCAGGGATAGAGTGAGAACACCCAGATAGAACACCCAGGACTCATTGATGTGCATGAAGTGTGAAGGCTAGCCCACATGGTTTGATCCTGCAAAAGAGCTAGCATAAATGACTGAAAAACGTAATTCTGGGTATAATAGGAAGTTGTCAGGACATATAGTGCATCAAAGCTTGCTGCGTATGGGGCTGCATAGTCACAGACTAGTCAGAGTGCCTTTGCAGACTGCTGTCCACAGCAGAAAGTGCCTATAATGTGCACATGAGCATCAGAAAAGGAACATGGAGCAATGGAAAAATGTGTTGCATTGAATCACAGTTTATTTATATTGTGTGGATAGCCAGGTGAATTTGCCTCAATTATATCAAGATTGGGAAGGGGCTTTTTTTTGCCTTTCTCTGGATTAAATTTGCAAGATAACAGGCTGAACAGGATGGACGTATAGGCGTGATCAGGAGCACGGTGAAACGTGGGGCAATGTTCTGCTGGGATTCCTTTGGCCCTGGACAAGTATTCATGTTGTTCTAACTTTAACACATTTCACCTACTTATACATTGTACATACCAAGATGCACCCCTTCATGGCAATGGCATGGCCTAATGGCAGTGGCCATTCATAGCAGTTTAAGCAAGTTGACAAACATTTAAAGTTGTTGACTTGGCCTGTCGATTCTTTAGATATTAATCCAGTGAAGGGTCAATTGAAGTCCTAAAGGATCTGCCAGATACCATAATGCACCTTTAGAGGTCTTGTGGGATCCATTCCATGCCTCAATAGATCAGAGCAACATGAGAGAACCAGTGGGACATTAGGCAGTTTTTATGTTATTGCTGATTGGTGTATACTTGGTTAACATACTGTAGATTGAAGACAATGATGACCTTGGGTTAAGATGGTGAGTGAACTCAATAGCTCTGTATTTATCGAAGGTATGTATTTGCAATATTTCTAAATTAGTCACTAATTTGACTATGCATGTAGACACAACACTTACTCTCCTGCATCACTGCCATGGATTTTTGCTGATTGTTGAATGGCAGAAGATATGGCTTTCATGAGGTTAAGCTATTTGGATACCTGTCTAAAAATGTTTGGCATAAGATATATTTTAGCATATGACAGACTTAGGCCGCAAACATAGTCTAATAAAAAAGGTGATATGTATCTATATCTGACTGGCTAAAAAATTGTACACTCTGGAGAATAAGCATCAATGGAATTATCCAGGGTAATATATTGCGGAATAGGAAACTGGAACCAGGAACCAATAAAAAGAGAAGGTGAGACTTTTGACACCTTCAGTCTAGTTTGTCAAGACCTCAAAGGAAGGGCAGATGGACATCCACCCCCACGAACAGCCCCACCCCATACAATGGGGTGAATCAAGGGATGACGTATGATTCAATGCTCATGGTAATTCTTCCATTACTAATTTAATGTCCAGTCACATAAAAGGGATTTGAATAATGAACCAGAAGGGTGGCTCTGAAACCTCAACTATGGGCCAAAATGATAAAATATGACTGGTACAACAAAAATGGGTTCACATATTCTGAGGGTCTGCCAAGACTGAGATGTTTCCCATTATCATCCTACCCTTAAGAAAGCTGAAAGCTTTGATGCCTGAGAGCAGTGTGTGCCTGTGTGCATTAGCAGAGTACCATCTTGTCAGCCGTAGTCACATACTGGCAGAGCGTTTACGTGAAAAATAGGTCTTTATGAAATATCGTAATGTATTCCTTCAAACAGCATGTATAACGATACTACATAATAGAGGGATATCAGGGTGCTGAGAAAGGTAGGGATTCTTTTGTGAAGGACTGTAGAAAGGCATTTGTGGCAAGAGGGTGAATGATAGAGTGGCATTAGATATGAGCGCTGAGAGTACACTAGGCTAGATGCCAGTTAAGCACAGCTTGTGAATCCTGTATTGTACCAAGCTGGAGTGCTCATTTATTGGAAAGTTATCATGCTAGTGGTGAGAGACAAGTAGAAGATTGCTTCTGGGGCTTAGGAGAATTTAGTTGCAGATTACTTCTCTTGGGGTCCATGGTAACTTTAGTTGCAAGGAGACTTATTAGTCATGAGTCATTGGTTGGGGGAAGAGATATATTTATCTTCTAAACCATTGTTGCACAACCTATGGCTCGTGAGTCATTTCTGAGACAATACACTGTGACTAGAATTGTTTCCTCATAAGATACCTTGTGTATATAGTACTGTGTAGAACGGCCTGTATCTAGGAAGTGGCTTTATCTCCGATCAGTTTCCTTGTTCAAAGGTCACATTGGGCAAGTACTGATTTGAGCCATGTCTGCATACTCTGGATTTACCAATCATAGACAAAATCTGTTTTCTGCCAAGATTTACCAATATGCTGAAATTGCTGTATTTTTAATAAAACTATTTAATTGCAAAATGGGGAAAAATTCTTTGTGGGTTAAAATGGAAAAAAATGCAATACTGCCATGGTTTTCCAGGTTTTGTGTTTACCGCATCCAATGCTAAAAATGAGATGACAACCTTATTCAGCAAGTCAGTACAATTACAGTTGTACCAAATTTATATAGTTTCTATTATGTTTTACTACTTAAAAAAAATAAAAACCAAAAATGTTTTCTTTGCATCACCATATTCTGTCGGCCATAACTTTTTTATATTTCCATCTACAGAGCTGTGCTCATTTTTTGCAGGACAAACTGTAGTTTTTATTGTTACCATTTTAGGGTATACATGTCTTTTTTATCACTTCTTATTCAATGTTTTTGGAGGGCAAAGTGACCCAAATCACAGCCAGCACCCACCATGTATGGAGCAAATTTAGTTTGGGAGCCTGCTCCATACATCCCCTTAAAGCAAATGACAAACATATACATGATTAGCCATTAAGGGATTAATGGATGCCGTATCCTCCTGCTTTTTTACTGTACTTTTTGTGTTTCCAACACTTCTGTGCATCCCAACAGGTGAGCTGAATACACTTTTTGTATTCTAAGCCTGTATTCAATATTTTCAGAGGGTTTTAAATCAGATAAACTTGGAGAACCCTTTTAAATGTGTGTTTCTCATTTAAGACACCAGACTTCATTTATCAAAACTGTCTTAGTTGCCTGTAGCAGCCAGAGCTCAGTTTAATTTTTTTCAGAGTCCATTAGAAAATAAAAGCTGAGCTCTGATTGGTTGAAGGGCAACTAAGACAGTTTTACTGTTGGACAGTTTTGATAAATGAGGCCCATATTGTCCTCTATACGGCTAAAAACATATTTGGGGAGATTTATTAAGGTTCTATCCCAGATTTCTGATGTAGAAAAGTAACATATTTTGTAGCAAATGGCATTCTGCAACAAAATTTGTGACTTTTTAGCCTTCTACTACACCCTCATCACTTTTCCAAAATGTGGGCGGGGTGTGCGTGGGAGGAAGCGAGTCACAGGTGGGAGCTTCCCGGCCCTTCTCATTTAATAAATGTGCTCCAAAATATTAGCTTGTATTACGCTAGAAATCTATAATTTTATTTTTGCCAGATGTGACAAATTTATGTGTCTCATAATAAATTTGTCACATCTTCCAGTAGTACAGGGCAAATTAAGACCAGAGTAAGCTGCATTTGTCTTGATAAATTCACTCCCTCTCCCCCCATAGTTCGGTGTGTACATTTGACCCTTTGAAATGGTCCTAGTTAGTATTGAGCGAATCGAAGTATCCAAAGTGGACTTTGATCCGAATTTCAGGGAAAATTCAATTTTCCACAAAGTCGAATTTCCTTCGTGGTAACAAATACATTTTCCCTGAAATGGCGGTAAAAATTAAAAAAAATCATACTCACCTCATCCATTTGAGTGCGAAGAGGCCGCCATGGCCATCTTGCTTGAAGATCCTGCGTGAAACCTTGGGCTTGGTGACGTATGACATCATCACGCACCGCTCGAGATTTTAATACAATTAAGTACAATTTAATTTTTTACTTTTTTTTTTTCATTTTTTTTTTTAACTGAAAGGGCTTAATATTAATCTCAAATACCGCAATCAGTGATGAACGTGACATCTGAGGGGTTCAATGACGGGGTCGGCCCAATCGCCTTTCCCCATCATTGTGCCTGCTACTTGTGCTTTGTGATGAAGTCAATCGTCATGAAGCTATTTTTTTTGTAAAATTCAACGAAGCAGCCGAATCGAATTTTTAAGAACTTTGCTCATCTCTAGTCCTAGTGAATGTGTGAGCAGACGGATGTAGCTGTATGCCTTTACTGTTGCATGTGCCGACCATAGAAACATATACTTTTTGTAGTATCCAGATGTATGTAAATTTCAGGTAGATCTTGCTACCTGCGTGTTTCTCCTCGTGAAACGAACACATGAACTACACATTTTAAGAAATAGCGCTGGCTGTTCTAATTTAATAATGAAGCAAATAATTTGAACACCATAAATACTGAATGTGAATGAATTGTTATTTAGAAACTCCAGGCGAGCTATTTCTTTCTATTTTTTTTTTCCACCTCGGTGTGCAGTTTGATTATTATTTGTTACTCGTTAATTCAAATCACTAGTATCGTGCTTTGCTTTTTTTGTTAGTTGAAAAAGAAGTGTAAGTATAAAGGAAGCAGATGGTCCCTTTGTGATTGAATGAAGAAAAAGGGTTTGGAGAACAATGCATGAATAGGTGTAGTCTAATAAAACACTCAGCCACCTGCTGCCAATGTCTTTCAAAAAGATTCTGTTGCATATTTTGAAAATTAACAAGCAATGTATCCTTGATTTTAATGAAGAAGGAAAAAAATGCATATTCAGAGTATATATCTATATATTGGTTGGGTTGATTGTTCGCCTCTTTGTCTTTAAAATCTTTTGTTTTGTTTCTAGGCTAATCAGTTTATAAAATGTACATGAGCTTTGCTTCCATCATTTTGCATATTCATGTGCGTTCTGGATGTAATACCAATATATTGATCATTCAGATTCATTACTTTTATTCCGTCTCTTATGTCTTCCTGGAATAGTGTGTTTTTATTGTTTATTATGCATGTCACACAGAGCGAGTAATATGGTTTATTTGTTTCCCAGGGATTTACTCTTCAGTCAGAATATCAGAATCTTATCAGCCCAACATCTACAGCAGCCCAGGTTGTTACTCAAGCAATGGAGTATGTCCGTTCAGGTTGTAGGAATCCTCCAGGACAGGCCATAGAATGGAACAATGACTACTGCAGTAATGGGTGAGTAGGCTACCAGCACACTCTAGTGTTCTTCTCCTGTATGAATCTTAGAATCCCAGGAGTTATTACGTTGGTTTGTATTTCTATGTAAAATTATAGGAATGTCTCTGATGGATAGTCCACATTTTTTCACATTAATTATTGAAATAACTAATATATATACAGTGCAGACCAAAAGTTTGGACACACCTTCTCATTCAAAGAGTTTTTTGTTATTTCATGACTATGAAAATTGTAGATTCACACTGAAGGCATCAAAACTATGAATTAATACATGTGGAATTATATACTTAACACAAAAGTGTGAAACAACTGAAAATATGTCTTATATTCTACGTTCTTCAAAGTAGCCACCTTTTGCTTTGATTACTGCTTTGCACACTCTTGGCATTCTCTTTATGAGCTTCAAGAGGTAGTCACCTAAAATAGTTTTCACTTCACAGGTGTGCCCTGTCAGGTTTAATAAGTGGGATTTCTTGCCTTATAAATGGGGTTGGGACCATGAGTTGTGTTGGGCAGAAGTCAGGTGGATACACAGCTGTTAGTCCTACTGAATAGACTATTAGAATTTGTATTATGGCAAGAAAAAAGCAGCTAAGTAAAGAAAAAGGAGTGGCCATCATTACTTTAAGAAATGAAGGTCAGCCAGTCCGAAAAATTGGGAAAACTTTGAAAGTGTCCCCAAGTGCAGTCGCAAAAACCATCAAGCGCTACAAAGAAACTGGCTCACATGAGGACCGCCCCAGGAAAGGAAGACCAAGAGTCACCCCTGCTGCGGATGATAAGTTCATCCGAGTCACAAGCCTCAGAAATCGCAGGTTAACAGCAGCTCAGATTAGAGACCAGTTAAGAGGAAACTGTGTACAGCAGGCCTTCATGGTAAAATAGCTGATAGGAAACCACTGCTAAGGACAGGCAACAAGCAGAAGAGACTTGTTTGGGCTAAAGAACACAAAGAATGGACATTAGACCAGTGGAAATCTGTGCTTTGGTCTGATGAGTCCAAATTTGAGATCTTTGGTTCCAACCACCGTGTCTTTGTGCGGCGCAGAAAAGGTGAACGGATGGACTCTACATGCCTGGTTCCCACCATGAAGCATGGAGGAGGAGGTGTGATGGTGTGGGGGTGCTTTGCTGGTGACACTGTTGGGGATTTATTCAAAATTGAAGGTATACTGAACCAGCATGGCTACCACAGCATCCATCCGGTTTGCGTTTAGTTGGACCATCATTTATTTATCAACAGAATAATGACCCCAAACACACCTCCAGGCTGTGTTAGGGCTATTTGACAAAGAAGGAGAGTGATGGGGTGCTACGCCAGATGACCTGGCCTCCACAGTCACCAGACCTGAACCCAATCGAGATGGTTTGGGGTGAGCTGGACCGCAGAGTGGAGGCAAAAGGGCCAACAAGTGCTAAGCATCTCTGGGAACTCCTTCAAGACTGTTGGAATACCATTTCAGGTGACTATCTCTTGAAGCTCATCAAGAGAATGCCAAGAGTGTGCAAAGCAGTAATCAAAGCAAAAGGTGGCTACTTTGAAGAACCTAGAATATAAGACATATTTTCAGTTGTTTCACACTTTTTTGTTAAGTATATAATTCCACATGTGTTAATTCATAGTTTTAATGCCTTCAGTGTGAATCTACAATTTTCATAGTCATGAAAATACAGAAAACTCTTTGAATGAGAAGGTGTGTCCAAACTTTTGGTCTGTACTGTATGTGTATATATATATATATATATATATATATATATATATAATATATATATATATATATATACACACATACACTTTTATGTATACTTTTATTATATCATTACCCACCATGAATAAGTAGGAGACCTACAGGATATATCCCTTACACAAAAACATATCATTATCATTTACCTATAAATTGCAGATCTCCTGTGATGACTCCTTTTATTATGAATGATATCAAAATGGTCTCCAGCCACCCGTCCTAGTCCAAGCCTCCACTTGTAGAGCTTCTTAGGTGGGTGAAGGGGCCAAGGCTTTGCTACATTGTGCTCCAGCACCTAGCTTCACTTTATATTGCTGAGATTTGCTGTCAGGCTACTCAGCCTGATGGCATACGGTATCTTATAAACAATCACACTATTACTATCTATTGTGCTCTGATGTATAATAGCTAAGGCCTGCTTCGCATCTGCATTTATGCAGAACTGACCAGGAACAGCCTTCCGGATCCATCACTGCCAAGTGATATATGGCCCCGCCGAAATTTCCTCCGGCCCTGTTCACTATGATCGGGACCAGCAGAGATCCTGAAGCAACCTGGTAAATATGTCGAGAATCAGCCAGACGAATACAAAACAGCCAGAAAAGCCTGCCAGATCTGTATAAATGCACATGTGAAACAGGCATTAGGCCCCTTTATACATGGGGTAATTATCAGGAAGGAGCGTTACTAGGAATGCTCCTTCCAGCTAATTACCCTGTGTAATGGTATTTGTACACAGACAGATAATCAGGTCAATTATCGGAGATAAGGGTTTGTAGAAAGGCTCATTCATGCTAATTGGCACAATGAACAAGCAAACGCTCATGCATCGGGTGACCGTGTCTTTTGTCCAGCACCTAAAATCATTGTTTCTGTGCACCAGATTGGCCTGTGCAAACGGGGATCTGCTGCCCAGAAACAATTATTTTCTGTGGGGACAAGCGATTGCCATAATGATCACTTGTCCCCATGCTGCAAAGGTGATTGCTGATGATGAGGCAATTATCAGGAATGTTTGGTTCATTCCCGACAATTGCCTGAAAGATGAGTCCGTGTAAAAGAAACAATGAACATTTATGGGGATGAGAGATCACAGTAGCAATCGCTCATCCCCATACAGATTGCTGCATATAAATGCAACTTTCACCTCCCTTGACGAGCAGGGGTGCAACACCGATGAGGCGATCACCTCAGACAGCACCAGGTAGAAGCAATAGGGGGGCAGCGGAAGGGCCATGAGCGCTTTCATTGTGGCAAAGGGGTTCGGTTAAGAAACGGGCATTGGGGGGGGGTCATTTCAGTTTTCACCTTGGGCAGCAGAAAGGCTAGGTGCACCCCTGTTGACGTGCAGGCAATTATCAGGAACAATAACTGCTTGGAAAGCCAGCCTGTATGATGTAGACTTTATGATGCAGCCTATGGGGTCTGCTGTACTCACAGTATTATTTGAGGACAGTACAGTAGATCTGGGGTTGGGTCTGAACTTTCAGCATCATAAATTATTACAATCCTGTGAGTTTGGGTCAATGCTGTTGCTGAGTTAATCCATCCCTTACACCGTATGTTCTCTTACATATACCTCCTAAATATCTAACCAGTGCTGCTTTGTCTTCCCTCTCACCTTCTTCCCCTTTTCTCTCCATTTTTCTTTCCTTCAATGTTCTCTTGTTTAATTTCTTTTTTGTGTTGTGCTTTAATCAATACTGTTGAGGTCAGGTTTATGTATTGTAAATGTTTTATTTTTTACAAATATAAAACAAGGAAAAAATGAAAAATTAGCTGCTTATTACGGGAATATATACTGTAGATACTAAATGCACATGTATATGGTAGAATGTAAATTGTATTAGTACTTGTGAACAAACCTTATTTTATGGTAATAATAATGAATAGTTTGTTCTATTGAGATTCTTAAAAAGCACAAAACAGCAGGACCAACCCTATTAAACTAGGCATGCTGCCTGAGGGTTTATCTTTCTGATTAAAATGATATGAATATGTTGTTAAAATTGGTCACAGGTTTCCTGAGAAAAAATACTTTATGCAAACGAGGGCTTCAGTTCACCTGTGGGGTGGGCCCTAGCCCCTCAGTTCCTCAACTGTCCAGTGCTGGCCGTGTCCCTTGGTGCACTGAAGCCCTCATTTGCATAAATAATAGTTCTTTTTCTCAGGAACACCTCAGACGATTTCACAAGACATGATTTCACAGTCATCTAAGTCAGTTAACCACCAGGATCAAACCGACTAGACCAGTGTGCCTGGTTTAATCAGGTTGATTTCTACACTAAGTGCTTTATAGTATTCTCCATAAAAATTAAAAAAAAATGTAATTGACTGTAATTTGTTCTCCTTTTCCCCAGGAACATGCAAAGAGACAAAGCACTGTACCTAACCTGAAAGTATGAACCAGGCAGAGAAATTTCTTTCTGAAGAGGAATGCAGGGACAACCCTCGTAAAGGATCGCAACTTGCGACCATGACAATTCTGCATTAGAAAATACAAGTTGCTAAGCACTTAGGACATTTACGTTTGTGGAATATCCACTCTGGGAAAAATAGTCTTGCTTCTTCTTCTCCGACTCCTTTAAGTAACATGTTCCCCCCTTCTTTACCGAAAAAGAGGATTACTAAAGAAAAGTGGACCATTCATATTTTATATTGGTTTTGCTGTGAAGTGCTGCACTAGTAAAGCTGCCTTAGCAACTGTAGTCATCTCAGATTAAAGCGTCCTGGAGTTTCCATTGGTTTTCATAAAGGTTGTTTATATAAATCTACTAAAGACTTTCAAAATGGCTTGATGTAGCACTCATAGCAAGGATGTAAATAGCATGAGTGTCCATTCTCCTAGAGTATAAAATGTGGATGTTGTGTAGCTAAATTACAATTAAAATCTGGCACATTCCAGGTGGTAAACTTTGAAAAAAACGGTTATGATTGGCAGACATTCATATTTTTTGCTTATTTTTTAATGCCTAATATGTCTATATTTTAAAAAAAAAATATTTCGGAGAAAAATCCTCCACCGAGAAATTGGCTAATTGTGCTCTGGGCTATACAGAAATCCAACATGTTTATTTTGTACCGCATTAAAATGGCTTTTTGTATCACTTCTTGTGTAACTGTTAGTAAATGTCATTATGTCCCTCTATGTATAAAACCTGCCAAATGCTTATGTTATTTTACTAGATGCAGAGACAGATTGGAAACAGCTAAATTGTAACCTTGATACCTGGCTATGTGTTATATCGTTTCTCCATACTGTGTCTGTATTTAATCTTTTTTTATTTTATTTTTGTTTTATTATTTTTATTTTTTATTAAATGGAGCCTGTTGCGCCTATTTATGAAATAATAAATCTATGTGTTTGTAAGTAATTTTCTTAGCTTTTTAAATATGTTTCTTTGATGTTTTCACATTTTTTGCTGGAAAAAATATATTGTTTCACAGTTCATGTGAATCCATTTCCTTTCTACTGTGACATTCAATAAAACCAAACTTGCGTTTTTAAATGATTAAAAAAAAAATAAAAGTGATCAAAAACTTTCCTTTCTTACTCCTATTTTCTCGGTTGGAAAGTCAAGTTAGACAAGTAAGAAAAAAATAAAAATAAAAAATGGCAGACTGCCGTAATTGACGACAATGTAGCAACTGTTTATATTTATACAGAGTAGTAAAATGATATAAGCCCCAAGAGTAAGCAACAGTGAAAAGATATGATTCTGCCTTTTAGTTTTCAATCAGGTTTTGGCTGTGGAACTTGGCAAGAGGTAGTGATAAATTGTTCTTATAAGCTCCTATGATCACACGTCAAATCTAGTGAAAGAACTCTGAAGCATGGAAAAATGCCCTACTTGTGCTGTATTTAACATGAATATGAAAGGTCTTTTGACAAATGGGAGAATTCCCCCAGGCCACATATCAGTCAGAATGTCTTTTTAAGTAAAAGGCAAATGGAGGAGATGGCAAAACCACATCTTCTAAGATAGATCTGACTCCATTGAAAGGCTTTTAGATATTTATATTACAAGTGGCTTGAAGTGATTTTATATAAGTTGCTTTTATTAGAACGAAAATGAGATAGTTTGTATAGACTTTGTATTGTTACCTTAACTGCTAGCAATAATTACTGCTACAGATCACACTGAGACTTCATCCATTGTTAAATTTCATATAAGGGAGTACATGTGGCAGCAGGTTATATTCTATTAACAATTATTATAACAACTAGCAGGATTACCCGCCTTCACATGGGTCGATTTCAATTGTTGTTTGTGTCTGTGGTTAAAAGATATTCACAGTGCTCTCTATAATAGTGTCATCCAGTGTCCCATAATAGTGACATACTATAACATTGTCATCCACAGTGCTCCTTTATACTTACATCCCATAATCGTTACATCCACAGCACCCCATAATAGTGATATCCTATAACAGTGACATGCACAGTGTCCCATAATAGTGACATACTATAACATTGTTATCCACAGTGCTCTCTATAACAATGTTATCCACAGTGTCCCATAATATTGACATCCTATAACATTGACATCCACAGTGCCCCATAACAGTGATATCCTATAACATTGACATCCACAGTGCCCCATAACAAGAACATCCTATAACATTGACATCCACAGTGCCTCATAACAGTGACATCCTATAACACTGACATCCACAGTGCCTCATAACAATGACATCCTATAACATTGACATCCACAGTGCCCCATAACAAGAACATCCTATAACATTGACATCCACAGTGCCCCATAACAAGAACATCCTATAACATTGACATCCACAGTGCCTCATAACAGTGACATCCTATAACACTGACATCCACAGTGCCTCATAACAATGACATCCTATAACATTGACATCCACATTGCCCCATAACAGTGACACCCTGTAACAGTGATATCCACAGTGCCCCATAACAGTGAGATCCTATAACCGTGTCATCCACAGTGCCACATAATAGTGACATCCTATAACAGTGAAATCCACAGTGCCCCATAACAGTGACATCCTATAACCGTGTCATCCACAGTGCCCCATAACAGTGACATCCTATAACCGTGTCATCCACAGTGCCACATAATAGTGACATCCTATAACAGTGAAATCCACAGTGCCCCATAACAGTGACATCCTATAACTGTGTCATCCACAGTGCCACATAATAGTGACATCCTATAACAGTGACATCCACAGTGTCCCATAACAATGACAGTCACTGTGCTCCCATAACAGTTACATCCACAGCCATAACAGTGACATTCAAAGCAACGCTGTAACAGTGACATGCAGAGACCCCATACAGTGACATTCACAGTAGCAATATGACAGTGATGTCTACAGTGCCCCATAACACTGACATCCACCGTGTCCCTATAAGGCCTCATGCACACGAACGTGAGCCCGCCGTGCCTGTATTGTGGTCCGCAAACGGCGGGTCCGCAATAAACGGGCACCGGCCATGTGCAGGCCGCATCACGGATCGCGGACCCATTCACTTCAATGGGTCCGCGATCCGGGAGAAGCGGAGGGGAGGCACGGATCAGAAGACCACGGAAGCACTACGGTGTGCTTCCGTGGTGTTTCTGGCCATGCCTCCGCACCGCAAAAAAGTAGCGCACTACTTTTTTGCGGCGCGGACCCTTGGATGCGGATCGCGGACCCCATTCAAGTGAATGGGTCCGCGATCCACATGCGGTGGCCTCACGGTCAGTGCCCGTGCATTGCGGACTGCAGTTTGCGGCCCGCAGCACGGGCACGGCCGGCACACGGTTCGTGTGCATGAGGCCTAACAGTGAGGAAAAATGGCTGGATTGTTATGGAAACCTGGTGTAAAACTGTATGCATGTTAGTGAGGCTAAGAATGAAGGACCTGTATGCTTCTGTTGGCCAATAAGGGTCAGGTGACTGTGTGTATGTCAGTAAGGCTAAGAAAGAAGTACCTGCAAGCTGCCATTGGCTAATACAATTCTTGTAATGGTACCCTTAGGTCATTGAGGTTCTGAGGTAGTTACAAGCCTCTACATGGCGACTCAGTTGATCCCATAATTTTTCAATGGGATTGAGGTCTGGAGAAAGTGCAGGTCACTCCATATGAGGTACCCCAGTCTCCAGCAGACATTCCCTAAGGATGCAACCTTGATGAGCCGGAGCATTGTCCTCCATGAAGATGACATTAGACCTGTGTTGTTCCTGCAGAGGCACAATAACTGGATTAATTATGTTATTCAAGTAATATAGGCTTGTCACTTTACCATTCACAAAGTGTAGGGCAGTTCTGTATTGGCTAGACACACCTGCCTACAATATAACACCACCACCATTAAAGGCTCGTCTGGTGACAACAGTGGCTGATGCATAGCGCTCTCCTTGACATCTCCAACATCGTAGGTGGCCATCATTTCTGCTCAGCGTGAATCGATTTTCATCAGTGAACAGAACTGAGGCCCACTGGTCCCTCATCCAGTGTAGATGCTCCCTGGCCCATGCAGAACAATGACGCCTGTGCCTGGTGATGTGGTCAGGTACCCTTGCAGGTCGTCTAGCATGCAGACCACTTTGATGTAAACGGTTTCAAATGGTCTGATGTGACACTCCCTTAAATGTGCCTGGAGTTATGTGTCATTCATCATCCGGTTCCACAGGGCATTGTTCACAATGAAGTGGTCATCAGTGTGGGATGTGGCCAAAGGACATCCACTTCTGTGACTCTTCCAGTATCTCTGTTGCAACATGCTGATGACACGCTGTCACACTCTAAGCTCAGTAGCCACTTCCGTCTGAGAACATCCTGCTTGAAGACTTGCAATGGCGAGGTACTGTTGATCAATTGTGTTGTCTTGGTCTCATGATGTCAAAATGTGAACAGCATGATGAGGAGGACTGTTTAAATAGCAAATCTAATTGAACTGGGAAATTTATTGGGCAATTCATGGATCAAACATCTGTTGTGAAATTTTTCCATTTAGCTCCTTGTTAGAGAACAGCAGGTTGTGCAAGAAGTACTGAAACACTGAACAGTTGAACATGTGCATTCAAAAGTTTACATCAAGTTCACCTGTAAAGGTTAGAGTAACTTTTAGGTTCATCCTGAAATTTCATCCACAAGCCAAATATCCTTAACTTTTGGTGAGTAGTGTGTGTATATACAGTACTACCTTGGCTGCAACACAATGTGTAGAACTACAAAACTACAAGTAGCAGTGCACTGCTTAATACACAGAGACACAGGTAAATAACAAGATTCGTATTTAAACGAAATTGTTCGTCGAATCTACGTTAAAAAAAAATCGTTTTGCAAACATTCCTGCGTAAATTACGTACGTTCAGCCAGCGTAGTTAAAAGTACGTAATACGTAAGCATTAGCATGCAAAAGTGCATAAGAATACTTAGCGTACCATTGACGTGCGAATGCGTCATACGCAAGAGGCTAGGCCGCGGCCTACAGTCTTTAGAGGCAGACTATATGAACTAGAAAAATAAGGTGCTCACTGCTGCTAGCTTTCAATAAGTTAATAATTTACTAAAAACACCGTACAATAAGTGCATTCATAAGACACATTGCAGTACCAGAAAAAGAATGCACACAATGGGCTAAAGTGCTGTACCATTAAAAACAGTGTAGCTAAAATACAGGAAAGACATAAGTATGCAAACATTTTAGTGCAATAAATTTCACATTTGCAAGCATAAAAGGCTCAGATATACGTTTGAGTCTTTCTCCTTATGAATCCTAGTTGGCTTGGCAATGATAAAACAGTCTGTCTGGAACACATATTCCAAAATTCAATTGTAATCCACGTGAGGTAAAATTGTAATCCAAACAGGTAATGTGTAATCCACATGGATAATAGAGAATAGCAGCAAATAGAGAACCCTTTTTGCAAAAGGGGCTCCCAAATAAGCTGAGGGGGGAAAAAGGAGAATAGGCGCACTTCGGCGCAACAGGGAATTTTCTCCAAAATGGGGGGAGTCCTGACAGCCATGTCCATCTGGGTGAGAGTCAAACGGGAGCAATACAAACAAACACAAAAACATAAAAGTGCCAACTAGCTCTCACCCGTCAGGTGTAGTCCATGGTGTGGCTCCCATAGGTCCTCCTGCAGTCCTTGACAGCAGCCAGTAGTAGGTTCCTCAGATGAGGGACCTGAAGTCCTCCACGCTTGAGCTGCTGCTGAAGCTCATCAGAGGACGCTCCTGCCTCTTGAATGCCACGCTCGCTGCGGTGGTGGAACTCCAGCCTCTTCTTCCTTCAGTTGGACTTGTCCGGGTCCGGGTGGTGGTCACGCTGGTGAGATCTGCAGAACTTCCAGCTGCAGTAGTTCCGGAAAGGTTGCATCCAGATAAGAAGGCCCAGCTTCCCCAGCTGCTGCTGGCTTCACCTTCCAAGGCAGCTGGTACTGGTGGATGACCGTTGATTGGAAGGTGAATAATGATGTTGTGAGCTGACCCAGCTGAAAGGACTGTGGTGGTGGTGGTGTTGCTGGCAGTCCAGGAATCAGAGACTCCGGCTGAGGTTGTGGCTTTTCCCTGAACCGGAGGATGCCATCTGGGAACTCCGCAAGTGTCCTGGACCTGGTGGTTCATCCGGCCACACTTCTGGTTCCGTTTTAGGCACCAGAGGCTTTGACAGGAGGGTAACCCCGGTCGCAAATGGGCCTTTCATGGATGCCATGGGGGTGTACTCTACCTGATCCCCCACGTACAGGCTATGACGATGTTGTGGCAGGTACAGCCGTTTCACCGACCTGCGGCCCACAAAATATTCCCTTCCATCTTCATCATCCTGCAGGAAGCCAGACCCTATCCCAACCAAGAACCAAAGCACAGTTCCCTTCCTGCATTCCAACGAAGGATCTCCTGGCCTAGGGTAGTCAAGAACTTGTATAACCCAGTCCTCCACTGCGGTTTTATAGTCCCAGAGGGTCTGTGCATGGGCTGTCACAAATAGTGGAACAATTGGGTTCTGGTGTATGGAAGGGGTGGATCTCCTCCTGGGCGGAGAAGTGGACGCTCCAGCCGCCTCTGCTGTACGAGACATAGCGGACACTCCAGCCGCACTAAATGCTCCAGCCACCTCACGAGTTGCAGGCACAGAAACTTCAGCAGGTGGTAAGGACAAAGGCACTGAAGCTTGGTTTCTCTGGCAGAGTTGAACTTGTGACATCCTGATGTCTGGAGCACGTGGTGGTACAGGGAACTCGTACCCAAAGCACATTTCATCCCAATTTGGGCGTAGCTGTTTCTTAGCCATGATGCTTGCTCTAAAGTCAGCGCTGGTCTAAACTGGTTCAGAGTGGCTTCAGAGGAGGGTGGAGTACTGAGGGAGGAGTCTTCACTCCCTATACGTGCAAAATAGTTAGATCCCGGTGGGCTGTTTTTTTCAGTTCGGAGGGGGGCATATCTTCACTTTCCCGCTCTTGCGTGGGCGTATCGTCATTGTTCCGCCTTACGCATAATGCGTACGTTTCGTACGTTTCATACGTATCGTACATATAGTTAGCGTGTAAAATTGTGCGTACGTTTACGAACAATACGAAGTGAATCCAAGAAAATTCGGATTCGCTTCGCAGCTGAAAATTTCCCAGATTCGATACAAATCAACGAATCGAAGAAATCGCTTCGCTCATCTCTAGTCCAAGGCAAGAGCCAGTCATACGGGTACTGACAGGGTCTCTGGAAAAGAACTGTCTGAAGCACAACCTAAGCAGCAGGCTACTATTGAATAATAGGCTGGTGGAGTTTCAGGGATTTGCAGGTATTATTTTCATGCAGCTGTAGAGTGGATCTTCAGAATAAATTTTACTGGTGGGCTCTAGGCATGCAAGTCTGAAAGTGGAAACATCCTTAAAATAGGCCATAAGTGGGAAACTGGTAGGGGTCCACCTGAAAGGGCTGCTCTTCCATTAGGCATAGATGCTTAAATGTGCCGCATAGAATCCTATCCTAATCATAAGAGGGATGGACCATCATCAATCATATGCTGATGGCCTATGTAAAATTTTACTTTCTCTTCTATGTCTTGTATCTATGTCGTGATTCGCACGAATATTGCCTGCTTCGGCTCGGCTCGGCTCGGCATCCCGAGCCAGCGTGGACTCGTGATGATTCGTGCGTCACTGCCAGTTTTAAATGCCCGGTTTTTTCAGCCAATCAGCATCAAAGGGAAGCCTGTGGGAACGCCTGCTGTGATGTAACATCCCCTATACCTCCCCAGCAGTGATTGGCTGGCAGTGACATGTGACCTAAATTTACATAAGGAAGGGACCTGCAGCATCAGCCTCATTGTGCTGTTGGGAAGGAGAAGAGACAGACAGAGACAGTGTTAGCTCGTGTAGTGTGTGCAGCAAGCAGTTAGGAGTTGGGAGTTAGGATAGGAAGCCTCAACAGTCTTTTTAAAGACTATTTATACTCTGAAAAACAGTATACAGTATATACTGTAAGCCTGTATTCTGTGTAGGAATAGGAAGCCACAATAGTCTTTTAAAAACCAATTGATTCTCTGAAGAAAACTATACAGTATATGCTGTAAGCCTGCATTCTGTGCAGACCTGTGCCTGGTACAACTTGTCCAGCCACATAGATCAAACTATACATATCTAAACAGATATATTCCTGTGCATGACTGTGCAGTGACTAGTGAATACATTTCATCAGCGTGCTATATACCTCAGAGTCTATAGATACCGTATTGATCTGTGGATTCCCGTTTTATTTGCGCAAACTGCGTACATCTTTTTTTGGATAGGTCTGAAAATAATCGTACCTGCATATCTATCTACATTGTCCGTTTAATTTCACTGATCCGTAATACACGGTGCAGTGACTAGTGAATACAGTTCATCAGCGTGCTATATACCTCAGAGTCTATAGATACCGTATTGATCTGTGGATTCCCGTTTTATTTGCGCAAACTGCGTACATCTTTTTTTGGATAGGTCTGAAAATAATCGTACCTGCATATCTATCTACATTGTCCGTTTAATTTCACTGATTCGTAATACACGTTGCAGTGACTAGTGAATACATTTCATCAGCGTGCTATATACCTCAGAGTCTATAGATACCGTATTGATCTGTGGATTCACGTTTTATTTGCGCAAACTGAGTACATCTTTTTTTGGATAGGTCTGAAAATAATCGTACCTGCATATCTATCTACATTATCCGTTTAATTTCACTGATCCGTAATACACGGTGCAGTGACTAGTGAATACATTTCATCAGCCTGCTATATACCTCAGAGTCTATAGATACCGTATTGATCCTTTACAATTATAATAATATAATACTGCTACTGTGCACATGGAGAACCCCAGGGTCAGGGGGAGAGGGGGAAGAGCCGGGAGAGGTGGAAGAGGTGGTCGTGGAGGGAGAGGTGGGTGGTGGTGGTGCAGTGGTCAGCGGTGATGACCGTGGTGTGCGTGGTGACACAGTGCCAGCTGCTGGGTACAGTGGAAACACGAAAGGTCAGGGTGCCTGGTCAACTCCAGAAGTTGGTAGGGCAGCGTCCTACAACTCTGACAGACCCCAAACAAGAACAGGAGGTGGTTCAGTGGATTGCAGAGAGCACGTCCAGCCACGTTTCGTCTGCCCCCTCATCCAGCCAGTCGACTTCTCTGAGCCAGGGTGTCTGTCCTCCAACTCGCCCTCCTTCTCCCCAGCCAGAACCCTCTAGGGGTATGTCCCACAGACAAAATTTATCCATGGAACTCTTCAGCCACCACTTCCCTGATGTGCCAGTGGACGAGCTGCTATGCCCTGATTCTCAGGACCTTTTGCAGTCTCCGGGTTATGAGAGTGGGGAGTTAGCAGTGGCGTCTGAGGAGCTGGTGGAAGATGACGACGAGACACTGTTGTCGGAGGTAGTTGTCAGGGACGTCACTGTGGAGTCTGAGGAAGACCTGGGGGATGATGAGGGGACAGATCCTACTTGGGTGGATGAGGCAACTGGAGGCAGTGGTTCAGACTGTGAGACGACATCAGCACCACAAGCTGTTGAGAGAGCCAGAGGGCTGCGACGAGGGAGAAGCAAGGGCCGAGTCACTACTTCCCCAAGTGCTCCTAGAGGTCACGCTCCAGCCCATACTATGCACCACTCCTTAGTTTGGGAGTACTTTAAGGATGATGAGGCCGATCCTCGTTTGGCGGTGTGCAATCTGTGCCACACGTCAATGAGCAGGGGTTCAAAACGCAACAACCTGACCACTAGTAGCCTGCGCAAACATTTGGAGAGAAAACACCCCACCAAATGGTTTGCACTTCTGTCAGCTGGTGACGTTGACACAGTTAGTCCAGCAAATGTGTCTCGTCCAAGCCAGAACGTTGCAGCCTCCAGCCCCGAAAGGACCCCTCCAGCTCCATCTCCCTCCCTCTCCTCCACTCATGTGTCCCAGTGCGGCGTTCAACTGTCTCTACCGCAGACATTTGAACGCAAGCGCAAGTACGCAGCCACCCACCCCCATGCGCAAGCTCTAAATGTGCACATCGCCAAGCTGATTAGTTTGGAAATGTTGCCGTACAGGCTTGTGGAGACAGAATCCTTCCGCAACCTTATGGAGGCGGCAGCCCCCCGTTACTCTGTCCCCAGCCGACACTATTTTGCCCGATGTGCCGTCCCCGCCCTGCACCGGCATGTGTCTGAGAAAATCGCCCACGCTCTCAAAAACGCGGTTTGTGGTAAAGTCCACATGACCACAGATACGTGGACGAGTACCGGTGGCCAGGGACATTACATCTCCCTCACGGCACATTGGGTCAATCTGGTGGAGGCTGGGGCAGAGACCGATCGTGGGGCTGCACATGTGCTACCCACACCACGAATTGCGGGACATAGTTCCGTCTGTGTGTCTCCGGCACATTATGCTTCCACCTCCTCCTCCACCTCCTCCTCCTCCAAAGTGGCAGTGATGCCCCAATCGTCAAGTCTCATTTCCTCGATGGCCAGCAGTTTCAGCACTGTGGTAGGGAAGCGGCAGCAGGCAGTCCTGAAACTGCTGAGCCTGGGGGATAAGAGGCACACGGCTGAAGAGCTCTTACAGGGCATCAGGGGGCAGACCAATGTGTGGCTGGTGCCGCTGAACCTTCAGCCAGGAATGGTGGTCTGCGATAATGGGCGTAACCTGGTGGCGGCTCTGCATCTTGGTGGGCTGACTCACGTTCCATGCATGGCCCACGTGCTCAACTTGGTGGTCCAGCGGTTCCTCAAGACCTACCCCCAGTTGAGTGAGTTGCTCACCAAGGTGCGGCACATATGCGCCCATTTTCGCAAGTCCACCACTGATTCCGCGACCCCCAGGACTGTGCAAGGGCGGCTACAACTCCCTGTTCACCAGCTGCTGTGTGACGTTCCCACGCGTTGGAATTCGACGTTACACATGCTAGCCAGGGTGTACCAACAACGCAGGGCAGTTGCAGACTGCCAGCTGATCCCCCGAGGTGGTAGTCAGGCCAGTCAGCTTCCTCATGTCTATGCTGAGTAGTGGACGTGGATGGCTGGCATCTGCCAGGTCTTAGGTCCCTTTGAGGAGGCAACAGAGATGGTCAGTGGTGATGCCCACATCATCAGTGTCACCATCCCTCTGTTGTGCCTCATCCAGAACTCCTTGAGGAACCTAAGATCTGAGGATTCAGCAGTGTCACAGGAGGTGGGGGAAGACAGTGACATTGAGAGCACCCTGTTGTCAGTTTCGCAGCGTGCAACTGAGGAGGAGGAGGAGGCTGAGGAGGAGTAAGAAACTCTTGGGCACCATGCATCAGGGGGTGATTCCATGCTACCTGTTGAGCGGGTATGGGCTGAGGAGGATGAATTGGGGTCGGAGGAAGGGGGGGAGGAGGAGATGGAGAGTCCGCTAAGTGAGGAGGCTGAAGGCTTGCGTGTTGGCACAGTAGGGCACATGGCAGACTTTATGCTTGGCTGTCTTTGTCGTGATCCCCGGGTCAAGAGGATACTGTCCACCAATGACTATTGGGTGTACACCCTCCTTGACCCACGCTACAAGGACAACTTTGCCCAACTTATACCCGTGGAGGAAAGGAGCACCTGAGTCACTTTCTACCACAAGGCCCTGGTTCAGAAACTGCTACAGGCCTTTCCAGAACAGTCGAGCAACAGGGGGCGGACTGCAGTGGCTGAAGTTGGAGAGGAGAGGAGGGGGAAAGTCAGTGTAGGCGCCAAGGGCAGGGGTACACTATTCTATGCTTTTGCCAAGTTTCTTAAACCCCAGCAAGACAGTACGACACAGCCACAGGGCAGGCAGAGCAGGGTGGAACAGTACCGCAAGATGGTGAGGGAGTATGTCGCGGACCAGACCAACGTCCTGACCGATAACTCCACGCCATATAATTACTGGCTGGCCAAGCTGGACAGGTGGCCAGAACTTGCGCAGTACGCTCTTGAGGTGCTTGCCTGCCCTGCTGCAAGTGTACTGTCTGAAAGGGTTTTTAGTGCCGCCGGGGGTATCATTACGGACAAACGGACGCGCCTGTCCACCGACAACGCCGACATCCTCACGTTCATCAAGATGAACAGGTCATGGATATCCCCCCAGTTCTCAGCCCCACCTCAGGCTGCCTCCTAAATTGCTTGCTTTCCTCCTCCTCCTCCTCCTCTTCATCTGAGTTGCATATGCAACAATTTTTCAGGAAAGTCATCCGGCTTCCTACTAACAATTTTTCAGGAAAGTCATCCGTCTTTCTACTAACAATTTTTCAGGAAAGTCATCCAGCTTTCTAAAAACAATTTTTCAGGAGTCATGCGGCTTTGTAACCAAATTTTTTATGAAAGGCCATGGGGTTCTATACACACAGTGCTGACGGAAGCCCATCAGCCTTTCTAAACACAATGCCCACTGCCTCTCCCAAGCGGTTGTGGTGCTGATGTTGCCTCACACTTAAAATTGATCTGTTCCGCTCTCTTCCTCGGTCTGTCTGCGGAGAAGGCGGACGCTCCGAACCGGTATCATGGTGGCTCTCCGGCCCCTCATTAAGCCCAGGATCATCAAGAAGCGGACGAAGAAGTTCATCCGCCACCAATCAGACCGTTATGTAAAGATTAAGCGTAACTGGCGTAAACCCAGAGGTATTGACAACAGAGCCCGCAGGAGGTTCAAGGGGCAGATCCTGATGCCCAACATTGGGTACGGTAGCAACAAGAAGACCAAACACATGCTGCCCACAGGGTTCCGCAAATTCCTGGTCCACAATGTCAAGGAGCTTGAGGTTCTGTTGTTGAGCAACAAGTCCTTCTGTGCAGAAATCGCCCACAATGTCTCCTCAAAGAACCGAAAGACCATTGTGGAGAGAGCAGCACAGCTCGCCATCAAAGTGACGAACCCCAACGCCAGACTGCGCAGCGAAGAGAACGAATAAACGGAAGCCCATCAGCCTTTCTAAACACAATTGAATCTGTCCCATCATGAGAAAGTCCCCCCAAGGAGTCCCCACTGTAACTTGCTTCCCATACAACTACCTCACCCCCCGACACCTGTGTCTCGCCATTGTCCACCACCTCCTCAGACAACACTGGTAAATCCCCACTGTCAGCACACAGAGACTGCAAAAGGTCTTGTGAATTGGGGCAGAGAATGTTCTGGGGTAGCACATCAGAGAAGGGGTGACTATGGGGTTCCAGGGAGTACGTGACCACATGCAATCTCCATCTAAAAAGTCATACTGAGGCTCACCACCATGCTTTACACTGCAATCTTATTACTGAGGCTCACCACCATGCTTTACACTGCAATCTTATTGAAAGACAGACAATCAGGGGTTCACCGCCAGGTTGTCAGGCAGCATTTTTAAGTGGGTCACCATTACCGTGTCCCTGAAAATTGCCTTGGGGTCATCGCCAGACTATTGGCCAGATTTAGAAAAAATGGTGCAATTAGGGAGCCTCAGAGGCATCCCTACATGCTGCCCCTGGTGTTTCCTATGCATTTCCAAGGTGTTTCCATCATTTTCTGAGGTTTTCAGATGTTGGGGCAAACTTGACTGTGCAGAACCTTTGGCCCCTGCAAAAATATTCGGGTCTCCCATAGACTTTAATGGGATTCGTGATTCGGCCCGAACCCACGAATCCCGCGAAAAATTCGGGCCGAATTCCGAATCCCCGAATCTTTTAGGATTCGCTCAACTCTACTTGTATCCTATTATAAGTGAAATCCAAGTATGCCATCTCTGATTTTCATCTGAGGGGTATCATCAGTCTTGAAGAATAATGATATTCACAGATTTCTGTACATGATATTAATGGTGTGAGCTTATAATTTATTTAGTTAGTATAGTATAGTTTATTTGTTCCCAAAATCATACAGTTTTCTAATATACATGTATTTAAAATTCAGCACACATAACCTTTCTTGAATTTGTGCAGTTGACGTCCATCTTTGCACAGTAGAATGGTATACACCGTGGATCAGTCCTTCTAACATACTGTACCCATGAGCTAGATTAAAAAGACATAGGCTTTAAAGGGGTTATGCCATGAATAATGTAAAAAATACAAATCATACATAATGTAATATATAACAACCTCTTTCTAACAAAGCTAGAGTCAGCCCTGTACCTCACATGGATTCAGAGATCTCCCCCTTCATGTATTCTGCTAGATTCATTTCAAGCTGTCAGTTTAGGGGGCGAGCCCTTTCCCATGGATGTGTTGTTTTTTCTGCAGCCAGTGGCAGCTGAAGGCTGGATCTGAGTATGTGCTTTCGTCTCAGGGAGCAGGACAAAGAATTTAGAAATAGGACATACAGCAGGTGGTGCTATACAGATAGATTTCAGTGAATAACTCAGCTATAATAAATTTTTAATTTCATGCAATTATAAAAGTGTTCAAATCCAGTTGCTGGTTTCAAAACTGTACAATATATGTCATGGGACAACTCCTTTAAGCTAGCTATTCATATTAGATGTATATCAACCAAATGTGCATCTCCTGTGTACTGGAGCCTCCAGCTCGACTGCAGATGGCAGAGGGATTGGGCTTTTGGATTTCAACATGCTAGATTTTTTTTTTATTTCTTAAGAGATAATCTGCCGCCAGAGGTTTCTGGTAGCAGCTTTCTCTCTTTTACCTATTGAAAGTACATGCATGTCCAACCACAATAAATTGTTAGGATATACTGTCTTTTAAGATCGGTAGGGGTCTGACCTGATAGATTCTGAAGGAGATGCAGCGCTAATATAGAGTTGTGTCCCCTTAGCAATGTGGCCCCTAAGGAAAACTTGGAAGCGAACACAGTGATTAAACAGTCTTGTGTCCAACTGAATTCTTGGGATTGGTGATGGACCCAGAGATCATAAACCCACCGATCATAATATGATGGTGCAAACTGTGCCAATAAATTATTATATCATATATTGCACCATACACATCTCTTACAGTCTATGCATAGTTTGATATGCAGCAAAACCGAATTTCCTCGCGTTTTGTGGTCGTTTTTCCTAAAATGGGGGCTGCATGTGTTACAAAGTGATGAATATGACTAGGTAGAGTGGCCTGGGTATACCTGATTTATTGCGATTTGTGATGATTTAATTCAGAACAAAATTGAATTTCTTGTAGAAGTTAAGCGAATCGGCCAAATCAAAATTTTCAAAACTTTGTTCATCTCTACTCATGATGCAGGAGGAAAGACATGATGTCTTTATGTCTTGAGAGGGGCAAAGATCACTGGAGGTGGATTGGACTCATCTTACAATATATTACTCTTGGTTACTACATCTTAAATGAAATGGTTTTATCTTCTACTTCTTCCCTTTATTCTTTGTCCTAAAGTAGGTCACTATATAAACATGCACAATTTAAGTAAATACTGTACTGGTGATAAAATTCAAAAAACAAAGGATACAATTCTAGATTTTACAGATTTAAGAAGAGGCAGAAAATGATATGTAGTTTATAGAAGAGAAACCCTGAAGCAACGTTTGAATTCTTTACTAAAGATGAAAGGATTATGATAGATAAATTGTCTAGGAGGACAACAACGAAGCCACAGCTGACACATGACATGCACACTTTAAAGGGAAAAGCCTATCATGTTTTTTAAAGCAAAGCTTCAGTTGTTTAGTGTATGTTTTATTCTACCAAGTTTTATTCAGAGTATATTTACCCATCAGTTATAATACACACACACAGCAATCTTTAGTTTTGTAATGCATGGATGACTCAATAAAAAGAAAGACATTAGAAAGAGGATATCCAGGGTTGTAAAAATGGCCACAGAACAGAGAATGCAATAAAATAACAAAATAACCACTACCTGCTAAATCCCTCAGTACTCTCAATAGTCTTTGTTACCTATTGTGCAATGATGACATCCTAATTACTCACACGTAACCCCAGTAGCCAGTCTCAGTGGGGATGGTCCACTGTGATCAGTGATTGGCTGCAGCAGTCACATGCATATAGTCGGGTAGTCAACAGGACAGCTAACAGATCGGCAGGGTCACTGGAGCAACTGCACAGGAGCAGTGGGGTATTTCAAAAAGCATGCTGTCTAAATAACGGAACCTCTCAACTTGGTTGTCTAAGAGACACCTTGTAGTTGTGGACATAGCACTTTTGTGTCTAATTTATTAGGAGCAGATGCCTCTTAATATATTGAGAACATCTCTGCCTTTTCATGCACCAGAAACTGAAGTCTGCTGTAGACTTCAGCTGTAAGTTATGTCACTTTTTTGTGAAAGTTATAATAAATGCCACGGTTGTGCTAAGCGCCACCCCTCCAGTTATGCCCCGTCTTCATCAGAAAAGTTCAGAAAAGCTTAAAAAGCCCCAATTATAGTGAACATATGGCGTGTGCCATAATCGGTGACTTTTTTACACCACTATTAGGGTACATTTACACAACCGTATTTATGGGTCTGCATCTGTTCCGCAGGATGCAGACTCATTCATTTCAATGGGGCCGCAAAAGAAGCAGACAGCACAATTTTTACCCTGCAAAAAAGATAGCGGACAAGAATAGGCATTTCTATCATAGGGCTGGCCGTGTGCTCTCTGCAAATTGTGCAACGCACATGGCTGGTATTTGCTGACCGCAAAACACATATGGTCATGTGAATGTAGCCGTAGGGCTCCTGCATACAAACGTATTTTCTTTCCATGGCCGTTCCCTTTTTTTTTTACGGACCATATGTGGAAACATTAATTTCAATGGGTCCACAAAAAAAAAAACGGGAGTTACTCCCTGTGCATTCCGCTTGTGTGTCCATTCTGCAAAAAAATAGAACGTGTCCTATTGTTGCATTATGGACAAGGATAGGACTGTTCTATTAGGGGCCAGCTGTTCTGTTTCGCAAAATATAGAATACACATGGACATCATCCATTTTTTTTTAACGGATCAGTTTTTTGTGGACCGCAAAATACATACGGTCGTGTGTATGACCTCCTTATAGTGTGAATTTCCAACCCAAATAAACGAACACAACATTTTGTGCAGCATCATGATAGCAATACAGATTGTCTCCATGTAATTGGAGTGGAGAGAATACATAAACTGGGGTAAGGCAGTAATTGGGAATATACCGTAAAGTACATACCTGCAAAGCCTCAATCTACGCACTGATTTGATGTACTTTTAATAATTAATAATATGCATGTTATAGTTTCTGTTGATACTGAGCTGGCATACGATTTTTTTTTTTTGCCGTTCGCATGTTAATTATAATAGGATCTTTGTGGGATTGAGAATAATAGGTTTAAACAGCCTAGGAGGTAGCCATCAGAACATACACTACCGTTCAAAAGTTAGTCACTTAGAAATTTCCTTATTTTTGAAAGAAGAGCAGCTTGACCGTATGGTATGCAAATAGTGCACATCAAGCCAATCCAACTTGTGGGAGAGGCTTCTGGAAGCATGGGGTGAAATTTCTCCAGATTACCTCAGCAAATTAACAGCTAGAATGCCAAAGGTCTGCAGTGCTGTAATTGCTGCAAATGGAGCATTCTTTGACTAAAGCAAAGTTTGAAGGAGAAAATTATTATTTCAAATAAAAATCATTATTTCTAACCTTGTCAATGTCTTGACTATATTTTCTATTCACTTTGCAACTGATTTGATAAATAAAAGTGTGAGTTTTCATGGAAAACACAAAATTGTCTTGGTGACCCCAAACTTTTGAACGGTAGTGTATGTCTTTAACCTGACGCCCTGCTATTTTTGCCTCACTCTTTTTGTATTATAACCATGACTCAGGATGATTGGACTCATCCGAAACATGTAGGTTCTGGATGTTTTAAATGGACAGAATAAAGAATCGTATTCCTAATATAGTGAGTCCGGGAGGTTATAGCTTCTTCAAGCTATAATAAATACCATTTTGCACTTGGCTATCATAAGTACAGTAATAAATGCGTGAAAACATAATTTTATGTGCTTTCTCAATGTGTTTTTCTTGGAATTGACATCTTTAATGTCAATTATTGAAAAACTGCATGATTATCTCTAAAAAGAAAAAAAAAACATCACTCTTCTATTTCCTAACAAGCTGGAATCTGTTTAGAAACCTAGCCAAGTATGTGGCAACTGCAAATCATAAAGCCATCTCCCTCCAAGGAGGGCAATCCCCTCATCATAGGTTTTCTTTTTAATCCACATTAGAGAAAAGACAGAATATACAACAGGCAACAAAACAAGTGAAAAGTTTGCCAAATGAAGACAGGGCAAATGCAAAACTATATTGCAAATTAAAGCAAAATGTGCTTAACAATTGAGTGTTTATAATAAGTGCAGGCATAATTGCTCTGAAGGGCTGTCAGGGAAAAGATTAATTTGGCAAAGATTAGTATTGACTTGCTGTTTATTAAGGCTTTTGAACAGCTGTATCTGGCAATATTCCTGTAACTGCTTGTCATATCTGAAAATCAAACTCACACACCCTGGTGCTTACCAGCTGTTACTAAACAATCTTACACCACTTTGTGTGTCTCACTCCTAACAGCACAGAAAAGTAAAAAGTGTTGCCAAATATGCCCTTTCCCCCCCATCTGTCAATTTTTAGATTATTGCAAACTGAAATGGCAGTTTGCAGCTGATGATTCGGCAGATAAGACAGACCGGAAGAAAAACAGGTGGTGGGAAAAGGTGCCACAGGATCAACATCTAGTTTTTTGAAAGTGGGATTTCTGTTGCTGACCTGATAAGACCATTAAACCACAGCCTTCAACTGCTCGGAGTGATAACACGAGGAAGATCAGTCAGGTGAGAGAAAGGGATTCCTAGAAGAACCACTGCTGTTGTTACATGTAGTCGTTTGCTGTGTTGCATTCCATACATTTTCTGCCTCTAAGAGAACAGCTGTGTTTTGTATCTATTTTTTTAATATTCCTGCATATTTTACATTTCACATTAGAATTAAAGGGTTTGTCCCACAAAAAATATTCTAAATTCTTCAAACCAGCACCTGGATCATAGTACTTTTGTAACTGCACATAACTAAAAATTTACAACAAAAACATTTACAATAAAAAAATAAAAATATTCAATAAAATATATCTGTATAGTGCAACTGACTGTTGGTTCTTGTCCTTATTTCTGTCTGCCTCTGCCATCGGCCATACCTACTGCTAGAAGCTGTGACAATTAAAACACATGCCTCCTGAGAAAGGACCTGTCTTGTTAAACCGCTGTATGGTCTTGGCCACCATGCTGCAGCTCAATTTCAGGATGTTGGCAATCTTCTTATAGCCTAGGCCAGTGATGGCTAACCTATGGCATGAGAGGCGGCACTTAGCGCCCTCCCTGTGGGCACCCGCTCCCTGGAAAAAGTCTATGATGTACCAATATGCCTTACACTTTTCCTGCCATTCATCACTGGGGGCGCACTATGAGCAGTACAGGAAGCACACTGAATGTAGACAGGATATTATAGCTAAATGATAAAGTACATGGAAGATATACTATATTGGTATTCAGGTTACATTTTTGTGTTGGCACTTTGCGACAAATAAGTGGGTTTTGGGTTGCAGTTTAGGCACCTTGTCTTTAAAAGATTCATCATCACTGGCCTAGGCCATCTTTATGTAGAGCAACAATTCTTTTTTTCAGATCCTCAGAGAGTTCTTTGACATGAGGTGCCATGTTGCACTTCCAGTGACCAGAGAGTGAGAGAGAGATAACACCAAATTTAACACACCGGCTCCCCATTCACACCTGAGACCTTGTCACATGACACTGGGGAGGGAAAATGGCTAATTGGGCACATTATTTTGAGGGCACATCAATTTTACACTGTTATACAAGCGGTACACTGGCTGCTTTACATTGTATCAAAGTGTCATATCTTCAGTGTTGTCCCATGAAAAAATAGAATAAAATATTTCCAATAATGTGAGTGGTGTACTCACTTTTGTGAGATGCTGCATAATATACATAAATTAATAAATGTAAGGTGATGCTTGTTTGAATAAATATTATGACGTTTATTACTGCAGGCCATGTTTTTTTTGTATGTTCATTTGCAAGAAAAGTTTTACAAAATTGTTTAAAGGACATCTGTCAGCAGATTTTCACCTATGAAACTGGCTGACCATGGTTATATGTGCCCACATTACTGAGAAAAACAATGTTTTAATATATGCAAATTAGCCACTAAGAGCAAAAGGGGTGTAGCCATCACACCTAGAGGCTGAGCTCTCTCTGCAACTGCCAAGTCCTCTGTTCTTTGATTGACAGGACCAGATGTGCCTGGCCCTGTCAATAAAGTACAAGCTTGACAGTTGCAGAGAGAGCAGAGCCTCTAGGTGTAATGGCTACACTCCTGTGTAATGGCTACACTCCCTTTGCTCCTAGAGGCTCATTTGCATATATTAAATGATCATTTTTCTCAGCAATGCGGGCACATATGAACATGGGACCAACACAGATGTCTTCAGCTGCCAAGTGCACATGTAACAGGTCAGCTAGTTTCATAGGTACAAATCTGCTGACAGATGCCCTGTAAAGAGGTTTTCCCGCTAACAATATATATCCACAGGATAGGGGATAAATATGTAATTGCTTGGCATTCAGCTACTGGGAGCCTTAGCAATCATGGGAATGGAGGTCCTGTAGTGCCCCGTGAGAATGGACTGGTGGTGTGCTCTAAGAAATCCTAGACATTTCTTCAACTCACTTTATGGGGTCAGAGATGACTTTCCATTGTGAGACAAGACTGCAATTACTCAGGAGGTTTGGTTTTGCCTTACACTGGAAAATACATCTATGTCTGAGAAGAGTGGAACTTGATGATACGTCAGAGATATCATATGCACCGTTCTTTAAACTTAGATCAGTGTTGATTGCTAAATCTGGGTGGTATATTCTATAAAGCTTATAGACATCAGAACATGGAGATTTCTTGCCTTATTCACTTTGCTAGGACTGTTGCAAGCACTCCATTCGGCAGTCTAATAGAAGACAATAAAGATGAAAAAAAAGAAATTTACCTATCTCCATTCCTATGATAAGAGTTCTATTCCTGTCTCCGCTGTCTCCATTCCAGCACAGGCGACCCCATGCTGTTATTTTACATTTATGTAATTTTTTTTTACATTTAGTGTTTCTTTATTGTGTATACACATAATTACTGTGACTTATGACCCTCATTCACTAAGACAAGTATTTCTTACACCAGTCTAAGTAAAGAAGGTAGTTGGAATGATTTACAACAAATCTATGGAAAGGTATATGCCTCTTAAAACATGTGGCACATTTGGAAATGTCTAACAGTCATAAAATAAAAATTTGTTCCCTTTTGAAACTTTCTTAATAAATTTGATAAAAACCATGGCCCTGATTTATCATACCATCACTCCAGAATTCTGGTATCAAAAAGTCGCAAAATAGGGCTTTTGTGACTTTTTTGCGCAAAATTTTGCGACTTTTTGCATGTGTACACCACTCACTCCAGTTTTGCAATATGGGTGGAAAAGTGGGTGAGGTTAGCTATGTTAATGAGTTTCACTCCAGATTTATCATTGTGACTTTTTCGCAACTAAGTTGCAAAATAGTCGCAATCTCATTCCAGGAGGAGGGTGGAGTAGGAAAAGTGGAGGAGCTTCTCTACATAGAAGTGTTAGGTTTAAGGACAAACCACATTTATCTAACAACCTGTGACATTTGATAAATGTGGCACAAAGTACTCCAACACAGACCGAATCAAAACTGACTTCAAATATTCTTCTAATGATAAATTCCCCCCCATGTCTCCTTTGAGACCATTTCCATGTGTCACAAATATAACCATGAAATCTGGCGTAACCTGTTCAGTAAATGTGGACCACTTTCCGTTACGGTACATTTATTAACATTACTCATCGCAGCATGTTGACTCATTAATACTGAACATCCAGGTTTGTCCTTCATAAAAACGAAGCATTTCAATTTATCATGACCTGTGTTTGATGAATCCAGGCTATTTATTCATATATATGATATATAGTCCTGCAGTTTATCCTTTGACATAACTTCAGATATTTTTCAGACAGCAAGGTCAGGCTTACTGTACAGTAGTTACCTGTTTCTACCTCTTTACTCTTCTTAAAAGGGATGTGCCATTTAGATAACACTAGAGCTTTATTATTTTCTTCTACACCTACATGTGAATGGTTAACATTTCGTGAGCCAATATTATAACATTCTTATTTCTTATTTACATACTAAAGCACTAGATAGTGAGATGTAACAGTCAAAACAAATCTTTCTTGTGCCATAATGCAGTGTCTGGAAGGTGTTCAATAACTAAAGTGTCTTGGACTCTCTGCATAAAACATTCTCTAGCCCACTCCTCTGCTTTTAAAGGGGTTATCCAAAATGGGTGATGCTAGGAAGGTTTGTCCCCGTTGTGGCCTGCTATTGGATAACCCCTTTAAGTGACAGCTTAGCAGGGATGGATTGGCCATAAACAGAGAAATTTCCCAGTGGGCCAATGCCCCAGGGGGCCACCCAAAGTCTCCTCTCTGCTGCTGACCAGGTACATAATGAGCTCTCAACAGTAATTAACACTGTGAGAATCAGGTAATAATGTACCCAGCCAATGACCGCACATGTCCTCCTGAATTCAACCTCAACCTGAATTCGACTCCTAAGCCCCAGCTCCATATCTTGATCAAAGACAAGTGGAGGAGGAGGACAAAAGATGGCAACTATTGATGGCCACCACAGAGCGTCAGCTTTTGGAGCAGTATATTTTGTTATTTGGTTCTGCTGTTATTTGGTTCTGCTGGGATCGTATTTTGCTCTATAGTATTGTTGACCTCGCCTACTTGTGTTGCCCCTCCTTCAGTTAATTTGGACCTGCCTACAAAATGAGGCCACTTTTAGTTTTTTTTCCAGGGCCACTTTAAGTTCCCAGTCCACCCATGCAGATTAGCTCCCCGGGCGACCTCTAGAGCTGTCATTCAAGACAAGGGGACAGAGATTATGGTGCATTTACTGCAGAGAGTCCAGGACACTTTACAGACATGGAACAAATCAGGCAACAGATCAAGGTTTTAGTGGTTTTAATCATCCAAAAGATCAACCTCTTTAATTCAAATTGGTCCAAAATCACTATGCAAGGTCAGCTTTAGTATTTCCAAGCTTTAAAGTGACTGGTTCAAGAAAATAAATTCACATTAACTGGTAAAAAAACACAGAACGCTTACCTGGTGACCTCCTTTTTATCTTTTTGGTTGTAGTCTGCTAATTCTCCGGATCCTCTTCCAAGATGGCTGCACCGCATCTTCATGTGCATCAGTTGCCCAAGACACTTCCTACTTGTTCAGCCCTTCTTTTGGATTGGCCAGCACCGTTAATATGAGCAGTACTGGCCAATCCAAAAGCAGCAGGAAGTGTCTTGGGCTACCGAATGCACAATATGCATCAGGCAGTCTAAACAGCGGTGCGCCCACCTTGGGCAGCAGAAGAGGAGTGTGGGAACTGGCAGATCTGCAGCTAAAAAGATGAAAAGAAGGTCACCGTGTAAATGTTCTGTTTGTTCTCTAGTTAACGTGTGTTTTTTTATCTTGAACCGAAGTGTCGCTTTATTATGTCTATTGTTTTTCCCGTTAGCCATATTGCTTTTATTACTAAACATTTTGTGACGCGAGAACATGAACATTATAAAATGTTTTCAGGTCAGTTCCCCCTTGAAATTAAGGGACTGGTGAAGGATATTAGAGTTTCCAGTGTATACAAAACACGCTCCATCTGGAGTTTCTTCCCACTTACTTATACAATATTCCACATTATTCAGTTATCTCTAAAACATTTCTCTTCTACACTTATTGTTCATATCCAATATGGAATGTTTTATCCAGTTAACTAGCAATTCTCTCTTAGCTGGGAAATTATAGATAAGCTACTGCAGCCTACTTTACGGTGTATAGTCCTCGAAGGATCGACATAAGTGAGTTCACATTTTAATCCGTCTTTACCAACAGATGGTTTGGATAAAATCTATTAGTTTCATTAGTGCAAATGTTTTTATACAGAGATGCCTGTTATTAACATATTGCCTAAGGGCCTGGAGTGAACAATTGCAAGAGTGTAGAATGTTTGCCAAACCTTTAAAACTTTAATCAGTATAATTGCGATCAAATAAAACATGGCATTGTAATGTAATTCAAATCTTCACAAACAGAATTTATAGCACTTGCTTTAATTACTTAGTATTTATTTATTAAACTAGAAATGATCATTATTCTTTTACAATCCTCCTTGCTTTCTAAGCACCACATAAATAATGGGTTTCATACAGATACACTCTAAATGTGTGCGTTTCTGTTTTGCCTTGTTTTAATATTACATTCCTGTTTTCTAATTTTCTAGTACACCGCACAAGTCGTACAAGGTACGATTTATAACTTGTACAACCAGGCCATCCTTTAAATCTATGACTTTGAATAACGTTACAAAATTATCAAACATATTGTGGAAGATTTACTACAATTCTGGTGTAGTATGGGACAAATGCTGTACATGTTTTGTAAAATAATTATTAGGTTTTCGACATTTTCAGACACTTTTTGTGACTTGCCGACCAAAAGAGCATGTTTTAATAGTAATCTAAGCCTACAAATAGATGATGTCTTCAGGATAGGTCATCAATATCGGATTGTTGGGGTCTAACTCCTGGCACCCCCACTGATCAGCTGTTTGAACAGGCTGTGGCTCTTGTCTCCCAAAGCTGTAATTACACTGCACAACCATTACAATCTAGATGGCATGGAGGTAAACATTAAAGAAGACACAGCATTCACATGAGCACCAGGGCCTCTTCAAACAGCTGATTGATGGGGAGTACTGCGTGTCGGGTCCCCACCAATCTGATATTGATGATCTATCCTGAGCATAGTTCATCAATATCCTGATACTGCACAACCCTTTTCAGGTGGCAATGAACATTAGCTAGAACTAAATTGATGTTAGAAAAGCAGATGAACTATAACTATTGGTCCTGACCACAACTTGTTTCCTCATAACTGAACACACCTATTTACTATTAATATCTCCTTTTATACCTCTAGCTAGTAATCATTCCCATTTAGGTAGCAGTAGATATAATGCCCCCCCATCCCTAGTAGTGCCCTATGTACATATAATTCCTCCCAGTAGTGCCCTCTTCACATATAATGCCCCCCAGGAGTGACTTCTTTACATATAGTGCCCCCAGTAGTGCCCTCTTCACATATAATGCTCCCCAATAGTGCCCTCTTTACATATAATGCCCCCGAGTATTGGTCTCTTTCATATAAAGTGCCCCCAGCTGTAGTCTCTTTAAATATAGTGCCACCTTTAAATATAGTGCCCCCCAGTAGTGACCTCTTTTAATATAACGCTGTAAATATAGTGTCCCCAGTAGTGGCCTCTTTAAACATACTGCCCCCCATTAGTGATCTCTTTAAATATAGCCCCACCCAGTAGTGCCTCTGTACATAGAGTGCCGCTGAGTAAGTAGCGCATGAACCACTACCCTGTACTGCCCCCAGTAGGGTTCACAAACAAAAAAAAGAACAAAATACTCACCTAACTCCGGATGTATGCAATGCAGGCCTCTTCCAGCCTGCTGCTCTGGTTGCCTGCATCATGGTACATCCTGTGCTGGGTCTCTGATAGCATAATGACATTGTAACAAAGCCTGTGACCCGGCGCCAGAAGTCGCGATTATGTCATTGCAACCATCCTGCACCTTAGCACTGCCTTACAGGCCTCAGGCTTAATGGCCTTCAGCCTGCAAGGCTGAACGGAGGGGCACAGGAGCCAATAGTTCCCATCCCCACTGTCCATTTTAGTCCATATTGGTTGTTTTAGTAATTCAAACTGGCTATACACATTCAATGAAACTGAACGATTTTTTTCCAAGAAAGGTCTTTTGTCTAACTGTTATCAGAAAATTTGAAACACAGCCAACTTTTTTTACAACGATAGCAGTCTGTTACCGGTTGGCTGAAAAGATCTTATGTTGTTATGCCCATTGGGGGCCTAAAAAATGGGGGAAAAGTAACATTTAAAACATATGTATTCAAATAAATTCAAATCACCCCCCTTTACTCAAAATCAAAATAAAAATAACTAATACAAAAATAAACACCACACCAAAAAATGCCCGTACTGTTAAAATCTAAAAATATATATCTAAAACAGCGCAACAGAAAGAAAAAAATCACAAGGGCAATGATTCAACTATTTTATATTCGCTTCACCTCCCCAAAAAATTGAATATAAAGTTATCAAAAAGTCATACATATCCTGAAAAAGCATTGGTAAAAAGAAACACATCAAAATGACTGCAGCACTTCAGCCCAAAAAATTTAATAAAAAGTATTCAAAATGTCTGGCATCAGTAAAAACTACTTATTGTTCTGCAAAAAATGATAGCTCTGTAGATGAAAATATAAAAAAGTTATGGGGCTCAGAATCAAAACAAACAACAAAAACTATATAAATGTGCTATAATTGTAATTGTACTGACCAGGAGAATGAAGATAACAGGTCAGTTTTACTGCACAGGTGACACCATAAAAACAAAAGATATAAAACTGCAGTGGAATTGAACTTTTATTTTCCAATTCCACCATTTTTTCTAGTTTCCCAGTATACTGTATGCAACAATAAATGATGCCATTGGAAAGTAGAACTTGTCCTGCAAAAAAAAAAAAAAATACTCATACGGCTATGTGAACGTAAAAATAAAAAGGTTATGGCTCCAGGAAGGCAAGGAGTGAGAAACTAAAATGCAAAAATGAAAATTCCTCAGACTGTATATGTTAAACGGATGCCTCAGACTGATGCCATACAGTGGCATCTGTTCACCATAGAGTTCCATTTTTTTAAAGTATACGTGGTGTGCTGTGTTTTTTTTTTATTTTTTTTTTACCGTATACGTCAAACTGAGACACAAATGGTGATGTGAACCCACCCTAGGACTGTCTAGTCAAGTTTACACTGTCTAAGGGCAGTGATTGGCTGCAATGGTCATGTTATGCATCCGGACCAGCACAGAGAATGATGCTGGAGAAAGTAGTGAGCATATCTAGTTTTAGAATGTAATATTTTTGTACCATTTTGGCACAAATATGTTTTGTCTTTTTTAGGTATTGTACAGTAGGTATTGTAGTGTTATTTAAAATTAAACTCTGTTCAGCCAGGAAATAGGGAGACTACATTTTCCAAAAGCCCTAAACTTTGAGACAACACACAAAGTACTGTTGAAACTGTTGAAACAGTGTAGGACAAGTGCAGCACAGTCATAAAATTTATGGCTATCACTATGTTCCTCTTTTACACTAGGACATTATTTTTTATGTTTGTTCACCATTCCTGCTTGATGAAATATGTGCCATTTCCATCCACCAAAAACTAGCATTAAAAAGGACAACGCATATCAACTTATCAGCACAGTGTATTTGATGGCATGGAAAAGATCAACTGTAATTAAACGAATAGGGTTGTGCCACTAAAATAAATGTATTATGCCCAACAGATATCTCTGTTATAGCACTTTCCACAAATATGCAAATATGCCTTATTCTAAAGTTATTAGCCTTACATTGCGGTAAATCTGTTTTGATATTCAGTTTCTGTAGGTTACGTCCTGCACCAGAGCCTTATAATATACAAACGTTATTGGTAAGAACAAGGGGCATGGTTAATTTCACATGCCCTGCTGATGTCAGGACACATCTCACTGCCCTAAGACATGATGGGAACACAGTCACATGACAAACCAGGAAGAAGGATTCAAGCATGGGGGATAAGAGAAAACTGTAAATGAGGTAAATTTATTTAAAAAAAAAAAAATTATATTAGCAATGGGAGCTAGACTAATTGATGAAAATACACTTTAGGGTGAGTAGTATAGTAAGTATTTCTGTTGCTGATATAGAACCAACATATTCTACACTGTTGCAGAATAACTGGCATAACTCACTGTCGCCGATGGAGCTCACAGTTTAAATTCTCTATATGTATGTTTTTGGAGTGTGCGAGAAAACCAGAGTACCCAGCGGAAACCCACGCAAAAACGAGGAGAACTATGTAAATGCGAGAAAAGAACTGAATCGCACATCCATACACTATGCTTTCATCTCATCCCTGCTTACTGAGCAGAAGACAGTGCTACTTGGCGCATGTGTACCGCCTTACTGAGGCATTAGTGTATATATTGATCAAAAGGCATAAGCCCACTCACCACGCCAAGGTTGCCTCTTGTTGGACCATACTCTAAATTTGGCGCGGCGCTGCACAGCGACCACCGACACTGAGGCGCCGATCTGGCAGGTGGCGGGACCCAGCGGCCACACAGCACCACTGCTGCATGGCCATGCAGTAAGCAGGGATGAGATCAAAGCATAGTGCATGGATGTGCGATCCAGTTCTTTTCTCACATTTACATAAAAACGAGGAGAACATTGTCCTTGTTCGGTTTCAAACCTAGGAATACTTTGAAGAGGACCTTTCACTGGTCCTGACATTATCATATAACTAGCTGGCTGTGTAGGGCATAGTGAAGGTATGTTATAGTGCTTACTATGTTTCCTATGCGCTGCTCCATTCCCCCACTGTGCCCCTACTTCTGGTTTCCCGCGCCTGGTATGTAAATTCATACCATTGGTACAGAGAGGAAGAGACGGCTGTGTTTCTCAGGTGGCGTCTCCTTCTATCTGACTGTGAGAGTGTCACAGCCAGGAAGAAGAAAAAGCTTAACTTCTCCCTGGCTGTGACGCTCTCCGCTGTGATTGGACCGCGCTAGAGCCAGGGAGAAGGAGACGCCCCCTGAGAAACAAAGCCGTCTCTTCCTCTCTGTACCAATGGTATAAATTTACATACCAGGCGCGGGAAACCAGAAGTAGGGGCACAGTGGGGGAACGGAGCAGCGCATAGGAAACATAGTAAGCACTGTAACATGTCATCAGTATGCCCTACACAGCCAGCTAGTTATATGATAATGTCAGGACCAGTGAAAGGTCCTCTTGAAAAAAATTTTTGCACAAAAGGTTTTATTTAGTATGTTCTCTCACAGTTTAAGACTCTTTCAAGAGCCTCTGACAAAAGCCTGTGGATGGCTATTAATGTGCACATGAGCGCTATTGATCAGTATAGATCAGCAGTTATCTCTTATTCACAGTGGTAACACAAAGCATTGCCAACAAAATGTGGTTGCTAAGAAGCAGCTGGAAATTTTAATATACTATCATGAAAATTTATAAAGGTGATGATTTCCTTTAACATGTTCTTAGATAGACTTACAAAATACTCCCTGAAATATTCATTGAAAACACTGGCTGGCTGAAAACAGAGGCAGAGGGTTGGAGCAAAATGAAGGTGTAATCATATTCATAAACCGTCAGGGTATGTTCACATATGGCGGAAAGGTTGTGGATTTTCCACTGCAGAATTGGGGGCGGAAAATCAGTGTATTACAGTACCAGCAAAGTGATTGAGATCCTACAAAATTTTATCTACAAATTGCTGAAAAAAAATTCTGCAGCAGAAAGTGACCCATGGTGTAGATTTTAGGTTGTCATGCACACAAACTTATTTTCTTTCCGTGTCTGTTCTGTTTTTTTTTTTTTTTTTTTGCGGACCGTATGCAGAACCATTCATTTCAATGGGTCCACAAAAAAACGGAAGTTACTCCGTGTGCATTCCGTTTCTGTATGTCCGTGTGTCCATTCTGCAAAAAATAGAACATGTCCTATTATTGTCAGCATTAAGGGCAAGGATAGGACTGTTCTATTAGGGGCCAGCTTTTCCTTTCCGCAAAATACGGAATGCACACGACATCATTCGTATTTTTTGCGGATCCATTTTTTGCAGACCGCAAAATACATACAGTCGTGTGCATGAGCCCTTAAAAGGAGGAACTACAAAACATATCTCTTCCTTTGCAATGCACAGGGTGAATCCATGGCAAATACACGGTCTAAAAAAGCATGGTGAGGCAGTCTGGAAGTCAGAGGTGAAGTCATCAAGCTAAAGATCTGGTAATGCAGATATTCAGTTCCATAGGAGTAATACAGAAGAGTAGTCAGATGATCCAAGGTTTTAGGATCGATGGTGAAGCAGAGCAGGAAGGGGCGGATTGGACATACACCTTACAGGGAAATTTCCCAGTGGGCCAATCCCCAGGGGGCAACACAAGCCCCCTCTCTGCCGCTGGCCGGGTACATAATGAACTCTCAGCAGTAATTAATGCTGTGAGAATCAAGTACTCATTTATCTGGCCAGTGACCACACATATCCTCCTGAATTTAACTATGGCCCGCATCTCATTTCCTAAGCCCCCTGTATTGATGGCCGACACAGAGGGAAAGCTTGTGGGGCAATATATTGTGCTGCACTGTGATATATGTTATTTTGCGCTATGTTATTGCTGACCCCTCTTACTTATGTTGCCCCGCCTCCTGTCAATTTAGACAATCCTACAACATGGGGCCACTTTTAGGCGTTCCTTACATATAGTAGAATTAACTGACAGATTCCCTGGGATAGTCCATTGAAAAATATTCTGCAGTGTCAGCACCTGGATTTGAATACTTTTGTAATTGCATACAATTACACACAATAAAATCTACCTGTATAGCACCACCTGCTGTTTATTTATTTCTTATTTCTTTGACCTGCTCACTGAGAAGGCCGCACATGCTCAGTTTCATCCTTCAACTGACTTTTGAGCTGTGATAGGCAGGGCATGGACACGCCCCCTGAGCTGTGATAGGGAGAGCTGAGACACGCCCCCTTAGCTGCAGCAGAAAAGACACTCCCTTGAGCTGTCAGCTTGATTTAAATCTAGCAGAGCAATGAATGGGGAGATCTCTGGATCCATGTGAGGTACCGAGCTGGCTCTAGCCTTGTTAGAAAGAGACTGTCATGTACTATATGATGTCTGATTTTCATCTTTTACTTTAGTCATGCGATAACCCCTTTAAGGGCATGCTATGAATTAGAACATTCTCAGTATGCCTATTCTGCTGCAGATTTCACCATTAGCTGCAGATTTGCTATGCATTTGCTTTAAACAGTGATTCAAACAGTGGAAAATATCCATCTCAACCCCAATGTGTGAGTTGGGACTTCTCCATGGTATTAACAGTTTTGTGATATACATTATCATGTAAACTTTGTCTGCCCGTATAGTAAACCTGTATTATCTCTAAACGTATATGCACAGTTTATTATTGAGTACTACAAACATCTGCTTTTCATCATCCACACGTTTTATTACTTTGTTATCAAGCTGGGGTGTTAAATTACTCACCACATGTCTTCCTTATGCTGTTGCTACAAAGAAAATGTAGCCATGATCATTTGATTAATATTTGATTGTGATGTATCACATGCTGGAACAGACTTCCCGTTCACAAGGTTTAAAACAATGTAGCGTCAAGTAAGTTGATGGGGTTAATCAATACAATGTGGAGGGTTCCCACATTATTATATCCTTACAGCACGAACAAGAGTATCTAGAGTACTATACAGTATTCTACAATGAACTTTCCACCCACAGAATACAATGCAGTTATATTTTCATTGTCTCTGTGTGCATTCCGTTCCGCAAAAAAATAGAACACGCCCTATTATTGTCTGCATTACAGACAAGGATAGGACTGTTATATTAGGGGCCAGCTGTTCCTTTCCGCAAAATACGGAATGCACACTGACGTAATTTTTTGCGGATCCGTGTTTTGCGGAAAGCAAAATACATGTGGTCGTGTGCATGAGCCCTAAGAGTGTTTTTTTAACTAATCAGATATTACGCTAGGTTCACAAAGCCCTCAGGGAGGCTTTACATTATGGATACATGCTTAAATACTCAAAAAAGGTATTCAAATGCATATCTCGACGCAGTGGCATATACAGATCTCATAACACCCCATAGAAAAACTTTGTATGCCCCTCCCAGTTTCCTAGTATGCATACAACAGTCACTCTCAGAAAAACCCAAAGCGCATAGCCCCAGATTTCTGATGAATTTACTTTTTCTTATTAAGCAGAAGAAATTATATAAATTAAATTTAAAAAATTGTAAAAAATTACAAAAAAAGTTGCCCTTCACTTCACCCACTTTATCTGAGTTCTATGTTGGAAAAAGTGAAAACAGGTGTGTCGGAAATATGGCGCTCATTCTAAACTCTGTATTTCTCAATGTATTTACACCAGACAAATGGCAAAAATGCTGTCTACAGCCACCACTAGGGGGAGCTCAGTTCATAGGAATTAATACAGTTACCATTTACTGGAATGGAAGATTAAATCATTTCTCTGCATTGAGCCCCTCCGGGTGAAGGCTGCATCAAAATGTTGTGTTGTCTTATTGAGATGAAAAGGAGTTCAGTGACAAACCCGACCACCACCCTGTGCCCCATAGCAGTTGCATGGTCTTCCTCCATTGAAGTTAAACTACTGCCTTACTTCCATGAGGCAAATGGAGTCCAAATGATTCATCTTCTGAGTGTGTGACTTGCTTGCCATTTCTTTATGTCCAGACGGCATAGAATGGTAGACTATGCAATACTATCTAGGGAAAAAAGAGGAAAATGAAAGGCAAGTGGGTCAAACTGAGTCCAAAGGTGAATCCTTAGGTTTCTGCCAGATGTAACCATCTGAATAACGTTTTCAGCTATTTAAATGTGAACCACTGCCCAGCAGAGGGTTAAAACATGTTCACTATGCCTTGCATGTAATTGAATTTGTATTTTTCTCTTTAAAGACAAGCAATATTTAGTGTGGCTCCATACTCAAGGGTCAGTGAGAGTGTTACGTAGCTACACACTCTGCCCATCCAATGTTCTACATGCTATGTGCCTTCATATCAAATCAAAGGCTGTAGAAGGCACAGTAGGGCAACAATGTAGTTTAGGGTATCAAATCACAGCTCTGAAAAACACCAAAGGAGGTACGTAGCAGTAATACAGCCATTAGCACAAGCCCTAATGCTTGTTGGCTGAGAGAGACCGATTCACCTGGCTCATCTTACACTTATCATCTGGAGTAGAAGAAGATGAAAAATATATTGTGGTCTGATTTTATTTGTACTTTCTCCAAAAATTACCTGGCGACAATAATACAGTATACGTAAGACGGGGATCTATTGCTAGGATACTAAAAGGAATTTGTATAAGGCAAGGTCTCATCAGTCACAACATGGATTTAGTATACTGGGGGAAATATGATGGGAATGCACTATTGCATTGCAATATTTGATCATTTGCTGGTGGTTTCTAACGTAATTCTGTAGTGTTGATCTCTGAATTTATGGATTGGCATAGGAAGCGATGACTACATTTGAGTAGATGCTGACTGGCTTCTCAATTGTAAATTTCTTTTAGTGGAATAGCTAGCAGTACAAGACCATGGAGGAATCTAGTGTAATGTAGTATACATTTTCTGGTTCATTTCTATGGGCACTGTTCTGCTGGCATGCCTTTAGGATGAATTCAAATGTGGCAGATTCACTGTAGATTTTGCCTGTGAATTTGCACCACAGCAGATAACAGTACAAGGGAAGTGAAAGAGATTCAATAAATCTCATGTGTATGCCATAGACCTTTCCATATGGCACAGAAAACATGCTGCAAATTATCAAATCCACAGAATACTCGTTCTCTTGTGGATTTGTCATGGATTTTCACCACTTTCAATGTGGTAGGGATGAATCCACAGCAAAATCCACATGTAACATGCCACAAGAATAAGTTCTACAAGTAATACACCATAAGGGTAGGTGCTACATGTAACACACCATAATGGTAGGTTCTACATGTAACACACCATAAGAGTCGGTTCTACATGTAACACATAATAACAGTAGGTTATACATGTAACACACCATAAGGATAGGTTCTACATTTAACACACCATGTAGGTTCTACATGCAACACACCATAAGGGTACTTTCTACATATAACATACTATAAGGGTACTTTCTACATATAACATACCATAAGGGTAGGTTCTATATATAACACACCATAAGGGTAGGTTCTATATGTAACACACCATAAAGGTAGGCTCTACATGTAACACACCATAAGGGTAGGTTCTACATGTAACACACCATAAAGGTAGGCTCTACATGTAACACACCATAAGGGTAGGTTCTACATTTAACACACCATAAAGGTAGGTTCTAAATGCAACACACCATAAATTTAGGCTCTATATGTAACACACCATAAATGTAGGCTCTACATGTAACACACCATAAATTTAGGCTCTACATGTAACACACCATACGTGTAGGTTCTACATATAACACACCATACGTGTAGGTTCTACATGTAACACTCCATAAATGTAGGCTCTACATGTAACACTCCATAAATGTAGGCTCTACATGTAACACACCATCAGGGTAGGTTGTCCATGTAGCATAGCATATGAGTACCCATAAAGATAGAGTCACATGTGGCGGAAATTCTCTGCACACAAATCTCAATGCAAATCTGCAATGAAGAACTTCCTACTCACATGGACCTACCCTTATGGGCAATTGGCAGGGTGGAATACTACGTACAACTCTGTGTGGTTATTTTTACTATACGGCCTGTAATATAGATAAATGCAACTGGGAGTCCTACAATTTTGAACAGATCAGGACCACCACTGAAATCACTAGGTCTGAGAACAGTATTGAGTATTGATCATTGACTATTAAGATCACTGCCAGGTTGGGTTTGGAGGTAAAACATAATGTTGTGGGTGATACCACGAACAGGTATTCTCTGTATGGTGGTTATTAAATCCTTGTATCATATTGCGCCCTATCAGATTGTGAACTTGACAGAAAATTGGATAATTTTTTTTCTCTTAGTTTTCTCTTCCTTATTAACAGCAATGCTTCCATCCACCTGCCTCAATTCTCAGTAGAAACTAAATGATCGTAAAAGGAATATTTCAGGTAAGGACATATCATTCCACAATAGCTTTGTTTGTGTCCATCTAAACGTAACCACAGTTGCTATTGCACATTATCTGTTATATAATTCCTTCCCATATGATAGGGACTCGATTTGATGACACTAAACAGGGCTTACTGTACGTGGCCCATCTGCTCGCCTTATTAATGCATTTATAATAAACAAAGAACATTATATTTAAATTATCGACTATGTGGTGTGCACTGGTAAGCTTAATAAAACTCCATCACCCCACCCTTCCATCAAATAGTCCAAATTAAATTCCACTTGGAAAGAAGCCTACAGTTTTATCACAAGTACTACCTTCTGCTGTCTTTTAAATACCATCTGTCTCATCAGCAGTGAGAATGGCTCAGGAAACCAGATGTATTCTCTGAAGATAGATCTGTTTTTCTTAATGCGGATAGTGCAAATAATAATTATTCTATGCATCCAAACACGTTTTATTCTCTCTGACTTAATGGTTAATAAAATTGGAGAAAACGGCATTAGTTTTCTTTATCACAGTCCTGAATTATTCAACCTGAAATAATAACAATAACAGAAAAGCACAACTTTAATTAGGGAAGCCTCATATTTTTATGTTTTTGCTTTGCTAAAAATTCTCAGTTCAAAGAGAAATCATGTAATTCATCCAAATGGGCACAAATATACAAAGGAAAAATCATTTCTACGAGTATCACCAACGTCCAGTAGATGTCTCGATTATCACAAAGTGAAAGATACATGGAATACTGATATATAATATTTTTCACCTAGTGATTTACAGTGTGGAAAAAGCAACAATGGAACAATTTAAAAAATCAGCTTGAGTTTATATTATAGCCACATGTTACCATACTAAAATCAATGGTGTGTGTGTGTTTGGGGGGGGTTACCACAAAAACACCACAGTGCGCTTCCAAATAGTGTTAAATAAGGTGGATAAATTATATTTTCTCTTTATAAAAAAAGTGGGTTCTTTTCTACTAAAATAACTTTTTCATCGCTAATGCAATACTTTGGAACACACCAATGCATTATTGCATATCACGGACAGGCAATCTCTCTGGTCATACCACTGGAATGGCCTAATTGACTCACCTAAGGGGCTGTTCACATCATGTTTTAAACATATACGGAAAAAAAGGCACAAAAGCATAGTACACTACACTTTTCCATCCTTCAGGCTCACTGCTACTGTAGGTGGAAACTTCTGCCTTGCTTACCTATGAAGAGCCCGGTACATCACCGGATCTCAAGAAAATTTCCTTGAGATGCACAATTCAGTGCAGGGCAAGGGGGAACATCGGAGCGTAAAAAGCTTTGATGTTCTGTTCATTCATGGTGAATGAGTGCTGATCAGGTTACCTTTAACATTTTTACATATTTTTACGCTGGAACTCTGTGGTGATGGATGCCGATATATGGCATGCATCAGAGTCATCTGTTAAACGCATACATTTTTGTTTACGTTAAACGTAGGACAAAAACATGATGAGAACCTAGCCTTAGACAGACCTGAGGTCCTGCAGTAGTCCCCCAGCTGCCATGGTAACTTCAGCTCATCAGAGCTTTCTCTGTCCACGATCGGTATCCGTCAAGTAAACTTGCAACCGGTGTAGTAGTACCCTTGGGTGCAGAAAGGGGTAATAAAGTCCTTATTTAACCCCCTAACTGTTTTGCCAGAGTGGAGCTCCAGCAGTGGGAAAAGTAGCTACCTGGATGGGGGAGGGCTGCTTTAGATGCTGCTACCTTCTGAATGGTAGGAGCTAGAAACATGCAACTGGTCTTGTTTGAAAGAAGACATTCAAAGTTTTCAAACTATACAAAAATGACAGCAATATATTCAGGACAGAGAAAGATATCACTGATAGAAATTGGGATGCTGTGACTGCAGCTGAAAATGAAAGTAAAAACAGGTTTCACGCTTGTTTCTAGCTTCTACCATTGAGGAGATATCACCATCTAAAGCAGCTCTCCCCCCTCCAGTTAGCTACTTTTCACACTGCCTTAGCTGGACTCGGGCAGAACAGTTAGGTGGTTAAATAAATTCTATGAATGGTTAAAACGTTCAGAGTTTCTTAAATTCTAATTATAATCTGACTCATGCAAGTATGCTCTACTATACAGTCAGATCTCTGACTGGCTATTTTTGAATGTGGTTTGCTTTACGATGGCCCAGACCATACCTGGAGCCATTGCAACCCAACACAGATATTGATGGTCTATTCTTAGGATAGGCCATCAATATCAGATAGAGGGGGTCTGACACTCCATATCCCCCACTGATTAGCTGGTCCTGCTACTGGAAACTATACAAATAGATGGAGCTGGACGCAGAAGGCGCCATCCACCGAGTAATGGCTGTGCTGGGAGCTTAGTTGCAGTTTGCTTGCACCCGAGTCTACAACTTATATATAATTTCCCAGTCAGTTTAGGCCATCACTGCTTTACTAGGTCCCAACTGAAGCCTATTGGCAGTTACAGTATTTTCCATGCTGAGATCCCAACTGAAGCCTATTGGCAGTGTCAATGCAATTTAGGATAAGTCCCAAATTAGACTTAATACTCAGTTGTCTGTGGTGTTCAAATTATGTTAAATTTCCCCCTTCATGGTAAGAGGGTGCGGCCGCAGCACAAGAAATGCACGTCCAGTCTCATTGCTGATCATGCAGATCTCCTCTGGTTACACCCAGGGAGCTAATTTTATTAGAAATACATGTTGGTGTAATCACACCCCCCTTTGTCATCAATTTTAATATGTCCAATCACAATCATACAAGTATACATTAAACAACAAATCAAAAGAATGATAATGGCAGCCAATGGGATACACATTACTTCATCTATCTGGGAAATTCCATATGCATATATTAACTTCTGCTAAGTTCCTGTTTTCCTACAGACATATCAAGTGATTATGAGTCATTTTTATTTTTAAGCATATGTGACATCTAATGGAGCTTAGAGATTATAAGATATAAGAGATATGGATATAAGGAGATGGAGACCACCTAATAATGAAATATACAACCCTAGCACAATTGTGTTCACCAACTAACTAAATTTCTTTAACAGTTTTCCTCCTCTTGAACACAATTTGCTAATAATCTAAAGAGAATTTCCCAATTGACTATATTCAGTTCAAACCAGGGCCTATGGGCCATCCATTAATCTGAGGTGTATCGATCAGGACAGACCCTATATCATCAATGCAGATCCTATATCTGTTCATTCTTGTTCATGGGATGGAGAAGGAGACACAAGTAAATAAGTGTCTTCCTCCTCTTGTACACAGTCTGCTTAAGTATCCAGAGGACTCCCCCAATGACTACATTCTGACTGGATTCCCCAGATCAGGGCTGATAAGCCATTCATCATCTATGGTAGACTCCACTGGACACTCAGCACTTTTTTTTCCTGCACTTTCACTTTCCTTTAAGTTATTCCCTGCACAGCACAGGGGCACAATCAGAAGTGAGGCAAATGTCCAATAATCATCAGAGTTCAAAGTTGTCATGTCTAGGATGTCTCAGTTCTCATCTGAATCGTCAGGTTTAGCATTCGCAGGCTGGATTGATGTATATATGTATATTCCTCTTTTGTAGATTCTCCATTATTCACATTCAGTATATAGGTTATTATTACAGTCAGGTGATGATGATAATATCTTCTTTCTGACCTTACTGCCAATTTAATCAGAAACAACAAATTTAGTATCCTTTTACAAAGAGAGCATCAACCATCAACCTATCATTTTACTTAACTCAATCAGTTAATTGGGTTCAGTCAACACAGCAAATCAGTCTAATCAATGGACAATTATGTCTTAGAATTAGTGGCTCTATAAATCTCCCTTAACCTCTTCGTATACTCCACTTCAGCAGCCACCCAAACTATACCATCCTTATCATGGCATGTGCATAGTATGATCTTTTTCTCTTTCTCAATAAAATCTGCTCCGGTACATGTTGTAATGGAACCTGTAAAGGACCTCTTTTCTTTTTCCTTCAAACTCAGGGATGATTAGCTAAGGCACAGACCACTGAGCGGTGAGGTGGCAGCCATCTATATGCATC